>JAPQRN010000026.1:2426145-2454980 GCA_037367275.1 Coranthus polyacanthus
GTGTGTGTGTGTGTGTGTGTGTGTGTGTGTGCGCGCACTAGCTTCAGAAGAATATATACGCAGATCAATAAAGTAATCTACATGAAGAGACAGAGTGCATTGCCCTTTTCTCAGTGCAATTATTTTTACTCTTTTTTTCTTGGAAAAAAGGGGCTTCACAGTAGGAGAATGACAGTTTATCTCATGTCTCGAGCTGCTGGAGTATGTTGGAATGAGATCTTTAGTCTGAGTCTGCAGCAAAATGCACATTCACATCCACTCTGTGCACACATGCACACACACATGCATCTATCCATCTAAGGCGCAGCGGTGATTGACCCCTTTTCTCTGATTAACTTTCCTATCATTTGGCTGACAGCAGTTTGGATTTATACGGCGTGTGTATGCGCGCGTGCAGTCAAGGTGACAGCTCCGTTACCTGTGAAACCCACCTGGGACCTACTCTCATAACCCGGGACCATTACCCATTCTGCTCGGTGCTCTTGGCACACATGTGACCCTTGTAGCCTATCTACAGATGGGCACTTAAGCCCAGGTAGTCTGTCAAAGCTGTCACAGCTGCCACACTGCAAAATGGTCGTCTCGAGTGCAAACCCTGACACACGGCTCACCGCTGGCTTTTTTTATTGTAATGATCACCGAAATAGTGCAATGGCAGCTTTTATGAGCAGGTGAAACACTTTCTGCTCGAGCATTATCGTCTTGGCGAGGCGGTTGTGGCAAAAAAGGATGGCGATGTGAACGTCCTGCTTAGAAAACTGCAGTTAATACAGTTGATTTGACTAGTGATGATGCTGATGGCATTCACGCCGGTCCTTTAGAGCATGATTTTGAGGTAGAGTGAACATTGTTGTCCAATTGAATAGTCTGGATGATGGACACAGCTGAGTGTCACCTCCATGCAGATATATCAATGAATTGCTGGCGAGTAGACACATTTGCTTTGTCAAGTCCTGGATCATAAACGCAACAAAATGCACGTTCTTCTGAATGAAGTACAGGTTTCATTACATTTCCAAGTTGCGTATTTTGTGCAAATGATTGTTTCTGCCAAATATCACATCCTAGCTAATGTGTAATGTAATTCTAAAAATGAAAGTCTACCCTCATTCTGAGTGAGTAATGCTGGTGTAAACATTGCCACTGAATTTTATTGAACAATAAATCAGTTTATGACGGGGCACTACACTGTATTTCAAAGGTGTTGTCAATTTTTAGTGTCTGAGACTGTCTCATGCCAAATGCTTACGTTAAAAAAAAAAAACCGAAGAAGTCTGCCAGAAAGTCTTCAAACAGAGCTTAAGAGATTTCATAAGCACAGTGTTTGCAGTCGTCATTGATAAACAGGCCAGGAAAGGAGATGGGGGGCTAAGGAGATTCATAATCCTATCCCCTCTTCCCACTGATTCTCTTTCTGTCTCTCCTTCTCCCCATGTGCTATCTAATGAGACAGCAATACAACTCCTGCGCCTGAGTTCTGAGCACCGCATGTGCCTTAATGAAACCAGCAATTCGACTCCATTAACTAACTTCCTCCCTGTTTATACCTGGGGAAGGCTGTAAACATCTAACCTCATCTTATGAAACCCTAAGTGCTGTACTGAGTTAACGCCTCAGATTTGTGTGATGCCGCGTGGCGACCTCGTCTGTCATCTCGTTAAACTGAATGAATCGAGCTCGTAACATTCTGCAGCGTGTCTGAATCCCGTTTGACCATTAGAGCGCGAGGAAGCCTATGTGGGACGACTTAAAAAGTACATCTCGATTTTTATTGGCAGCATATTCACTTCAAGCGAGCGGAATATGGGTCATGATCTGATATAAAAAGGCTATTCAATAATTCATCGGCCCTGATTAGGAGGACTTGTATCAGCTCAGACAGTGTCCATGAGAAAGGGTGGGAGTGTGGAGAGAGATAGGAAGCAACGCTTTTTCTTTTTTTTGTCTTTTTTTTTTTTTTTTTTTGCTCCTTTGTGGGATTAGCACGAGCTAAGAAACAAGCTAGTGAGCGACGTAGGTCTTTGATGTTTTAATCTACATTCACCTCGACTGTGACGTGTGTGTTTGTCTGTGATTACATGTTACTGTGTGTACATGTTGTGTGAGGTCCATCAGTCTATTAAATATGAAAAGTACAATCTGTTACCCTGCAGAGACTGGTTTATTATTCATCAACATATTTCAATTAATCATTTATTTACCTAAAGTGTGACCCGCGCTCTCCCCTTTAATTTCGAAGCTCATATGGACACCGTGTGTTCATGATATATGACTTGTATCTTCAGGATTAATAGAAGCTATTTATTATTCTTCTGATCTAGTGGATACTGTAGTTTAGGGGCGTGCAGAGAGACAATTTAGTACTACAGTACATTTGGAGGCAATGTATTATTTATCATACTGGGCTGAATTTTGCTCAAATCACTTTTATCCCCAGCAAAACTGCACAAACACAGAGAGTTCACTAACAGGAGTTGTGAGATGCATTTAAACAGATTAAGGCAGAGATCCATTGTTTTTATAGCCCAGAAACAGCCTTCACACTGGATTTGGATTCTAAACAATAACACAGAAAGCTGTGTTGTATTGTTCTAAAGTGGCCCTAATTTAATCTAATTTATTAATTCCAAGGGGAGCAGGTCGGAGGTCACACGCTGTGCTTAAGCGCAGTTCGGTTTTATTAGAGTCGAACTGCCGGCGACCTGCCTCTAACCCTCTGTCCTCCCTGTTCCCTTTGCAATAACAGACCTGCCGACGTCAGAAAAACAAGCGACGCCGAGCATCTTTTCGGAGGAGCGAAGGGGAGAACAAAAGTGAAGCTGCTCCTGTGGAGTACAATTACCTCGAAATTGCTGCTTTGCCCTCTTGACCCGCGGAGGATTTTTGTACCTAAAACTGCTGTGAGTTCCTTCGCAAATCAACACTTGAAAGGATTACAGTGCGATGTGGAAAAGAGATGAATGCTTAGCAACGGCCGCCTCATTTTTTAATCTCACTCCTTCCATTCCTGAACATCTGTATTTGCTACAACAAACCCCGCAGACCTAATGAGCTGTCCTGGTAGAGAGGTGTAATTCAATTAATCATGAGGACTAAAACACATCTATTTGATAAAGTGCGGCTGGTTTGAGCAAACAAACCTGCTGGTGAAGTGACACCTGAAAATGATAAACGGCTAGTTGAGTCCCACGACCGTTTTACTCTCCTCCTCTGAGTTAATTAAACTCATCTTTCTACGAATTTTACTAATAATGTTGACAGCTGGTCTCATTCCAGGTGATTAGGTTTGTCTCCTCAGAGACAAAAACGCCTCTAACTCACATTATGACGTTTTATTCCATTTAGGGCTTTTTTTAAAAAGAAAATTGTATAACTTCTGAGTTCCTTTTGTTGCACCGACCAGTTGAAGAGGTGATGCTCTGGTAACACTTTATTTGAACAGTTCACCTACAGAGAGTTTGTAGGCGGACAGAGGTGGAGGAGCCTGAAATTAATCTGAATGGAGGCTGAGTTTCTAAGCTGAAAACTAAATGTCAGTATTATGTGAAATTACATTATATTACTTGTGTTTGTTCCTTTAGAACTGGGCGATAAGATTGATATGAATCAATATGGATATTTTTCACGTTGTATAATTTGATAATTCTGCCAGTCTGAAGAGTAGCCAGTAATGCCCTAAGACTGAAGAAACGAAAATATTCCAAACTTTAAAATATGAACACTATTTTCATAGTCTAAATGTAATGACAGATGTACTACTATGTATTTAAACAAAGGAAAATGAGAAAAATATAAACTTTGCTGTTTTTAAACGAGATTTGTGGCCATATGAGTTTAGGTTTCTGAATTTATGAGGTGTACTTGAATGCAACATTATGTCTGTCGGCACCCACGCATTTGACATTCAAAGCAATTTCAGGGTTTACGAGGTGCACCTGAATGCGCCATGAATTCCCGATTTCTGTCTGTGTTGTAAAATGGCCCAACAGCACAGCAGGAACAGAAGCAGCACGCCTGTAACCTTTACTACACGTACTTTAACAATACTTAAATATTTACCTGCCAGTGTGCGAGATTTACTTGCCAAACGGAAAATCCACCTGCACGTGGCGCTTCAACGGCAGTCACATTTCTTTCTTCTGCACATCACGTCACTTGCCTTTTCCTCCGTTTTTGTTTTTTTTGTAGTGATAGTGGATATTATATTCTTTCAAAACTGGGGCTGAGTTTATTTCTGTTAAAAAAAGTCATCTTGCAAGATACACACATCTCATGTGATGTTAAAGTACCCTCTACTTATGTAATATTTTACACTCATCACTCACTCCCTTCTAACTACGTTGAAAGAAAATATTAAAATTAAAAAGAGAGAGCGTGCGCAGGAGACATAAGATGGGAAACTTAAAGCTGCAGGAGCTGTAATCAGAGGGGAAAAAAAAAGCCAAAATGTGAAATACTTTCCTTCTGCAGCTCTCTCCTCTCAGACCAAATTAAAAGACTTAATATAAATATAGATGACCTGACTCGGTTTCACGCTGCTGTGGAAAAGAGACGACACTTTTCCAAGCTTTTCCAAGCGTGGAGCCATGGAGTAGAGCAGTAGAGTCACATCTGACTGAATCTGATCAGCAGCTGCCAGTCGTATATTCAACCCCCCTACCTGTCTGAAAACACCTATGATCGGCAAAAACCTCCTGTCACGGGGTACATTTTCTACGGTCCGACAACATGGTAGCAACAGTAGCTGCAGAATTCTTGTTTCCTCTCAGACCTCTTGAAGTATAATACACCGAAAGATGATTTGGCCATTTTTGCCCAGTGACACCAAAAGAAACCATGCACGCACTGAAACTTTAACAGCACTGTGCTGTACGCTGCCGTAAGACTGTATTTTTCACTGCATAAAATGTACATTTTGTAATCATCACAGTGAGGATTTTACAGCACTTTTAAAATAAAGGAGAGTATTTTGGCCCTGCATGACCATTAATTTGGAATTTAAAACGCACAAGAAACATCTTAGTGTTAAAAAAATTGAACGAAAGAGTGAAAAACTATGTTCAGCAGATTCTCTATAGAAAATATGTGACGATTAATCCATTGTCTGCAGGTGGACTTTCCAAATAAAGTGTTTTTTCAGTCTTTAATTACCTACTTAAATGCAGTGTATCAACATAAAAAAGCTGCACAATATTTGAGTGTTTAAGATGGCTGTCACCAGTCATAAATAACCTCTTTCCTTCTCGTGTGTCGACTGTAGTTCAGCCTCCCTCAGTCTGAGGCTATGAGAGGGAGAGAGGAGTCCCAGGCCGCACCATCATGCTACTTCTGAGACGCCGGGATGAGACTTTGGCTGGCAAAACACAAGGTAAGACAATATTGATGCATGAGGCCTCTGTACAACTCGCGCCGCTCTTACTTTTCTGGCATCGTCCCTGTAGAGAAGCCACTGAAACAACCCGTCTTATCTCACCCGTGTGTGTTTGTGTGTGTTTGTGCATCTGCAGCTTCCCTTAAAGCGTGTACCTTTTGTTTTTTTCTTTTCTTAAAGCTCAGTGATGGATGGTGTAAAACTTTGCGAGGCCTTTTTTTTTGCTTTGTATCTCACGCCAGGTTTGCTCGAGGGTCAGGATAATGGTTCAAGGTGGAGCCTACAGACGAATGGTTTAATCCCGGGTTTTTAGCACAGTGTGCACTTTGATCAATGGCATGCGTCAGCGCGCGGACGTTCAACCTGACCCAGCCCCTATCGACTATCGGCTTCATTTGCATCGCTGTACAGGAATTGATCAGGCAATTAAAGGATTTGTTGAATGAGATTTCTGTGGTAGAGGTGTGTGACCGTTTAGACGTCAGCTGCGTTTTACTGGACTTACATGTGTCCGTGTGTGAAAGAGGGAGGGAGAGGGTGGGTATGTTTTGTGTGATAAGATAAAGGAAGACATAATTCTCACTTTGTCCCAGCAACAAATTACACAGAGGGAATGCATTTGGCACAAGGGCCCATGAGAGGCCATTATCATATCAGCACCTTCCATCGTTTTCTCATACATTCGTCACCTCGCTCCTCAGTGTTAAGTTTTTTAGAAAAATTGCCCTTAAGTTGCTCACAGTCTTTCTTTTTTTTTTCCTGGACAACCTATGCTCACCCTTTCTCTCCCTCCCTACTTCTCTCCTGCACTATTTATCAGCCGTGGCTTTTGAGACAACGGAGCCTCGGTGCAGAGAAGGTGAAAAGAAAGTAAAATACTGTTTTTTTTTGTGTGTTCTTGTGATCTGAGCTGGTGGCTTTCGGGAGGTGGGGGGCGGTGGTAGTGGTGTGATGGACTGTAAGCAAACTCCCGAACACTGCCATTACACTGTTACTCCTATTAACTTTAAGCTGCAGCCTTAGCCCGGCAGCTGAGCAGCCAGTGCGGCTTCGTAATGAAGTGCCTCAGCCTCAGTCTTCTGTCGTTAGCTGAAAGTCACACAGCTGCCTGGGCTAATGCTGACTCCGCACATTGCCTACTATTACCTTACGTCATAAAACATTACCATATAGATGAATTAACAGTGCTGCTGAATCTCATTAACAGCACCGCTCCACCTTCTTTTTCAAAAAACTCAGCATTTCTACTTATTATTCAAGTCCAGGCTGCTTCCTGCTCTTACATAAACAGTTTAGAAGAAGCACTGGCCGGGATAATAATTAAAATGAGGACATATGAGAATAATAATGTCTCATGAGCTGTTTAAAGGCTTTATCTCTCACCCCTGTGTACCTAACCTAAATGGGATTTTGACCCCTCATTATATCATGCGGCCTGTGCTACCGTTCAGCGCCATTAATTAAGTGCAGCACAGCTTTTCTGGCCATTTCAGTCAAATCCAATTAACAACAGGCTTTTATTTAGACTCCAGGAGCCCCCACGTCATCGTTTATCCCAGATGCACAAATACTGATATCGGAAACACATTGACGCCGCAGGTTTGCATCTGTGGATTATTTTTAGAATCACCTTTCTTCTCCCTGCTGATGTACAGAATGTAATTAACAGAGGATTTTGATGTTGAAGGGAAACAGCGAGATAAATGAGCATCTCTCGGGTATATCTGGCTCCCTCCTATAGTGTTTCTTCACGTTAATGTTGTATTCTCCTGCTGAATAGGCCAGCATTCTCCCATTTTAGGAGAATATCCAATAATTGACATCATTCTTTTGTACACTTTTGTGGGAGATTTTGTTTTGTTTTTTTTCCATCGAAGGACAGATTTTGTTTTTTTTTGTCGCCTCAGACCGTGTCTTCTTTAATTAGAGCAAATTCAAGCGGCTGAGAGTTAGGAGGCTTTTGACGAAGAGAAGGACAAGGGAAAGAGAAAAGAAAAATAGGAAGAAAGTGAGGATGTGTTTGATGGTTGTTTGTGGGATGCGTAGCAGAGGACAGAGGGTGCAGCTGTGTGTTTCCTTAGGTTGACAATGTCTTCTTATGTACTGCTGTTCTGCAATCTGCTACCTCGGTCATGAAATGCAAACCCCCACCTAGTTTCATGTGGACATATCTTATAACTTTCGAGGCACAGCAAACTCAACCTTGGTGCATTTCTCTATGTAATAAACTCCCATCACATTGTTCAATTATGTTCAATTATCTTATGATTGAATGAACTTGTATGAGCAGCATCACAATCGTACAGGGTGAATGTAAGTCTCCGGTGATTATTCATCTCCTAGGGACACAATCAGTTAGTATTAATTGGAATTTAAGATCACGTGCTTTTAGGTGGACCTGAAAACATGGCCCGAAACCTGCACGGTGGCATTGATCGGGTTGCAAAACAGCAGATCAATAGAGCTTCACTCATCCTCGTCTCCAGCGGCAGAGCAGTAACATAAGTCACCTGGAAAACGGCCTGCAGATCCTATCATTAGCTGAGCGCTGCACTTCCCAACATTTGCTTTGGTGGCATCTGTTATTTTCTGGCACGTCATCAGATGCTGCTGCGAAAAGGGGGCTTCAGGTGCTGCCAGCGTTTGTGCTCCGATCGTCGGTCGGATATAGTGATAGAGCTGGATCGATCGGTCGATTAGCCGAACGTATCTGACAGATGTTTTTCAATCAGACTGTTTGAGTCATTTTACAGGTAAAATGTCAACATTTGATATATGTTATGTGCTGTATCTGTAAATGTGAGGCTTTTATCTGCTTTGTGGGCTTTTAAAGTACATTTTGGAATGTTGGACAAACAAAACAAGCTTTCGTTGTATTATGGAAAACAGCGATAGTTTCACTAATTTCACTTTCATCTGACATTTTGAACTAGAGATAGATGATTAATCGGCACCGGTAGGAAGTTTTAAAAACTATCGGTGTCGGCAGAACTTGGCTCCAATAGTGGCCAATGACTAATATTAGCATCTCAACAGGAATTACTGGCTTGAGGAAAAATAAGAGTTAAAAAAATCTAAATCTCACCTATATTCACGTATTTTTACGACTAATTTAATGTTCAGTTTTAGATTTATTGATTAACTGCTTCGATATGATGTTCAGTGATACCGATTTGTATATTTATGTATTCATCACTTTGATTTGGATGTTTAGTTCAGCAGTTATCCACTTTCTAATAAAGTCAAGGCTTAATTTCCGACAGTGATAATATCAGATCATGAATTGCTATTGTTTTTTTTACAGCACCAGGCTATTGTTAATATATCGTCCTTTAAAAATCCACTATCGACCAACCGTACTCGATATTAGAGATGTGGAAATCTCTCGATTCAAAGGCGCATCGTAATCGAATCGTGAGGCCAGTGAATAATCACATCTCTATTTGTAATGCACTGCAGAAGGTTTTATGTTTTGTTTTTGTAATGTTTACACACTGAACTGGGTCACACAGATGCTGGAATTGAAAAGACGCAGCTCTTTATATTATAGCCTGTTGTGGTCTGATATTTGAAAGCACTTTCTAAATGAAAGGGAGGTCAGATTTATCAGACTGCTCACATTAGGAAAAAGAAGCCATGTGCAGTAATATAGAAAACTCAGTGATGTGATGCATTGAGATGCATCGAGGATCGTTGTGGATTCTAAGTGTTGACGCGTGAATCGCAATCGAATCGCGAGGCCGCTGAAGATTCACACCTGCTCGATATATCATTGTGAATCAAGTGTGTAAGAAAATATCGATTGAGAATGGGTTGTGAAATGTTATATTTCGTGAAACCCTATTGATTCTTTAAAACACTAAAGTGAGAACAGTTTACCTGCGAAGTGTACATGCCAAGTTCATTTTATGTTCTGTTTAAACTTCGATAACAGTGTTGTTGTTGTTGGTTATTATGTATATAGTTTATTGTCAGGGCAGAGGAAAAAAAACGGACATTTACGAAGCTGGAATCAGAAATGTTTGACTGTTTTTCGTAAAAAATTGCTCAAACTTATCAAAGCATTTGGTGATTAAATTACTAGTTGACAGCTGATCGGTTTATTGAATAATCTCTAGTATTGCATTGCCAGATTCTTGCCAGCGTGTGTACATGTTCATGTATCATAACATGTTTGTTTTGTATGCAGGAATGCATTTCACCATTATGTTTTATTTTTATGTGTGTCTATATGTTGTTAGACCCTGGCGTAATTCTGGTTTAATACCGCCATAAATGCACACATCTGCACAACACATGGCTGCAAGACATGTACAGAACCGCCGCAGCAGTTGTGTGCAAGCTTCAGCTGACTTGTTATTTTCTTGCCTCACCTAGAGGTTGTGTTGTTGTTAAAGCGGGTGAATGATTTGTTTCGGTGTGTACGCCACAGGTCAGCATATTTTACGCAGCCCCGATCGACAGGAAACACTTGTGCTCGTGCCTCGCGGACTAACAGCAGTGAGTGTCAGAGGGTTCTGTTGTGCGGTTGAGGGGAAGGAAGATCGCAGCTGAATGATAAACCGAGCACAGCCTTCAGTTGTGTAAGTGTCAAGTTAGAAGGGCAGTTTTCAGTATTGAACAGTGAAATCCATACAATAATGGGCTCACAGCAAAACAGAAAGTCTAGTATTGTGTTAGCTATATTGTTTAGTAGTTTCATCTTGCAGTTAAGGGCAGCTCTTCAGGTTTAGCTTTAGTTCTGAAAAATAGCTGCATCATAGTAAATGGTTAATCATATACTTGCAGAATTTGATTCATGTTTTGTTGTGCATTTAAACTTCTTATTCTTCATCTCTGGTCCACTCAGCTATGTTTTTCTTTCCCTTATGAAAGCTGTGCTGGACAATAAATCAGTCTATACCAGAAGAGGGATTACGCTCCTCTGTACGGAGAAAGTTACGCCCATTTGTACGTGTATGAGATTGGATGGTGGTGCACCATCAGCTGAGCCACCCACAAAAAAAAAAAAAAAAAAATCTCTAAAAGCCTGTTTGTGATGTTGCAAAGGTGAAGTGGTCAAGCGCAGGCAGTGACCCTGGAGCATCCCTGAGCTCGCCCGGACGCGAGGCAGCGTCTCCCGGCCTCTGCTACCGTTGAAATGTCACAGCTAATGCTCACCTCGCTTCAGTGACCGAGGCAGAGCCGAGCAAACTCCGCAGCCTGCTCTGCCCCGGCTGCCGCCTCGCAGGGTCTCAGCCGCAGCCTAAAGCCTCCTCCTGCCTTCGCCGTCTCTTCTGTTTGCCAGTAGACAATATTAAAAGTTATTGATTGGGCTGTGTTAAGGAGGAATGGCCGCCAGGAGTTTAGCAGTAGAAGTCCCAATAGGGAGCTAATGCCTCCCTCAGGGACTTCATCCATGTACTGTCAAAATCTGTGATATGTGGCAACCGGGCTGCAGAGATAGAGAGAGAGAGAGAGAGAGAGACAGAGGGGAAGAGAGAAAGAGGAGCAAACAGAGAGAGGGGGAGAGAGGAGGGAATAGGAGAATAGGTTGTACATGCCAGTCTGTCACATCTACAGCATACTTCAAACTAGGCTCGCAGACAAAAGGGAGAGTGAGGAGATGGCGATGTGAGCTATTGAAAGAGATACAAACATAATGGGTTTGTCAAAGTCTCACTGATTAAACTCGATGCACCTGAAGACGATGCAGCACTCATGCAACCATTTAACCTCTTCTGTGTGTTCAGTCGATTGTTCCTGTTTGCATCTCGCATTGATTTCTGAAAGCCAGTACCAGAGTTTGAGAAGTATTGAAAATGGAGTGCCAGGCTGTTCAATAGTAAAAACTCCTGACAAATGTGTGTGTGTGTGTGTGTGTGTGTGTTTAGAAGAGATTTCATACTTATGGATTAATTATGGATCTCTCTCGGCATTTATAATGATGATTTGGATCATGTTGGTACATTTATTAATTTGTCTGACGTGCAACTTGGGTGGTGCTGGAAATGCTTTGATACAAAACTGTCTGAACTGTGTTGTATCATTACTAATGATACTTGATACGTGATAATGATACGTGAATATATACTATACACACTATAAATAAACTGTACATACATTACGTCACCTGTAAAGATGATTTCTTCCTGGATTCATCTGGATATTGGCAGTGGAGGTCAAAACAACAACTCCCATGATCCCTTTTCTATTTCACAACATCATCTACTACTTCTTTTATTACTGAGATGCAGAAATGACATCTGTGTGTTCGTATCTGTTCCTCTGCACGTTTTGCGGAAAAGGAAACTGCACGTTGTTACAACACAGTTATAATACTCCCTTCTGGTCAGAGCAATGAATAAAACTACAGTCACTGTTGCCAATTAATTAACTGTGAGCAGTTCTGGAGCGTTTGAGGTAAGAGACTACAGAGTGAGCAACAACATGGGTGCAATAGAGGGGTGATGGTTAGAGTACAAGAAATACTCTGGAGGGTTGAGTCCTGGGTGTTAGTGTGTCTGTCTGTCTGCGTTTGGGGTGCGGGGTGTATCTGAGGGCCGGGTGTTAAATGAATCCTTGGCCCAAAAATGTGCCACCTCAAAAGATGAGACAATTAGAAGACGCTCACACAGCCAGACCCTGATGGCACTCTCATTAAGAGAGAGTGTGTGTGTGTCTGTGTGTGTGTGTGTGTGTGTGTGTGTGTGTGTGTGTGTGTGTGTGTGTGTGTGTGTGTGTGTGTGTGTGTGTGCGTTTCAGAGAGTAGTTTGATTCTTAGAAACGGCTATCAATACGACTAACGAGGCCTTCCAGAATCTTCCAATTAGATCTGATTAAACCAGTTAGTTATGTAAGGCTTTTTAAAATCTGACTCATAGCAGCCATTTGTGTACTTTACATGTCAGCAGCCATCAGTGGTGCACGAAGTATTCACTTAAGTAAAAGTACTAATAGCACACTGTGGAAATACTCAAGTAGAAGTATGTACGTACAGTATTATCAGCAAAATGAACTTAAAATATGAAGTCACTGTAGCCATCAGGCCTGTTCTCAGCTTCTGACAATTCATTTTCCAGTTAATCCAAGAGGGTTTTTAAAGAGTTTATTTAGCTCAAGAAATAGATGAATTTTGTCAACCCGTAAAATCCTTCAATTTATCATAAACATTCAACGCATTTGGAGATACATAGTTGGAGTAGAAATATGAAGCTGCATGAAATGGAAATACTCAAATTTGTAACAAGTAACAAGTACAGTAGTTGAGTAAAAGTACTTAGTTACATGTCTGCACTGGAAGCAATACACAGCATGTTTCCTCAGTTGTTACAACAAACACAGTGCAGAGAGCTGTAAATGCACTACATTACGTTCACGTCGGTTTGCTGGGTCACCGAGATGCTCCATTAAACGTACAGTTAACTGTATCATAAGAGTCAGTGGAGGGGAGAGAAGCAATTGGCCTTACAATGTTCCAGGCTACTAGGTCTATAGGACATCTACAGTCTATATTAATACTCAGCAACGTGCACTCGGCAGAAGGTTCAAGCAGTTCTGGAAGTTAAGGCTGTAGCGCACAATAAACGTGACAGTAAACCGTTGTGAGGCTTTAAATTAGAAGTATGCGGTGCAGTCTTGATCATAATATTGATAGCGGTTTGCTGATGCTTGACAGGCCCTGTCCTATAAGTAAAAGAAAACAATGGAGGCAAGAAAGATGTATGAAAAAGTACCATGTGCAAACATACATACTGTACTGTACTGTACTGTATTGGTCAAAAACATTTAAATGAAACAAATAAAATAACATCTTTATGATGTATGTGTAATAAATATTGCCAGAAAACGACGAAAGCTCAATTTAAACCAGTGTTTAAACAAAGAAAAATGTCACATTTTACTGCTGGTAAAGGGTAAGCCTTGATATTAATTTATGTCATATTAAGTCCAGTGGAATTACAATGCCTGCCATGACAAAATTGCCCTCTGACATTATCTTTAAGTGCTGCACAAGTGTCTGATATCTATTATGAAGCAGGGAAACCCTGAGGGCGACATAAGATACTCGGTTTCTCTCTGTGGCGTTAGCGGTCGTCTGTGCGAAGCGGGGAAAGAGTGAGAGAGAGAAAGAAAACCTGATTGGCGTTCTGTGAATGTGTGTGCGTAGAGAGAAATGACAACTTCAACGTGACTTTCTGCTCAACACTCATTAATAATCTTCCATGTGTGATGTGTTGAGCACACACTGCTGACGCTGTGGTGTAGACACACACCGGCCATCTGGGAACTTGTTTTGATTGTTGTAATTTCACAGTGCGCTGACAGCGGAGGGAGCCACTTCCAGAATTTATTAAAAAATAAAGGAATAAATGCAAGGAAAAGTGACGTGGACAGGATCGGAATCATTCTGCATTTCCGGCCATCTTTCGGTGTACATCCTTTGTGAGGAGGTGGTGTGGACGTACTTTGAGGTTGATCATCTAACACTGCGGCCTTGAACGCTTTAAACATACATGGATCAGTGTTTCGAATTAAAGCAGCCTTCTGCTTGGTGTGACAGATGGGTGAGTGCATGTTTTTGTGAAAGACTGGGTTTGGTTTATTGATTATTATTGGGAAGTAAAGCACGTTTCCACAAATACAACAAAAACTGATTTTAAAAGTCATCGTCCACTGCTGCTTTAAACGAGCATAAAAAATACAAAAATATTGCGACTTTCATTTTTTGTGTTTTACACAGTACCTCTCTCTGCTCAGTGTTTGTGTAGTGTGTCAGTGTATCTGAACAACAGTGTCACTAAATCCAAAATCTCACTTTTTTTTCCCACTTCTGCAATTAGATTACCCTAAATCTGGACCTCAAATTTGCAGCCTTTTTTGCGATTATGTAATTGCACAGGCTAATATTACAATTCGACTCATCGTGCAGCCCTGTTGGCGAACATGGAAAACTCAGAAAGCAGACATTATGACAGAATCAACATACTGTATAACATTCACGTACAAGTCAGAGAAGAGAGATCAGAGTCAGAGATCAATCCATGTAGAATGTTTTTTTCCTCCTATCTCTTAAATGTGAAATGTCTGGGGCCCATTTCATCAGAAACATATCTGCTTTTAGTTGTAATGTTGAAGTTTTGCAGATTTAGTAACTCCTTCCAGTGACTTACTAAGGGGGGTGATTATATTCTTAGAGATTAATAGAAGGACTCTTAATAGTGTGCGACTGTTGTCTTTTAACCCTTCTGGTAATATTCCTAATATATAGTAAGATGGGTTCTTAGGGAAACATTTTTTAATTTAACTTGAATGATTTGCCAATATTTTAATCATTTTGGACAGTCCCAAAACATATGTGTGTGTTCTCCCACCAGGCCTCCGCCCCTCCGGCGCTGATCTGAGGTGTGGTTTGTACTTTCAATATAGTTTGTCATGATTGTGAGTGAGCCAGACGTAAAAAAAAAATCCATCAGTGAGAGAGATGAAGAATGGAAGAAGTGCACAGAAGGAAGCACAAATACATGCACAGATGCACAGACAAAAGAACACACACACACATACACACACACACACAGTTAAACAGGAGAAAGTCTGCAGTGAGCCATTGAAAAGGAACACAGTCAGAAGAAAAGCAGAACCACAACGCTTTTCTGTTTCCACGTCGATGCAGAATGGGCTCCTTCTTTCCACTTCTCTCACTCCTTTAATCACTCTCTTGCCTTTCCCTGTCCCTCCTGTTTCTTCTCCCCGTCCTCTCTGCATCATCTCTGGCATCTAATGCTCCATCTCGCTCCCTCCCTTTTCTGTCATGCTCTCTCTACATTTATCTCTCCTCTCTTTCCCTTTCTCTCTCTCTCTCTCTCTCTCTTCCTCACTTGCACTTTTTAATTAAAATCCTTCTGTATCAAGAGGTTCTGTTATGCTGGTGATTTAAACGGAGGGGCTGACATGAACTTAACATTACTGTCAGACCAAAGCAAATTCCATCAGCTCTGCTTAAATTTGCAGCGCTGGCCATTTTCCAAAAGGCTTTTTATTCTACAGCCAATATCTATACCACCACCTATCCATCTTTTTTTTTTTCAATGATATAGCCTCATGCTACCTTTTCTCCTCTCTATTTGCAGGTCAGAGTCATGCATCATGAACTATAACTGCTGACATACAAGCAGTCTCACTGCTACTGGATTTTTTTAATATATATATATATATACTAGGTATACTGTAGATATTTACAAGCACAGTATGTCATTTCTGTTGCTATGGGTCTGAAAAATGTAGTAGATGACGTTGTGAAGTAGTGTGGGATAATGACAGTTATTGTTTTCACTACCATTACCAATGAAAATCTATCTGGAAACCAGGTTTACAGACAAGGTGATGAATGAAAGTTTTATTCACATTACATTTGGTGATGAATATTCACATTAGGTCATTTCATTCTAATGAAGTAGCCACAAGTAACGTTAACTTTAAAGGGGATACGATGCCATTAACAGGTGACCAAATGAAACAGGCTGTTATTCTAAAATAATGGCCTATATACTGATTTCTATGCAGTGGACTCTGTTTCCCAGTTTTCTGTAAAAATCCTCATGCTGGCTCCGGAGTTCCTTAATGCCTTTCTTCTGCTCCTTTACAGCGGCAACAGTGCACAACATAGTTACTCTTAGCTTAGAAATGGAGTTAGCTAACATCATAAAATGGCCAGCACGACACAGACTCTTTTTTTATTTCTATTTTATAATTTTTCTTATGTATCCTCTAAACCAGGAGTTCCTAAACTTCTTGAGCTTGAAATTTGGTGTCTTAGCAAAACCCAAACTTACATAAAATACATTATGAATGGCTAATAATATCGACTTTTTTTTTTTTTTAACCCTTCCACCGTCAAAACGATGTTGAATGAATGCACCTTGCTGCTTAATCCACATTGGGACAAGCGGCTCGAGTCGGGGATGGAATGCCAGAATGTCAACGGTAACCAGCAACATAACGTCAGCATTGATTTAACTCTGAGCGTTAGCTTTTTTTGCTGCCTCTTGAAAGTCTCCTCTTCCCTCAGAAAAGATTTTTGACCTGCTTCGATGCTGACTGTAAAAAACAAAGAAGAATGCCCTTTATTCAGGAAAATGACTTGTGTGTATGAAAGGCAACGGTAAAATCCTAAAATGTATTACTTTCCATTGACATACAGTATCTGTCAAGCCTGAACGCTGTCAGACCTGCACATATGCTCGCCACACACGCACGCACTCCGACACACTTGCGCTGTGTCATATACCCACAGTGCCAACCACCTTGCTGTGAGAAACGAGACACTTCCCCTCCTCGTGAGTGTTAGCACCCCGTCTGCTCGCCTCCCCCGCCTCTCCTCCTCCACGGTGGACTCACTCTCTCTGGTGGATGGGAGCCTGTGGTCGGGTCTTCATAAATCAAGATGTTACCACCGGCGCTATAAGGCTACTTTTTAATTAAAACTGTGAATCAGTCGGCCCTGATTATGAATTGTACTCCGCCGCCACTGAATAAAATATAGGGGGCTCACTTCCTCTCCCCCTCTGACTCTTCCCCTCTCCGTCTCTCTCCGTCGCTCTCCGTCTGCTTCTCCCCCTCTCTCTCTGTGTTCAATTTTCCACCAGAAATTGAGAACATCCACAGCAGGCCTTGGCCGTGCCCAGCCACTGAAGGCTGACAGCGTTGTGAAAGAGTTGAGGAGCTTAGCGGTTGCATAAATATAATAACTCAATATGGAGGGTCTGGTGCCACAGGGGTCAACACCATTATATCACACACAACAGCCAGGAGGACTGAAACACACTAGTAAAGCTACTAGGCCAGTGGGTCCTGTTTACTGCTCACAACCACTCCTTTAATTATATCATAACTGCTGAAATGTGTTGTTGTTGGGTTGAGTTTGATTGTATCAAAGCAGGGAGGATGGAGAAGTCAGTATTATGATGGTAACAAGAGAAAGCTTTTGTCCAGCGGTCATATTGGATGAGCTTTGAATGCATCTGAGATAAACAATGAAAATGGCTCCCTGCTTTTATGCCACTCATGAAGACAGAAGCAGCAGGAAGAGCAGCGCAGGCAGGAGAGGGAGCAGCTCTGCTTTTGTGCTCGTCACTGTCAAGGGGGCAGCGACAACGCAGCGCTATACTGTCAAATGAAATAAATAAAACCCAAATCTATGAATATATTATATGCAAAACAGTTCGACTTAAAAGCTCCTCTTAGGAGTACTACCAGGTTGAGGCTTAACAGCATGTCTCCTTCAAGGGGCCCCATTGCTAATTCATGACCTTTGCGTGTCTTGCAAGTACAACTGACACCGTCCTAGGGAGATACGGGGATGAACCGGGCCTCTACGGAGCCGAAATTAGCCCGATGGAGCATGGA
This sequence comes from Coranthus polyacanthus, assembly GCA_037367275.1. Taxonomy (NCBI): domain Eukaryota; kingdom Metazoa; phylum Chordata; class Actinopteri; order Kurtiformes; family Apogonidae; genus Coranthus; species Coranthus polyacanthus. The sequence continues at coordinate 2,443,901 of JAPQRN010000026.1, forward strand.
ACGGAGCCGCCGTAGTGTCGCCGCCTCTGCTTCCCTTTACATTATATCAGCAGGCGAGTGCAGGGAGGAAGGACTAACTGGAATTCAATCTTACAGCTTTGCACAAACAAACTCATGAATGATAATGGGTTGCTAATTGAAGGTACTGGAGCGATTCACTCTGCTGACTGCGGCGCTGCAAATGGAGTCCTCGGGGTAGTCATGGCGACAGGCACAGAAAGGCTCTGGAGGTCTTCTGACCTGAGCTGGAGTCAGATCATCTTTTACACATGCTCCCTGTAGTCAGTGCCACCAGTTGGTTATATTTGCATCCATGAATATTTATAAGTAAACAGTTTGCAGTTGGTTAAAAGTTAGTTCAAGTACAGTTTCGTCTTTATGCCTCACGTTTGCATTTTAAATACAGTAATGATGAGGAGTGAGGATAATGCAATGTAATAATCCAGTTTCATTTACTTTATTTCAGAAAAGTTAAAAAAAATTAAAATGGATATTTATTACAATAACGTTTCAAAAATCTCAATGGATCCTCAAAGTACAGTTAGAAATATACTATGAAGATCTTTATATTTGCAGTAAAAACGAAAATCTTAGTGTGAAAATTTAGAATAACACCAGTTTATCAACGTATGTTCTTTGACAGTAGCAAAGAGTGTAGACAAAGAGATTAGAGGATACAGATGAAACAGTGGTGCTTTTTAAGAACCTCTTTCAGTCCAAAATGGTGGAAAAGTAGCTCTGTTACGATGAAACTGGGCTTACAGCTTGGGATTAGTTCACAGTTCTTGTCAGTAGAAGTTCTTTGCTATGGGGCTTTTTAGTTGAGGGGATATTAACTCTGGTCCACTCTCAAACACAGTAGGTGACGGTAATACACCTTAATGCTGGATGTCACCTGCTACATCACACTCCCTCTCTAGATGTAAACTCATACCAAAGCTCATTCTAAGGTAATGACACAAGGCTTCTTATTCTCACATGATTATACACTAATGAAAACATAATTATGACTATTCTATTTCTGCAATGAGATCCTCTTAAATCCCACTAAATGTTACACACTGGACCTGGAAAGTGATTTGCAAAAAATATGCAAACTGGCAAAGTTGTGTTTATGGTGACCTTAAAGCAGTTTGCTTACTCAGTGTCTGACCTGCAGAGGTGTCCTTGAGCAAGACACTGATTCTGTACCAGCTGCAGAGTTGTCATTGTACAGCTGACCATGGACTCTGACCTTGTTGTGGACAGGAGAAAGTGAAAAACAATGTCTTTACAGGTAAACGGGTGCTTTTAAAAGGTGCTTTTATGTGGAGTATTGAATGTTATCAGCTCAAAGAGGCCATATGATCCTCCATCACCGAGGCATTTCTCTCTGTAGAACGGCTGCAGAAGACACCGCGTCATACTGTTCTAGGATTAGAAGAGCTGTCTTGGCTTCGTGGAGAAGAGTTTTGTACTGGTGCCACCCACTACACTTAGGTGTTCACCTGTGGCAGTGTGTTTGTTCCTGTCTGCTTCTATTCCTGCTGAATGTCTGCCGGTGAGCTGGCCAGTCTGACTAACTGTCTCTTTGTGTATCTCAGCAGCTGCCGCCTGTCTAACCGACAAACCTGCCCGTCTGTCTGAACGTGTATGTAGTGCTGCTGTTCTTCTCCGGGGCGCGCGTCTCGCTCAGGCTGAGTGTTGGGTGGGATTAAATCCGGGGGACATCCGTCGGAGAGACGCTCTTAGATGTCATTATCCCTGTAGGGAGTCTCATCATCATCCCGCAGTGGAAAAACGCTTGGCACGCCAGCGCAGGAAGATTGCTGGAAAGACAGCCGTGACAGCCTTACGTCTGCAAGAAAATTGTGATGATCACGCGGAAAAAAAAAACCCCCAACAACACCCCAAAATGGCTTCAGATACGTGCAGCTTGCGTCTGTGTGTACATTATAGGCTCCTATTGAAAATTTGTGAAAACTGCAGGAAGAAAATCCATCCTTCAGCACCGTCTAATCATAGCAGGTCCCGTGCAAGAATACCTGGAATTAATTGAAATGTGTAAAATTAGAAACAGAATTGATAGCTGAAAATGAAACTCATCAGTCAACATTCAGCCGGAGGGGAGAGTGACAAGATAGCGTTTCTACATCCTGCTAGCCGAGGTGATCTGAACTACAGAGGTCGGGGAGGGGGATTTCACTTTTGTGTTTCTAACTGTGAAAATGACACAATTTACCAAAATCAATCAAATATGCCACATCATGAAAACCGGATATTTAAAGGGCAATTAACACAAATGTAACATTTGTACAAATATCGAATTACTTTGTACATATGAAGTGAAAACATATGTAACAACTACATATGAAAGCCATTAGAAACTGGAACATTTCCAGGGTTTTTCCCACCAGTATAAGCCTAAGGTGCAGCACCTAAGCATTTTTGCACAGCACCTAAGCTGAAGAAACAGAAAAACTCTGCTGAGATTTCTCTATCACTCTGGAGAGAAAAGGTACCATATTAGCCTGGAGAGACAGCGTATTTTTCTGTCTGGAAATAAGCTTTTTAAAGTGGGGCTCATCTACTGTTCACTAAATTGACGGCGTGTGTTGACTTCATCAATGAGCATTTTAGGTTCACTTTTCTTTGACCAAGTTTCTAAAGACTGTAATTATAAAGGTAGAAAAACTTATATATATATATATACTTAATATATATGTCATATGTTACATTGTCGTATGTGTAATATTAGAACATGAGAACAGTTTTACAAAGACATAAAGACATAGACCATTGAAGAAAAGACACTTCTTGTGAGTTACTTAAAATGAACTGAATTAGTTTAGTTTCCCTATTTACAGACTCTCTTCTTTTCCCTCCTTGTCCTCTTCCTGCAGGGATAGTAATGTGTGCATTGTACTGACAGACATGGTAGACACTATACAGTAGCGGATTAGACCATGTTCTTGCTTAAGCACATTTCAGGGCTTGGGGTTTTGATGTATCCAGCTGTACCCATGAGATGTTGATTTCCACATGAAGAGGCAGATTGTGAACATGCAGCCACACTGTATCCCCACTACCTTCTTTAAAAAAAAAAAACTGATCCAGCACAACATCCACTTGAGATTATTTCCCTCCACAATAGAGTGCTGCAGATACCTTGCAGTACAACCTTGTTGTTTCTTACTAGTACACACATAAAAACATGCACACAAAGAAAAAAAAAAAACCCAACACTTGCACACCTACTAATCCAAAAAGGCAGAATCCTGGTGCCAAAAATAACAGCTTGGAATGAGATGGATGGAGGAGGACAGATTATTGTGGCTCTAATCTGTGAAAAGCTGACAATAAAACACATTTAAAGTGATTACGGTGCTGTTATTGGCACGGGGGTCACTCAGTGCTACGCTCCTCCTATCCCTAGCTTCACCTTTTAACAGACAATGCAGTCTGCCGCACATGAACAAGCAGCCATGTAAAGGTCTTTCGCAATGACGCATGGGGCAAAGCACTAATGCTACAGAGGGAGAGGGCAGGATGATAAAATGAGGAGGAAGGAAAGTAAGAACAAGACAGAAAGTCAGGATGTAAGAGAGAAAAGGAGAGCGGAGAGAGGGATTTTAGCACTGAAGCCACACATCATGGAGAAGATTAAGCGTCTCCTGTGCGAGGCGGAGTAGGTGTAAATAGAAACGTGTCCCTGGGAGAGATCCTGGAGTCCAAGTGCTTATCTCCCCGAGTGTTGTCAAAACACATTTGTCAATCGGAGGTGTTTTTAAAGTGTCTTTGTGTCTATAGGAGATTTGATATGCAAAAATAAACAGCTGATTTTAGATGGGGAATGGTTACCAACATGCACGCCTGCCTACAAAGACAAACAACCCAGACAAACACACACACTCCACCTGAGACTGAGACAAAACTGTTTTCACTCCAGTATGACCCCTGGCTTGATGGAAGAGCGTGTGGACGAGCAAGTTGATCATGCATTATCCCCCATGTCTGCCTCTGTCAGCTGCAGGACCAGCACATCATCAAACAGCTGCAGGCGCTTTTACCCGTTGAACAGCTGCCACATCTGAGGAAACGATGAGGAAACACTTCACATTGTGACTGTGTCTGCCCAGTAATTTAGCCAAGTGAGTCTGGGGCCCTGGCAATGATGCACTCTTTCCCTTGGGCTGTGTCCTACGGGAGCGTCCATGGATGGTGTGAACGGCCCTGTGGCCTGGACACAGCCGGGGACAGCTGCTGGGAGCATGGGCAGCTTGTGTCTGCGATGTGGTTACTCATACAGAGGTTATTTAATAATATATGTTGTTTGCAAGTTAGGAGGCCCAGTGATTCTCTGCATGATATTGGAAAAAAAAGCGGGCATTGCAATAGTTTTTTCCTGCAACATATGTTGTAATGTGAAACAATGCAGGTTTGTTTGTACCTTGACGACTTGAATAGCTCTGTTTGGAAAGGACTAGAAAGACTGGGTTGGTTTTGTAGAGGAGTGCATCTGCATAGACAATAGAAATACATTTTATTCAATAATAAAAAGAAATGTTTTACCCTAAATTCTCTTTTTGAGTGCAAACCATCCTTTCTTGAACTTTAGTGCTATACAGTTGGTTTCAACACAGACAACACATAAGCAGGTGGGCACTGTACCTACTGTTATGAAACGATTTTAGTTTTTCTCACTGTGAAGGCACTGTCGATAAAGTACCTCAACATCATCCTCTCTGTAGCCAAAATAATTCCATACAACTGATGTTGCATTTCTCTTTGCAACCATATCTTCCCTTGTCTGTGCTTTTCTCCTGTTCCTCGCTCGTTTTCAGGTTGTGGTCAGTGACAAAGTGTTGACAAAGTTGATTGGTGCATTGATGGTTCGCTGTGCATGCAGCACCTGCACATCACTCACTAACAACAAACTCCACGTTTCCAAGAATTCTTAGATCGGAGCAAATCGTGTCATATCAGACAGACTTGCAGATAAGTTGGAAAATGAAAAGCGTGTGAGGTTTCTTTTCGTATGAAACAGCAAAAAAGTTGTAGATGTGTTGTGCAGCCCTGCATGATACGAGGAAGTGTATCGTGTAGAGACAGACCGAGTAAAAGGACATTTTACAAACTATTGTACTGGCAGAACTTGACGCTGATAGTGGCTGATGGCTAATATTAGGAATTATTAAGTTTGAGGGTAAATAATAGCTCAAAAAAGAAAAATTGCGTGCAGAATTGCCTTGATTTTTAAATTTTGAATACTTTGAATGTGATGTTGACGCAGATTTAATTATTTAAGGTATTACTTTGTTTAGATCTCCAGTTCAGCAATTATTCAGTTTCTAATAGTCAAAGCTAGTTCATTTCCATCACCAAGGGTGATATTGGCTAATTAATCATCTATTAGCTTTTTTGTGCTCCAAACTATTGTTACTATATCAGCCTTTAAACATCCACTATCAGTCGACCTCTCGTATCCTATTGAAGAGTTGTGTATAACATAATCAAACTACACAAGTTCAGCACATTGTTGTGTATCTTCTACTTGAGCAGTGCTTATTTGTTGAGGTCATGGAGTGAAGGGTTGTTTGAAGTACATAATAAATGGAAAAAGTGAACTATCCTACTTACAAAGAGAATAAATTAGCAGGTGGTGCTGTTCTGTGTAGTAAGTTTGTTGTTGTTGGAGGTGATGAAAGCTTCGTTCTTGGGTTTAGACACAGTCACAGAGATCTGTGGCTGGAGGCCAGCTGGAATTTTATCATCTTCACTATTTTATTAATTCATTAAGGAAGGCCACGTCACACAGTCATCTAAGTGGCTTACCTTACATTGCATCCAGCACAAGATCTACAGTTACGACTCGGGCATTGTGCCAGTGATTATGGATCAACTTCAACTTGTCATATTAAGTCCATTCTTAACCTATTTCCTTCAGGTTTTGGAAATCATGATGCATTTAATAATGGGTTTATAAATGCTCTCCCTGCCTGCCCCTGCCTTCTGTTCTCTTGGCATCGCTCTGCACACGGCGCTCTGTGATGCAGCCACAGGGTCTCTGGGTTCCCAGTAGCTCTACAAGAGCCAGAGATACACATTGTGGACCTTTTTAAAAATCCTCTCTCACCATTTTAAAGAACTTGGTTGCCCACAGCATTCACACATTATTTACCCAATTTGGCATTTTAAACTCTTTAAAGCATCGCTTTGACGAATTATGTTGCATATAAAGAGTAGCTTTCAGTGTTAGGCTTTTCAGTCAGTTAACTTCACTTTTAGTGACTGTTATCTCAGACCCCAGGACCATATTAAAAAACATAAAAATCACACATAATATATACGATATATCAAATATGTGAGTTGTTACATCTGTAAAGTGTGACATGTAGCCTTTAGTTGTATCAATAATAACTAAACCAATATTTAATTCCAAAGACCTGTATATTTGCATGAATCAAAATGGGAAAAAAAATTAAATTAACTTTAAATCAATAATTTGTTCCAGATGATGCCTTAGGCGCAGTTTGTTCTTCCAGTGTGAACTGGAAAATAAAGTATAGACCTGTGGATAATATTGATGAGGATGAGCAGGACTCTCTCACTGAGGCTGCAGCAGCTGAAGAGGAAGGCAGGCAGAGATTCAATTTTAATATCACGCACATCTTCTTCAGACAAGAATGGCTTAAAGTAAAGCGGAGCGGCTCTCTAAGTGGGTTGTCTGCCATTGCTGAAGGAGTTTAGTTGGCTCAAATAAGACTTGTGTTCATCATCAATGCGGCAGACCCAGAGCAGTGTCGAAGGCAAGGGACCTGAAGATACAACACTGCTCAGGCTACACATAGACACCAGCGTGTACGCAGACACTCAACTTATAAATAAAGTAGGAAATGTGTGCAGAGGCGTAATCATAGCCCTATGCACAGGCAGTGACTGTACCCCCCTCTGCTTTCCTCCTGCTGTAATTATTCCATATATAACAAACATCTGTATGTCTAATTACCCATACCTCACAAGTCACATCCACATATTCATTTTCTGATCAGCTGAATGACACTAAATGTCAGCCGTCCTGGTTGGATTCGCATCGATGCATCGACATTAAAGTTGAAAATGCGACTGCCCCGACTGAAAAAGTGTGCATCCGATGCAACCTGGGATGAAATCAAGATGCATCATATCTAACATTGTTGCAATAGTAAAAACTAATTCTTATTATTAGAGGCCCTCCGCCTTAATAATTTAGGAATGTGAGTACATTTGTGACCAATAATTTAATATTTACCAGCAGATTGATTCCTCCTCTCTAAACTATTTCTCAAGCGTATCCCTTATCTCCGCTGCTGTCGGAGAAGAATTCTCGCAAACTCTTGCGTGAGTACGCAAAGGTTTAATCTGCTACCGAGGTTAAGGTGTGTTAAAAACGTGTAACTACAGACAGTAAAGGGAAAGAGGAAGTGGTTTAAGGCGAGGTTCAGGCCTACTTTTATTTTATCTTTGGTCAGAGATATTTTGTGGCTTGCGGAAAAAGTTTGTGAAAGGGCCAATGTTTTTTACAAGTCAAAAGAAACAGCATGAATCAGATACTGAGCTGCAGTACTAGACAAACAAAACTGTGAAGTACAAAAAGAGGTTTTTTGAGTTAATGCGCCATCTTCTTAAGAAGAACCAGAGAAACCAAGTCAAACTCTCTATTGAATTGCACAGCATCATATTCTTTCTGCATCACATCGAATCGCGCTGTGTTGAATTATACCGCATCGCAATAGGGGTGAATCGTATCGCATCACATTGGTGAAGTATTTTTAATGTATTGATAGAATGACATTGACCTCAGTGATGGAGATGCGCATCCCTCTGCACAGGATACGTCTTATTTGTCCCCAGCTTTTTAAATTTGTTCAAAATGAGGAATAACCATACAAACCATTTCTAAATACACGATTGAAGCCAGTAACAAGTGTCTGAGTTTAGGCCCTGGGTAGTCTGTTCCCTTCCTCCCACCCACTACGGTGCCACAGGTTGTGTGTGTGTGATCAGCCGCCCCCACGTCTCGCTGCTGTGTGGTCAAAGAGGTTGTCCAGGTAACGTTTTCTTTCATCAGCTGTCGGCTCTTGTTCTGGGTCAGGGCAAGCTGCCACCTGAGGGTTTAGCCTTGAAACACAAAGCACGCACGACGCGCTGCCAGACTTCTCGACAACGTTGGATTATAGCGGTCAAAAATAGTCACTCTTTTGAAAATTAACCCCACCTGACACCAGATGTCCCTGCAGAACGTATCCTCTGGAAGCTGCGAGTCTCTCCTCATTTGTTCATTTCTTATAATCAAATCACTACCTCGCACTGCAAATGAATTACTTGTAAGTAGACTCAAGTGTTTTTTAGTAAATATTTTTGTTGAACATTTTTCAGCAAGATATAATCAATGTAAATGATGGAACAAAGATAATACTGTATAATAAACAATGACAACCAACTGCTCTACCAGCTGATTATCACCTCCATTTTCATTACAGCACCACCATTTTCTGATGTGTGTGTTTGTTATAAATCAACTCCTTAAAACAGCTCAGATTATTTGGATCCCTCTTTCTATCAATTGTTTTGAAGTAACTTGTGGTGGAGTGGATGCGATTTCAGTGTCAATACTGTCAGTTCTATTATCAGACTGAGTATGAACAGCCACCAAATATGACAGATTTAGAAATGAAAATATATATACTCTGAGTTCTGGATCGTCTTCTGGATCAGCAAGAAATTGATCATGTTGATAGATATTCTCGTGCAGCATGTGTGTGATTTTTTCCCCCCCACAGTTATAGCTGCCTTTGTTTCCAATAAAATTACAAAAAAGTGCCCAATGGTAAAAACCTGTAAAAAAAAAAAAATCTAAACTACACATACACAAAGAGCTGGGCAATCTGGCCGAAAGATTATATGAGGATTTTTTGAGGTAGAATCACGATCCACGATAAGAATCACAACTTTTTCAGCTCTTATAAAACGTAGAGGAATTATAACCAAACTACTGGTTTCTGTAGGCTTAGTCAGAGTCTGATGGGTTTTGTTTTAAGCACTAGTCCACATAAACGGTACATACATCTGTGACGCTGCAGTGTTTCCATTAATTACATGTCCGACGTGATAACGTTTCACCAAAGCTGTTTTTACATTCTGATGTAACTGTAAAGCATCTGTGTGAGTCAGACTCGCTGCACGTCGGCGTTCAGAAACCGAAACTGCAGCTTACGGTAATTCTCCACCGCCTGTTAGTCACTCGTCATTATTTCTTCAGCAGCAGGAAAACAACACATTACACACGTTACGTGATGTTAACTGTGCAGGTTAACACGGACTAAAACTAAACACTTTACTGTGGAATGTCACTGTATACACAGCACACACAGACACAAACGCATTGGCCTAGCAACGTTAATGCTAACAGGTCATAGTGCAACGCTCTGTGTAAAATACCGTAACACACTGATACTCGGGCAATTTAAAATGAATGGCAACTCAGTAGGAACGTTTTGAGTGCTGTTATTTAATGACACGATCTAGTACAATCCCTCTGAAAAGGAGATCAGATGTCAAATGAAGACTGATCATGATCTAAGATTGTGAGATCAGCCCTACAGATGGACAGACAGACCGACTCGGGTGCAATACCATCAGGGGGGTAAAATTCAGATGAAGAGGAATAGGGTTCCAATATCGTTGGTGCTTGGACCCCTTACAAAACAAAAAAAGAAAAAATGAACTGGTCCTTATTCCAGGCAAGATCCATTAGTCCAGAAATCAGTCTTTTGGCTTTTTCATCATCCAAGTACTTCAAGTACCAGACTCAGATTTTATAGAGCAAATAAGATTTGCCTGCCAGAGCAGAGGAGAATGCCTCAAATGGGATAATACTTGCTACAAATTGTTGCCACTGCATTAAAGTGGGCGTCTAATCAGACATCCAAAGTACATAAAATACATTTTCGAGCACAGGGCAAAGGAATGTGCGGTAAACACGTACCTAAAAAGTTTAGACGTAAAAAAAAAAACCTTGTCGAAACCCGACACGCGTCTCAGCCCCTGAATTGATAGAGAATTAGGAGAAGAAGAAGAAGAAGAAGAAGAAGAAGAAGAAGAAGTGTGAGCGGGTTTGATGTAACAGGCAATTTTTTAAAACTCATTCTGCTACTGCTGCTGCCTCTGATATGCGAGCGTCTCATCCTGACATTTTCATTTCAATTAAAAGGAAAAATGAAGCCACTACAGCACGCCTGACTTAGCGCTTAAGATAATGTACATGCACCATAAAGTGTTTGAAGTCATCCAAAGAGATATGGAGCGATAGTCTTTCAGAACCATCTTCTGCTGTCCGCCGAAATATCAGGCCAGGCAATAAATGTGAAAAATTGGCAGTTGCTTTTGTCCTCCAGTTTTCATGCAAATAACACCATTGACAAACCTGACACTTAGCACATAATGAGAAGAGGGCGATGAGAGAGTGCGAGCGCAGGAGAGAGATAAGTGGGAGAATTGAGAGGAAGCATTGTTCGAAGAGACAAAATGATAAAACGGGAAGAGAAAGAGATAAATAGAGTTAAAATGGAAGAAAGGGAAAGAGGGAATCAGGGAGGAAGAGAGTGATGGGCCCTTCAGTGTCCCCTCTTTCTGGAAATAGACACCATTATAGCCGTAGATTGGCCCTGGAGTCTTTGGCGAAACATGTGACTGCGATGCCTGGCTCGTCTGCTTTGGTGAGGGGGCTGACGAGTGGCTGCTTCAGAACATCATGTACAGACACAGGTCCAAACACATAATCACACACATACGCACACACCCTCACACACACCACCTTCCACCTCCACAGCAGGCTGCGCAGACAGGCTGTATGAATATTTATAAGAGCAGTTTATAATGAGTTCACACATTTAGACCGGCATTTATGCAGCACTTCTTTCATATTCTTACGTAGCGTAGGTTTTGGCAGCGATTCCAGCATCCAGCTGATTCCTCGTCTCATCAGTATGCGGTGCAGTGACCTGCTGTGGCCCGGTCACATCCCCAGGGCAGAGGGTGTGTGTGTCTGTCTGTGAGTGTG
>JAPQRN010000026.1:2465011-2479290 GCA_037367275.1 Coranthus polyacanthus
GTGTGGTGGGAGAGAGAGAGAGAGAGAGAGAGAGAGAGAGCGAGAGAGGAGAGAGAGAGAGAGAGAGAGAGAGACATGGTGAAAGTGGAGAAATTGAGATAGTGAGGATGAGATTGGGTGGAAGAAATTCTACTTTGAGTGAAAGCGGGCAGGAGAGGCACGGTTAAAAGAAAAAAAAAAGAAAAAATGGACAGGCAGGAAATGTTTGAGGAGCTTTGGCCAGGCAGATGGAGATCAGATGCCTGTAGAGGTGATAGGTAGAGGACAAGGACAGGGTCAACAGCAGAAGAGGAGACAGAGTTTGACATGTTTGGAGTCAGTGGAAGGAGGCGGGAGGCAGGAAACTGAAGAGAAGGCCGGACACATGTCTCCGAAAGTGAGCAGGAGATACAGAGAGATAAACAGAAGGAGGACGGAAAGATTAAGCACAGAGGTTTTCTCAGTACCACTTTACAATGAGACTACCCTTATACAGGGTTTATAAATGTTTAGAATTAGGTTGTTAATTAAGTTGCAAACAATTCATGAGTCATTACGGAGCAAGAAGTTGTAACACAGTTTTCAAACATCGATTCAGGCTCATTATTTGGCAACATCAAGTTACCGCTCCACTTTTTATCTATTCTGTTAAATCTCAGATGTTTCTCGTATCTTTGCATGATATATCTTGTGCCTTTATCAGCCAGAAAGTTAACCATTTAATAATAACTTACTACTAAGGCTGGGCGATATGTCCAAAAGATTTAAATCTAGATTATTTTCAGTGTTCAGTATTATGGACGATTTCTGATTTTTACATGATTGTGTGCTTTTAGTTTTTTGTCTGTCATGAACTCGAGACAAAACATGATTCAAAATAGTTTTCTTTACCAAAACTCTACGCCTTGTATGTACATGTATGCACTTTCAACAAACAACACTGTCAAGGGTGTCACTGAGCATTATTTGTTAAAAAATGTAAATATTTTAAATAAAATAAAGCTTTACTGGTAGGTATTAACTGGAGAAACATATTCACAATGAACATATTAGAACAAAACAAAAACAGGTTGCATTTTGAATTTACTGTATGTTGAGCAAGAAACGTCTGAAGGGGAAGTTTCCCAGCCCTAGTTACTACCATTTCTAACAGGCACAAGAGCACTATTGAAAAGTGTAAAACTCAATGTTCTGTTTAATAATCTGTTAATTCAATACGCCAAATGGAACTTTTTGAATACTAAGATATGCATAAGGGACTTAAATGCTGGTAAGTAATGCATAAATGTCAGATGAAGCTGACAGGTGTAAATGCTGCTGATGGAGAAGACAAAGGCAGCTCAGTAACCAATGAGATGTGAGGCTTAACAGTAAATGTAAGCTCACTATTTGGCAAACACATCGCTGTTACCCTTTTTTCTAATGCGTTATAACAGCTTGTTAATGATTCTTGCTTACGACCGAAATTTAAACCTTATTTTGAAGCATTTATAATTCCCACATAAGGGTAGTCTTATTGTAAATTGGTAGCGTTTTCTCCCGTACGGCCAGTAGAAGCTGAGATAAAGGGATAGAGAGTAATTGTCAGACATAGAATGAAAAGTCGAGTTACAGAGCTTACAAAAAGTCGACTTGCGGTGTGTGTATTTTTTTCCCTGAGTGAGCGTCTCAAGGAAATGGAGTGACAAAGATTAGAAAATAGGGGATTGCAATATATGAGGTGTTTATCTTACGGCCCTGCTCCGTCACACACACAAATGCACACGAATTCATGCAAGCCATCAGAACCGAAGGCCAAATGCTGCTATTACAGTTGGCAAGACAGCCCCTCCTTTTTCATTACACTTCCAAGGAAGGATGATAACAGGGAGCGACAGAAAAGGCGTAGAATACAGCATTTTGATTTTTAGTGTGGGCTGAATAGGAAAAGAATTTGGAGGGACGGTACAAGATAATTCCATAAAATGTACCCGCTGGAGTGGACGACTGTAGTGCTGTGTGAAGAGTCAAGTTGAATCAGAGTCAGGAAAAAAAAAAACAAAATAAAAAAAAAAACCCAACCCCAACATTTTTCTGCATCTACAAGGAGTGTTACTTTAGAGATACAGTCCCCCTCCTGTCCCGCTCAGTATCACAGCCAGGACTTAAAAATTTAGAGAATTGCAACACAGCGGCCTGTCAATCAGCCGTACAACGTTCTGACATCTGTAACAGGAACAAAACTGGTGTTTTTAGAACAATTCCTCGTGGGGATGGAACAAACCTGCAACAGTAGCTCAGCAGTAAAAAGAAGGACTAGTGTTACATCAGTAGATAGAGTCAGTAGGAAATGGTTATGTACAAAAACTACACTTAATGTGTGTTAAGGGCGGACGATCGGGCCAAAAGATCATATCACGATCCACGTCTGAATTGTAATCTTTCTTCTCAATTTAGACATGTACTGTTGAGGACAGACAGACTAGAAATAGCCGATGGGTTCACAGTTTAACATTAAACATCGGTATTAAAATAATGACTAATACCTGGGTTTATTGGATAATGAAGATAGAGTGTTTCCCATTAATGTCCTACATAGTGGCATCCCGCCATAGTCCAATTTGTCTTGCCACAGATTCACAATAAACAATAATGAAAACATTTGTACTCGCTTCTCGTAATAACATAAAAGGTCTCTCGTGTGGTGTTTGCACTGTTGCTGTGACGTAGCAGTTGTGTAAAACCAGGATTACTGCATGGTCAGACGTGTGCAGACACCTCATCTTGCATCGTCAGACCTGTCTGTCCACACTTGGTCATAGCGCTGAGGCAGCGACCAGTAGCAGTAGCTGAATTCATTTTGGTCATCATGACTTTATTTCATCAGTGACATAAAAACATCACAGTCACAGTCACGCGGATTCTTTCAGGTTAAAGTGAGCAAACCGAACACTTTCATTGCTGACAAACCAAAGAATCACTACAATGCTGTAATCCGTGATGTAACACTCACTGTAAATGAAATATTTACACTGATACTCAGGTCATGTCAAATGATAATATTAGTGGAGTGGGATAGTTTTGGCAACGTTGTTATTGCTTTATTTAATGATGCAATCTGTATGAATCCTCTGAAAAGCAGATCGTAAATAAGATCACCCGTGATATCAGATCAGATCGCCCAGCCCTAATGTGTATAAGCCTCAAAGTAGAAGAGTTAAATAAATAGAGGGAAGGAAAGAGGAAGCCAGACAGCTGTAGTATTAACAAGGAATGAAGAAGGCGGCGGAGGAGGAGGAGAAAGGGGAGAGATGGATGGAGGCAAAGGGCACTCGCATCTATATCAATGAATAAGATCGGTGAGGGAGGGTCGGGCAGTAAGTAAGAGGAAGAGTGCGCCGAGTGCGCGGCTGCATGACGGAGAAAGACAGAAACAGAGGGACAGAGTCAGGGAAAACACAGTGACAGAGCTTGTGTTTGTAGAGAGCGCAGCAGCAGGTGTATCACTATTTATCCAATGAGGGATGCTACGTAAAAAAAAGAGAAGCTGCCTCTTCGCTCAGGAAATCACAGACTAAATAGAGGAGGAACGAAGGGGAAGAAGAAGATGGATCGAGTGCAGCTGTACTCACATCTGTGAAAGACAGGACAAGATAAAGGAGGAGGAGGAGGAAGAGATGCAGGAAAGAGGAAATACAGCCAACAATTTAAGTGTGTGTGTCCTCGCGCATCAGTGTGTGTGTGTTTATGGGAATCCGTGTGTTACTACCAAGCCAACATGGCTGTGGTTTCCAGTCTTTTTGTCTGTAGTGGTTTCCAGCCCCACGCTGCTTGTTGTGCTCCTACAGTCCCTCTACAGTGTCTCTTGGACCGCAGTAATCAGTATGATCTAAAGCTTTGGCTAATGCTCATATTATCAAGACATGGTGAGCCGTTTTCCTCAGCTTGTCTAGAAGGTATGGCTTTGTAGTGGTACAAATAGCTGTAGTTGTCGCTGATCACCCCAGGGCCACCACATAATACGAACAGCGAGCTAATCTACGAGTGGAGGCTGCTGCTGCTGTAGATTAGCAGAGATAGCGTCCGGTTGTGCACGGGATTTAAATGTAAGATTGTCAGCAATTAATGAAAAAAGAAAAAAGCAGCCACCCCTGATGACCCGAGGGAAAGTATAATACGAATAACATGCAAACATATGCAGGCATGCGCGGAAGACGGGCATGCACACGCCCACACATACTGTATGTGTATTAATAATTGTAACAGGAGCAAGGCAATTACTTTATGAATATTATATAATATATTAAATAATGTATTATGTCCAATATTGGAGGAAATGCTGAATCTGTATGCAACCTAGCCGGCAGAAAAATAAGTTGTCGTTGTATGTTTTTGCAAACCACGGGTACGTATCATCTCTATCGACGGGTTTTCATCCAAATGTAGTGCAAACAGAATTTTCAGTAATATCTGCAAAGGAAAATGCTAATTTATGTGCGTTTCCATCCACTACTGTTACGTTACATGAAGAGCTGGTTCATCGCCGTCGTTGTTAAAAGTTTGCCTGTTAGATGCAATATTTTATACAATAACATACTCCCTGAGGTGCTGATTGAGGAGCCGACAGACCTTTCCCTCACCATGTGCCGTCCGTGCCTAAACCTCTCCGTAAAAAATCGTTAAATAGTTCCATATGAATCTGAGCGGTTAAAACGCATTTTGTTAAAACAACAAAATTTTGCATTTTTGGTTCAGAATTGTTGAAATGATACATATCCCTGGTGATGTAGTTGCTGTAATGACAGGCTGCTGCAACATCACCGTCATCGCTGTTCACCACTTTCCTTTAATACACATAGACACACAAAAACAGGGGAGTGCATGCACACACAATCGCTACCACACACAAACAAATGTGTTCCCTGTCATCTTTTGTGTAACTGGCAGCCTTCTCGAGGAACAAAACAGCAGGATGCGATCAATTAACTTTTGCCCAAATAATTCCTGCTTTTCATCGTTTCAAATGTGGTCGTTTGCCTGCGGGTGTCCAAGCCTTTTGTAAAGAAGTGAGTGCGAATGATTTTGTGTCTTTCGCCGTGTGTGTGTGTGTGTGTGTGTGTGTGTGCGCACTAATTCTTCAGGGGGGAAACGGGCTCGATGATAGTGTTGAATTGGTTTTGAACTGTGTCCAAGGATAATTGTTGCAGAGGACGTGTGTGTGTTTGTGTTAATCACAGCATAGGGGTGATTTCAGCGGAGCAATTAATGTCCAAACCTCATTTGCCAAAGAAACATGTCCTCCTCGCTGTCGTCATTTCTGTGGAATAGTCCTTTTTGTCTTCTTGTGACAAAGAAATTGACCCGGTAAAGCGTCATTTCCTGTTCGAGGTACACTCATTGCGTCCTCTTGGGGATTTAGTCTAGTGGGTTGAACATTAATGTGCCTGCATTTATATTCCCAATTAATGTCCAACAATAGCACCTATTGTTGTAGTAATCACTGAGGTCCTGTACTCTATTAATGTAATGTGCTGTTCGGCTTGGCAGCACCACATCCTTGCTAAAACACAGACGCAATTAGGAGCATTTGTAAACGATAAGAGAATTAAAAGTGAGTGTTCCTCTGCCTGATGACTCTCTCTCTCTCTCTCTCTCTCTCTCTCTCTCTCTCTCTCTCTCTGTTTTCTGTTTTTATTTGTCGTCCTTTCTTGCCGTCTGTCTCTCCTCTAATTTTTTTAGTTCATTCATGGATTTTGTTTTGCCCTGTAAACCCCTCGCAAGAGCTTTCTCATTTATCCTTTCATCCTGGATATGCTCTCTTTGCTTTTTTTGTTGTTGTTGTTGTTGCTCCTTTTTGTCCAGTTTTAGTTGCTTCCCTGCTGGTTATTTATCCCTCTGCGTTTGACCCGTTCTTATCTGGACAAGATAATCACCTGGTGCGATTGGATCTTTTTTTTTTTTTTCCCCCCCTTTACAACTTCTCTAATCCAAAAGGCTGTTAAACGCATAAAGACGCCACAAATTGCCTCTGAAAAATAGAGGTGCAACTTATGATCCGCATCTATAGAAACGCATTCAGGGGCTTGTGAACAGGGTTTTCTGGTGATGATGAAAAACGTCTCTCTACCTTTACCTTCTTATTGTCCTGGTTTAGAAAATATGACAGCCCACTGTGTGTGTTCCCCTTTTCTGGAGAAAGAAAGATCGAGGGTGGGAGAGAGAGAGAGAGAGAGAGAGAGAAAGAGAGGGAGGATAGGAAGAGGTAGTGAAAAATATCGAGAGTCCTAAATTTATGTGTCCTATTTTCCAACCCCGTTGGTCTCAATTTACTCCGGCCATTTAGAATGTGGCCATTTTTAAACTCACCCCATAACTTTTTCTATACCTCACTCTCCCCGAGCTGCCTCACTTTCACTCTCTCCGTCACAGATTCCTCCGCTCTGTTGCTTTACACCACCGAGATATCGCTCTTAGTAACACCCACAGTTATTATGCTTGATTTAAACGTGAAGAAATGCTGAAAAGGAGATAGCTGTCATTAAAGACCTCTTCGCACATGCATCATCCCTTCTCTGTTTTTTTTTTTTTTGTTCCTCTCCTCCTCCTCTCGTTCAGACATCATCTCACTCCCGCCCCTCCCTGCCCCCTCCTGCTTGGCCTCTTTTCCTTCATTCTCACTCTCCGTCCCACTGGATCAGGACCAGCCACACCTTCCCCTCCAACTCTCATCTCCTGACTCCCACTGGACGTGCCCTTACACCCCCTCCCACAACCTCCTCTCCCATCCCCACCTCCTCTTGTTATATTTCACCCAGCCTCGCCTTACCTCCCTCCACCTTTTCCTTGCTCCTGCCCCTCCTCCTTTACCTCTCCCTGCTCTATAAACACCTCTAGTGTCTAGCGTCTAGTCCCTTCTTTTTCCCCATTTCTCCCTAGATACCTTAGACACTAACCCCTACCACCAAGATCTACATGCAACTCCTCCCTGTTTTCCTCCCCTTCTCCGACATCCATCCTCCCCTCTTATCCCCTCGTGGACCTTACACCAGCTCTTTGCTGGGACCCTTATTAGCCTTATCTCCGCCCTGATTCAGAAGCGGAGAGGGAACGGACCTCTGTCTGTTCACAGGCTGAGATGAGTCAGTGCTTTATAAAGAATACAGCATATATGGAAAGGAGAGCAGAGGAAGGAGTGCAGCCCAGTCCAGTCATAAACCTTCATCCATCTTCTTCCTGGTGATGGCTGCTGGCTACGTCCTGTAAACAAACTGTCACAGCTTCAGCCCTTTCAACACCCAGCGTGTTCCTGTGAAAATATAATTGAGCGAGACTTCAATTCGTCTTTGCACGCTCACTCACTGTAAGTCATCGCGCATCAAATTGTCATTGAAAGGTGATATAAGGAATATTTTAACATCCATCCTGTAAATCAGCACCAATTTCACTGTGTTTCATTATTGTAAAAGGCGAAAGAAATTAAAAGTCGGCCGTTGTATTGGATTTTATAGTCGGTGCTACTGGCTTAGACTTAGCGCAAATCTGCTGATATTTATGAAACAAACAAAAAGGACATGTCTGTTCAAAACGTCATAATTTCTTCTCACAAGTTTATAACATGATATATATCATGGTATTGATTCTAAAATTCCAGCAACATGAATAAAAATTTTAAAGTAATAAAACTGAAAAACAGGGCTTCTAATCAGCTGTCCCGTGTCCTGGTGGAGAGATGGAAACATTAACAGACATCTATATTTTACTTATTTAAGGCTGCCTTTCCCAAAATGTCTCGCGGAGCTTGTTTTTATTGGGTCGCCAATTGCCAGACTAAAATACATAACAATAATATGATGTGTGAAATATTTGTTCTCTGGTAGAGTTTGTAAATGTTTACCTACATGTGAAAGAGGTAAGAGATGTAACAAGACAAGAATAACCAAAAAGACGCAACAAGATGTAAAAAAGAGACTTTCCGACATTGTTTTCACGGTGGAAGAGTCCGTAAAAATGTAGACATTTGGTTCCCGAGGAGATCATTACAATACATTTTTTTGGTCACGGGCTGAAACGGTTTGATTTAAGGAATGACACTTTTTAAGGATACACACTTTTATGCACTGGCGTTGAATATGGTGCTGGATAGAAACAGCCTCTCTGACACTTGACTCGATCTGCCCTGTTTGTTCAGTGTCGCTTGGCCCACACCTTGCAAACTGAGGGCATGGGTTTGAGATGGGAAGGGAAGTCTGCATGAGTCGCCATGCGCAAGTCTGTCCTCAGAGTGGTTCATCCTGCACATGAACAAAGAAAAGGCATTGAAGTGTGTGTAGAAAGCAATACAATGTAACCAAAGTCAATATGCGTTGAAGGATTCATTCAGATAATCAAACTAATGATGTGGTGTTGTTGAGCGTTGCAGGACGCTATATCATGCTACTATGAACAAAGCTTTAACAAACTTGCACTCAGTACTTGTTGAGTTATTTGGTTCAAGTCAGTATCACAAATTCTAACATTTTTTCCAATGAATATGTATATAATAATATTTAATTTCATTTATATAGCACTTTTCAAAACGTATGCACAAAGTGCTTCATCATCAGCATCAAAATCCCCCAGTACGCCCCGGTCCTGCCCTGTGTACAGCATGCAGAGTTTAGGAACATCAACATCACTGAGGCCAATCTGAAACACGCAATTGCAATTACAAGATATGGTCTCACAAACAGCGCTGTAATTATCTTTCATATATGGGTCAGTCCATGTGAAATCACCGGAGGCCTCCCGACTGACCATCTCTGATTTGCTTCGTGCTTTCAGAAAATAATGTCATCAGTCCTAGTGAACGCCATATAAAATCTCAGCCTTTGTATCTTCCATCAGTTTTTGAGATATTGGGCTTTGAAAATAAGGGTGCGACTGTAAAAACGAGTGGTTCAGAAAAAGATGCTAAGTTCAAGAAGTCAATAGTTTTGGACTATTTATGATAAATGCACGAGATTTTCACCTCGTTGTTCTAAGGTACAAGATGTTTTTGACTTCTGTAAAAGAAGATCCACCGTTGCACATTTGCCAAATTACAGCTTGCTGAAAACTGTAAAAAAAAAAACAAAACTGTCAAAGCAATTGGTGTATCTCCACATTGAAGCAGATCACATCTGTCAAATTTTGGTATTTATTTCTCATGTTGTAGTAGTGGAACTGCCCATATGAAAATGTGTAAAACCGTGGAAATACTGTGGTAATAAACAAACCCAGTTTTCATTTCCAGAACTTCTCTCTTTGTGTATCTCAAATGTTTTATTCCATTAAAGGTCCAGTGTGTGATATTTAGTAACATATGGCCACGAAAACCACGGACGTCCCTTGATAAAGCCAGTGTTTGTTTGTTTAAGTGCACATTAACTCAAACATAGTAGGTGATGGTGATGCACCTTAATGCTGGATGCCACTCACTATAAAATGGGAAAAAAAAGAAGAAGAGGAAGTACATTCTGAGCTGTTGTAGAAACATGGCACTGAAACATGGTGGACTCCATGAAAGGACCCGCTCCCTCTGTTGATATAAACGACTCGTTCTATGGTTCTCTAATTTTCATGTGATTATACACTAATGAAAATATAATTATGAATATTACATTCCATTTCTACAATTAGATCCTCTTAAATTCCCCCCACTCTTACACATTGGACCTTTAATGCTTTCTTTTTTTCTATTAGACAGTCTTTTTGCCGCCTCCCTGTTGTTTGCCCTTGCTTCGTCCGTGTGCCGTCTCACCCGTGGCCTTCTGTTTCGAGTGCCTCATAAAAGCAAAGGAGTGAGCATAGAAAGGCAAGAGGCCTAATAAAGGGGGGAGGGAGAGAGAGAGGATGAAATACAGACAGAAAGACAGAAGAAGAAGAAGAGGAGCGAGTGAGAGAGAAGGGGAAGGACGCAGGGATGTGGAAGAAAAAAGGCGAGAGTGAAAACCACAATGTGTTTGCTCAATTAATCACCGGTGATGTGCCAAGATGGTCCTCAGAGCCGTGCTGTTACACACCCAGCCGCAACGCACACGCACAGACCCACACAGCAGCCTATATATATATATATATATATATATATATATACATCACAGCAATATGTTCAGATGCGTTCCTGCTGACCCACAGTAAGAAAATTTTTCAACCTAAACACTGTGTGCTGACTATGGATACACTCACACAGGCAGCCAGATGTTCTTACATAAACTCCTCCGCCTCCACCTACGTGCACACCACCTTCAAAACAAATGCAGAAAAAATATCTTCATCGCGAGGAGAAGGACAAGCACAAACATACGCAAGCACACACACACGCACACACACAATCGTACGGTCCTAGGTGACGATCCAATCTATTTAGGTGTCAGAGGCAGTTTCCATCTCAGCTGACCCTTGTTAACGCACGAGGTTTTTACCCCGAGACGGATGCCAGGTGGGAAAACAGGCCAGCGCTCTGCGATCAACACCCCTGACACCCTGAGTGTGGAGCACTACTACCACACAGGTCGAGCATCCTAAGAAAGGAAAAAACTTCCACTTTGCGCTGTATAATGAGACCAGAGTAACAAAGGAATATACTTTTATCTCTATTTTCTCATCAGTTTCAAACATTTTCTGTTTTTATCTCAGTTCATGGATATATATGGAAAAGTCAAAAGTCTTGTGTGTATAGATCCACCGTCACAAACAGCATTCTTAGGGTTGAATAAATAAAAGAAAACAAACAAGAAACACAGAAAAGATCTTTTTGCTCAACCCCATTCTGTCTTGTTGCGTCTCTCCCTCTCTATTTTTTATCTCAGCTGTTCTCGCGCTCTCCTCCTCTCCCTCTCTTTCTCACGTCATGTGAGTCGAGGTGAGCTCCTGTGATGAATGTAAATGTTGCCCCTCCCCTCCCTTGTTCTCCTAAATTACAGCAAATACCACCTCCTCTTTAGTCCTCTGTCTGTCTGCATTTACCCACAGCCGCGCAGTTCGTCCTCGCGCGTCCGCCGGTGGGCAATCTGCCCAGCCCTCAGCATCCATACAAATACATTTAGAGATACAGACGCGTGAGTCAGATATGACGAACAGACAACAACCGTGAGACGATAAATGCACCTCCAGCATGTATGATGCTCACTCTGTGGATACTTTGAGCAGCGTACGACGGCTTAGACTGCTAACCCACTTGGCTCGTTATTCTCATCCTTGCATTGATCATCTGCAGGGACGGGCAGGATTTCACATTTATATATGTGAATACATCCATAGTGCATCTCTGTGGCCATTCTACATTTGCAAGGATGGAAATTGCACAAGCGATTTACTCCACTGCAGCATGTTGGGGAACAGTAATTTTCTGAAATGCTGTTGGCACAGATCAGGGATTGTATCTCAGTGTTTATCGCTTAAGAGACACACAAGGGATGCAACTAGCAGTTATTTTCATGATAGATTCATATGCTTATTATTAATTGACTAATTGCTTAGTCTAAAAGGTCAGAAAATGTTTTAAAAATGCTGTTATAAATTCCGTCAGCCCAAAGTTATGTATTTAAATGATCAAAAACCCAAAAGGAATCTTAAAACATCATGTTTTTTTCTGATGTTGAATTCTTTGACTCCAAATTCAGTGAAAATCCTGCAGCTTTGGTTAACATGTCTCTCTGTTTCAAAATCTACAGTCACATATTTCAACATTTCAAGAAACAAACTTTTTCATCATCACGATCATCATCACCATTACTGTAATGCCACTGGACATTTATTATTAGTCATGCTATTATCTTTATCACCATCATCATGTTCAGTATCATCAGTCATCATCAGTCATCATCATCATCATCAATATAACAGCCCCCACTGGGCATGTTATTATTTGCATTAGTTCCTGTATTTGTTCTTTGTCACATCGGTCCTATGTCAGGCGCTTGTTTGTTGACTGGAGCTCTGGCCGCCCTGTTCTTCACCAAAGACTGATTTGCATTAGCAAAGTCAAACAGGCTTAATAGACTTTTATTGGCATGAGGCGGCCCGACGCTGAGGGGGGGCTTTTAAACAATGCAATATGCTAATAAACAGAACGCTGTGTACTAGGACAACAACTAGCTCAACAACAAAAAACATAATCCAAGCACCCGGCCTGTAAGCCTGCACCAATAAATCCACCCAATCCATTTTTTTTTACGTATTAAACATTCTAATGGTCTTTTACGTGTAAGGTAACAGTGTGAGTTGGTCCATTAACCTTATAAAACACACTAAATTTGTGGCATGTATCGTCAAGTAGCAGAGATCTACTGTGCACAATCTTTGTACTGTTTCTCTAACTTATGCCAAGGTCATTCTGTTAGATAAGAATGTGCAGGTAACAGCGTCAGACCTGTGTTGAATTCTCACCTTGTTCTGGATAAGAGCCAGGTGATAGCAGCGCCTACCTACAGCAAGCTGTGCATCACATTTGATCAAATAGATTCTGCAACACACAGTACTGTAGCTCAACTTTTATCTCAGTCAGTGCTGCTAGCAACAAAGATACGTGTCCTAAAAAAGAGAAGCAAATTTGTGTCCGCTTGTATGATTAGATCGTGCTCTCTGTACGACATGATTTATGTGACCACACGAAGGAAAATACTGAGTATATATGTTATGTTGCTAAATTAAAGCAACGCCTAGCAAGATCAGCAAGAGATATAGAACGTAAATGAGGAGATGGGTCACATTTTGGAGCCAAAGTACTTTCAGTCGTCCTTGGATTTTTGCACAACACAAAATCTCTTCAAACCTGCTTGGTCCCCTCTGATGTGATCCATTAGTCTCGCATAGCCAGACCTATCTCCACACTTTCTTTTAGGTCTGGCTGAATCCTTCATCATTATGGAATAAGGGACAAAAACTCTCCAACTTGCTTCCTTTAAACCAATCACAGGTGGCTTGGGTGACACCAAGGCTGGCAGGCTTATTCCAACAGACTACTTCCTGCGAGCCAGTCTAAGACTCATTAGAGGGAATTTGTCTGTACCGTCGGCCTGAGAAATTCTTGGCCTTCACTCGTGGCTGAAAGAAGCAACGTTAACATTTGGATTGAAACGCTAGATGAACAGCGTCCTATCAATGCGGACTTTGTTGAACTAATGTCACCTGGCTTCTTCTGTTTCTATATTGCGATAGTAAAAAACCACAGAACACATCTGATGCCCTGCGTTCATGAAACGACTCCTGTGTGGAGGGTGTACGGCATCTCCTTGAAATATGGCATTATCATGAAGGAAATGTGTTTTCACCTTGGGGTACAACAGCTTCATATACCTTGGCTGTTTTGCTGCCAGATTTCACAGGGGCTTCTGAGAAATCTGTCGGCCGGCAGGGCCAAATGGCCACAGGCAGGTGGTGGTCTGTTACCATCCATCAGTTAACCCCCATTTGAATGAAGAACGCGTGGTTTTAATCATTTGTTGATTTCTCAAACTTTGCATCCAGTCTGACACCGGGGTCAGCTTTGCTCTGAGGCTATATTTGAAGCTGCATCTTTGATGTCACCCTAAAACCGGAATATTAATACGTTGACTGTGGGATGTCTTTTTAAGCTCCCACAGATAATTAGAACGCACATTTTACCAATGACGCTTCAATTTGCTGTGATTCTTCAGCCTTTCTGTTTCTGACTCTTTTATCTCTTTTACATACTGCTAACCCACCTTCACATTGTGATTTACTTTATATCCTAATATTATTTAGACTACAACAGCACAGTTAAAAAGAGAAGAGAAAGTTCTGGTAGAATTTGATCCAAGGTCAGTAGGGGGACACACAAGGCTTCAGGGGTGGCCGACTTAACCACTCAGCTATCTCTGGGCACAAGCATCACTTTTCTCCGTGTTGCACCCTGCAGGAGTCTCTGTTATCAAGAGGACTATTCACCCGTATCTGTTTTAGCACTGCACTGTTTTCAAAATAATTTCTCCAAGCTGTCTTCTTGCTGACTTATATGGAACAGCGTCAACAGAAGTGTTGAAATGAAACATGACAGAAATACACAGACACGCCGTGAACCCGCACATCATGCCTAAAACCACATATGGCTACAGTTCACACCACTACATACAATCCATACCTACCTGCATATACACAGTGCAGTTTATACACCTGACCCAAATGCATGTGAACAGCTTTGCTGCAGCTCTGTATGGGAGTAACAGTCTGTTCCTGCATGGAGACGAACAACATCCCCCGTGCCCCAGAGCAATGCCGAGGGTGGGGAATGTGCTGCTTCCTCTGCTGGTTTCCACATCATCATCATCATCATCATCATCATC
>JAPQRN010000026.1:2504974-2523424 GCA_037367275.1 Coranthus polyacanthus
CACTCCCTCACTCCCTCATGCCCTTGAACACACCATTGGCATCTTAAAAGGATGCTGGATGTGTTTGGACACAGCAGGTGGCAAGCTGCTTAAGCAAACTCTAATTTTTTTTTTGCATTTTGTAATCTTTGGGCATCTTTTCATCAATCTCTCTCTCTTCCTTGGCAGATTGCAGTATATTTTTTCGCTTCAGATTTGAGATCAAACCATTTTGTTTACTTGTCCGCCCTTCTCCAGATACAGCATTCACTGAATGAGTAATAGCATCCATGCATCTTTTTCTTTTTCATTTTATATCCACTGCTGATGCTACCAAATGTGACAAGCTCTTTGCTGTTCCCTTCTTGCAGCAGTACCTCCACTTCAGAAATACTCTCCACTGCCTTTAAATTTCTGTTTGGACAATCTTGACTCTTCTCTCAGCTTCTCTTTACACTTTCTCTGTGCTCCGGACCTTTTATGGGGATTAGCGTTAAGCATTTACCTGTGCTAATTAGGAACAACTGATACACACTCTCAATTTATGGAGAACACAGGACTCGTCATAACACAGGTTTGAACAAGAACAAGTCACGAATCCAACTTTTGTTGAGAAGAAACTTGGGAAGATATTTGTGAATGAGGCCAATTGCTCCTACAGGTGGAATGCCATCACCTTAGTATATTAGTATATATGTTAGCATATAAATTGCAGTGCACTATATTTTTTTGGTGTCACAGGGCAAAAAAATGAATTACCTTTCAGCATATTGGAATTCCAGTGGTCTGAAAAGACTTCTGCACCCACTTCAGACTGTTTACAGGTTGTAGAAAATCTACCTCATGACACAAGGTTTTGGCTCATCACAGGTGTTTTCAGGGGAGGGAGGGGGTTAAATATGTGATTGACAATTTTAATTAGCCATTACTGTTAGAATTCTACTGCTCTACTCTGTGGTTCGTCACAGAAGTAACACGGCCGCTCCCCTAAACATGATATTTTAGGCTTCACTTTTCCATAGCGGCATGAAACGACATCAGGCTGTCTCTTTGTATTCAGTCTTTTGATTTGGACAGAGATGAGAGAGCTGCTGAAGCAAAGTGTGTATTTTCAAATTCTGGCGCTGCCTCCTTCAGCTTTAATTAGAAGATGCTCCATTCAGAATTAAGCACCAATTTGGAATATCCAAACGGAAAATGCTCTTTACACGACCTGCGTCAAATTCACAATATTTCCATATTCTGAATGATGGTGGAGTATTACTGTGCGTGCTAACATCACGATATTGTGCATCATTATTTCAAGCTTTTGAATCACGACCTCTGCATTGAACTACTAGAGGCACATGCTTTATTCACATGGGATAATGACTTTTTTTTTTTTTTTCAACCTCACAGATGCAGCACATTAAACTCATTATTTTCAGGAGTGTTTGGCATTGTATCTCTCCACATGCCACCTCAGTGGTATAGCCCTGATCTCATTAATGCAGAAACAAGGTAACGGATCAACCCATGTGCATCCCCTGGGAGGAGCAGGTTAGCCTTTGATGTTGAGTGAAGCACTGAGAGAGGCCTAAGAAGCCAGAGAGATTTCAACACCCTGCCTGCTCTGCTCTGCTCTGCCTGGCCTGGCCTGTCAGTTACGGCTCATTTTTCTCTACAATCACACATGGAATACACACCCACACACACACACACACACACACACACACACACACACCAACAAAAAAAATGCACACAGGCTTACCCAGCAACATAAACACCCTGCTGTATATTGTGTCCACAGGAGATGGACTGGCTCGCACATGCGTGCACAATAACATGTCGCAGAACTGCAGAGTCTTGTCTAGACTAATGTTTCTCACCTCCTCCTCCTCCTCTTCTGTCCGGCTCAATATTCCACTTCAACACTTGGTGGCAAGACACAGGCTCGAATATGAGTCTGTGAGGGATGTTTATTATAGTGTCTGTCTCTGACTGTACTGCTGTTTGACATACTGTACTTTAGGGATAGACAGATTATCAGTCACTGGCATTATCAGATCTCATATTCAGCATTTTTAGATTATTGGTATCCTTTTTTTAAATCCAATATCCAATAAAGAAATGAATTTGAAATGCGCTATTTTAGCTCTGATGCGCTCACCTCTCTCTGTATCTCTGTGCTTTTACTCAGTGTTAGACAAAGAGGACTCTGTTTGACTTATTTGTTAACATAATTACTGGGATTTATTGCACTACTCCCTGCTTCAAATGGAACCAGTACCTTGATGATTTGTCGTTTTTGGAAGCTGTGTCTGTCTGGAGGAGGTAGCAGCTAAATCTTCTCTAATACAATTTGTCAATCTAAACCACAGATTTCACCTACAACAAGGCATTTGGCCACATCATACCGCATCAATCATATTCTTGTGTAACTATTAGTAAAACATACCATAATCGTTGCCCATAATGCCCTTGCTGTGTATCTGGTCTGGTGTTGGTCATGACTCGGTCTCGGTTGAAGTGGTCTTGACTATAACACTACTTATTATTTATAATTATTCATATTTCCTTCAGCACAGTGAGAAAACATTACTGAATTGTTCTTTCTTTGATTTGATTTGACCGTCAGCTTAAGGGCATTTCAACACGTGAGTTATTCTAACATATGACGCCAGGATGTTCATTTTTAATGCAAATGTAAATCAGTTTCAAATATCAATTATATGTCTCCATGGTATCAGTCCTGAAAAAACACATTGGTGAGTCCCTACAGTATTCTCCTCATATTTAGATTAAACCTAGTTAGTGGTTGTTTTATGTACACAGTGTCCAGGGCAGGTGTGTCTCCGTTGTCTAATAGGTAGTCTCTTACAGGTCACACTGAGATCGCACTGTTGTTGCTTTAATAAAGCAAATTAGAAAAAGTGATCGATGAGGTCAAGGCCAGCGGTTTTGAGCTCCCAGAATTTCCTCCAGCCACCCCTGTGTACAAACTCATTAAAGAAGTTATAAAGACCATTAATGAAAATCATGACCAGTATCATTACAAGCCCACTGGTGTCCCCTCGCCTGTCTCCTCTGTGAGGGAGAGAATAAAGTCAGTTAAATTAATGTGCACACCAATAATGTTACAAAGCCTCTGCTGTCCTTTAAGTAGTAGCTGCTCTCCTTTGTGTGTAAAGCCAACTAAATTAAAGTTCAGGCCAATATCATTACGTAACCGTGCCTCTCTGTTCCTGTGTGTGTGTTTCTGTCATTTTCAGGATGACAACTCCATGTTCTTTCAATTTGGCCCCTCCATCGAGCAGCAGGCTTCAGTCATGCTTAACATCATGGAGGAATACGACTGGTACATCTTCTCCATCGTCACCACGTACTACCCAGGTTACCAGGACTTTGTCACCAAGGTAACCACACACAGCTCAGACATCATGCACAAACAATCACGACGCAAGATGAATAAGCTTCCACCTCTGAACACTGTTACGATACATATGTTGTGCAAAGAGAGTTACAGTGTAAATAAATAATGATGAAATTTGAATACATGATACTTATTAGAGACGAGTATTGGATGTGAACCACCCATGGGACCTCTGAACCCTTCGAACAAACTCTAAAAATATCCCAGTCAAATGAATTTCATTATCCTACATTATTATAAGAGTGTCACGCTTAAAAAACAATGCCGCTGTGGTGCTTAATCTAACATCTTCATTCATCCTAATACAGTCCCTGAGCTACACAGCACATATACACATACATGCACAGCATTACAGAACATACAAACAAACACATCCTGCCAGCATGAATGCACAAACAAAACTAAAAACTACTCTAATCTTCTTCAATATGTCAAAGCTGTCTGTTGTAAACATTTGTCTGTAAATTAAAGAAACTGAAACATTTCACAGCTATTTCACATAATGACTTTGCTATCTTCAGAAATTGTTGGAGAATTCTTGGTGTTCAAGAGTTCATTTGGATTATTTGGTGTCGGGTTATATGAGGTACTGATCTGCAGTCAGTGTATTTTCTATAGTAGATGGCAGACAGCCCTTTTCGATGGGGAACTGAAGCCCTGAAGCCTCCAGACGACCTTGACAAAAACAATTTTTCTCCGAGAAGACGGGAGTTTCTGGTCTACCTGCTGTTGGTTAGTTTGTTTGTAAGATTGGATCAGAATTAACGCGTGAAAACACCAATTATATTACATCGCATTACATCAATTTGGTTGTGAGTTTTGATTTATTGGGGGAGCTAAACTTGTCTGAGTGGTGTAAAGAAATGACGGAGGAAGAAAAAGAAAGAAGACACAGTGGACTGAATGAGTGAGAAACTGAAGAGCTGAAAAAGTCTAGATAGGAAGCAGTGACTGTTAAACAGACTGTGGTCTGTTCGTTGATTTCAGATCTGGTCTGAGAGAACTGTACAAAAGTCAGTGATGCTGACCTAGAGGCAGCGAAATCAGGTCAATGACGGGGCAGAAATGTGAATCATCCGTGCAGTTTTATTGTCATCCAAACTAAAACGAAAGAAGATGCTGGAGTAATATCTTTACTTCTGACGCAATTAAAACGCAGATGTCAAACAGCCCTGACCCAACAAAGAAGAGTGAACACAACTGAACACTACTTCAACAACTGCACAATTAGGCAAGTGGTGATATCCGGGTAAATAATCAGCTCAGTCTTGTGTCTTACGTGTGCTTTCCACTGCATCCGTATCGTTGCATCTGTGTGTTGCTTAGCAACCATTCTGATAAATGTCACCGGAGAACTACATCGCTTGGCAGAAGTAAATTTATTTATCAATGCATTATTGTGTGTTTATTGTGTGAAACCTTGCCACAGCAATAAGCCACCAGAGGCCGTGATGTACGGTGATTTTAACAACGCCCTAATAACGGCCCTTAGCCGTGGTAATATCACTGTAAACCACAGACTCTTATGGGGCTTATTTCTTTAATTCACAAAACAGCAAAAATAAATGAACCAATTGAGGCAGAAGTAGAGCAGCAACTCCCATCTGGGGTTCTGAGGTAAAATTAGTGTTTTTTGTTAAAGTAGTCTGGTGGCTTTACAACAGAGAGCGAGGTAACACGGTGAAAATATTTAAAACATTAAGTGATTTATTTAATCTGATATTGTTTTTTAATGGCTACAATGCAGATTTGCTGCTTCAGTTTAGATTTAGATAAATCAAATTGTTTTTAATATGAGTTTCTGAATAGAAAAGCCAACGAACCATACATATGCACCATAATACACTATGGACATGTTATACAACCCCACTTCAACTAATCTGAACTAACCCTTTAAGGATCTCCTAAGGATCGTCTTGTAACAAAGCAAAACTCTTTTTCACTCAGCAGAACTCACAGAGTGTGTCCTTGAAGTTTTGAAGTTTTTTATTTCCTTTCTCATCACCTTTGTTTCCTAACTCCGTCCCTTCCAGATCCGTAGCACCATCGAGAACAGCTTTGTGGGCTGGGAACTGGAGGAAGTTTTACTCCTCGACATGTCCGTAGATGATGGAGATTCAAAGATTCAGAACCAGCTGAAGAAGCTGCAGAGCCCGGTCATTCTTCTCTACTGCACAAAAGAAGAAGCCAACACCATCTTCGAGGTGGCTCACTCTGTAGGGATCACCGGCTACGGCTACACATGGATAGTGCCCTCGCTGATAGCTGGAGACACTGATGTAGTGCCTGCAGAGTTCCCCACAGGTACGTGTACTGTTAATTAACTGGTGATTAATTCATGCATTGCGACGGTACATATGCGGTCAAATATGTATCAAATATTGAACCCATCCACTGTTATTTGAATACTGGCTATAAGAGATGGATGGCCTTAAGAAGAGACAAAACTGAAGCAGAAATGAGAGGAGAAGTCACTCAGTAATGTCAAGTACGCAGCATTTTTTTTTCTAAAGCTTGTTAACACTGATAACGTTTTCTTTCAAAAGTTGCCATAGTCTTGCTTTCAAAAAAAACTGTGAGCATCAACAGTGTT
Organism: Coranthus polyacanthus; assembly: GCA_037367275.1. Classification (NCBI taxonomy): domain Eukaryota; kingdom Metazoa; phylum Chordata; class Actinopteri; order Kurtiformes; family Apogonidae; genus Coranthus; species Coranthus polyacanthus. The sequence goes on from JAPQRN010000026.1 coordinate 2,510,959, forward strand.
GATGAAGACGGTAAAACGCAATTAGAAGTTCTAGGAAATTCTAAGATCGATAGAAGAATTCTAAAATGTTCTTTTGTCACACTGCTGTTTACAAGGTTGAAAGGGAGCTTTCGTGCTGAAGATTATTTTTGTGTTATTGAATCGCAGTGCTGACAGCACTTGAAGATGGATCCGAAGCAGCGCTCTCGGGTTGCTGCTATTGTTGGGTCTTGCCCCGGTCACTCCACTGGTGGTGCTATTATGGTTTTTTTCCACCTCATGGTACCGACTCACGTCAACTGTACTCACTTTTGGTACCACGTGCTTTGTTTTCCACTGCATTTCACACTTTAGTGCCCCCTCAATGTAGTGTAGTCGTCATAGCAACGCCGCATGAATCTGCTGTGGTGTCATTTTCAACACAACACACACACAATGGAGCAATGGATACATGAGTAGAGTATATAACTTATCTAAAAATAGCAGGTTTGTTCAGTCCCGTCTTGCACGACGATGACGCAGAGATAGTGATGATTCTCTGACAGTATCCTGCAGTGTTTTCACGTCACCTTTTGATATTGCGTCAGCTCTACTGGAACCTCAAAGAAGGTGAAAGCAAAAAAGTACCAGGTGCCAACTTTTGCCTGATGGAAAACCAAAAAAGTCAAGTTGAGAGGGTACCGTGATGTACCTTATGGTAATATTGGTTGTAATGTGAAAAAACAAAGACCAGGTTGAAATGATAAATTGCCAGTAACCGAAAACAAAAACAAAGGCATGTCCAAGAGATGGCATTATCCATCTGCGGAGTATGACTTATTCTTGGCCTCCTTCACACCACAGAAGGAACACTGAGCCTTTGAAAATGTTTGAATGTTACCTTCCAAATGTTATTTTCAGTTGGCTGTTTGGATTTTTCCTGCAAGACAAACATAAAACAAAACAAACTGACCTTTCCTAATAAGAATCGCCGCCCTTGCAACACCACTGGAGGTCATTCTAACCTTTGAAGGTCAGACCAGGAGCCAAAGTGACTTCGAAGTTGGGGTGCATTAACCACTCGACCTGCTCACGCAATCTGTCAAGCGCACCTGTCAGAGCACCTCATGTAATATGACTTTGAGCACTTGGGGGTGGTCAGAGTCTTTTAGAAAGGCCAGCTCTCAGTGGGAATCAAACCTTTAACTGTTAGTGACGCTGCCACCTGAAAAACTAATGCAACTTTAAATGACTTCAGTCTATTTTACCCACCGCAGGAGAGTAAACCATACAGTAGGTAGTATATTCACCCTGGACCTATAAGCCTGATAATTTGTTGGTGTTTGGCTTGTTGATTTACAGTGAAGGGGGAGATATTACACTACTGCCTGTCCTCAGCAGTTTCTGGGAACCTGAGATCGCTGTACTGCTCAAGCACCGTAACTCAAACTTTTTACCTCTGCTCTCTTATTGACACCCATGGATGATTTAGTCTAAATGGGAGCCAGGGGTGCGTTTGCGGGCCCGCGTGTGTGTGTGCGCGCGCCTTGTCAATGTCTGTGCGTGTAATGTCTGTGAAGTGTGCGATTGGTTCATGCTTTAATTTGCATGAGAAAATAATGGGTGAGTGTAATCAAACGGGTTTTGTGCCTGTGCTTGTGTGTGTGTGTACCTCATAGCGGGGAGCAAGAGTGTTTACTTGTAGGCCAGGGTGAACAAAACTACGCTCGTATCGTTGTGTGTTTGTATCAGTTTGTCTCATCCAAATTAGGGTTCCACTCTATAAAGTTTGATCTATCACCATATCAGTTATGTAAATCAAACAACAAACTTCCCTCTTGATTTATGTTGCCACGGAGATAATCGTGACTAGCTCATGTACTGCCTGGGTGATTACAAAGTGGAGCTGGCAGAGAGACTGCTTTGATGGACACACACACACCCCTTTCACTTAACATTGAATTATCATGGGATGAATCATTTGGGACATAATGACAGATAGTCGGCTAAATGTCATCCATTTATGTAAGGCTCGATGAAGGATGTGATAATAATGCCTATTATACAATGTATGTCTAAGGTAAACAACACCACGACAGAAATGTATTTGTACATCAGTTAGTCAGTTATTATTAGTAAATATTTGACAGTATTTTTAACATAATAGCCATAGGATTTGGTGTCATCTTCTGTTGTGTAGCAGTATACATGTATTCTAGTTTGCATGCATGCATGTTCAAACAACATAAGTCAGGTTGCTCAGTTTCTGCTCACATCCCTGCTGCTGCTGCTGCAGGATCGGTAATGCCCTCAGCCATTACGATGACTGTGATGGAAATATTTTACATAACAGCTTCAGCAGTGACAGTCTGTAAAACCTGCACTAAAGCAGCCATCTAAAAAGCACCTGAAAGGCTGTAATTTTTGTTGTATATCTCAGCTGCATATCCAGGCTGTATCGCTATGTTAGCTACGTGTGTATTATGTAATTAAATTACAGGTACTGATCAAAATGTTGGCAATCACAAAAGGGTTACATATCGAAATACATTCCTGCTAAAATGCTGATATGTAGAACATAACATTACTTCTGTTGCTTTGCATCATTTCCGTGTGCTGGAATGTCTTTTTTTGACATAGGGTGGGCAAAGCTGGCAAATTTGAGTCTAACACCAACACGGGTAGGGTGGCTTCAAGGTGCCGTCTCTACGTCTTGACAGGCTCCTTTCATTTGGCTTGGTATGCGCTGAAATTTTGAGCTTTGTTTTTGTTTGTTTCTCTTGTTTGAATTTGGACCACCTCCTGTCTGCCAATCAAATCAAACGTTGCTTTAAGAAACCTGACCGTGTCATGTCTGGCAGCAACCACAAAGACAAGCCGCCGTGCCATCGGACAAGAACACCTTTCAGTGCTGGCAGTTCAACATTATTTACCTGCCGAAATTTGGAAAAGGGCTCTAACATTACACAGTGCACAGTGTAAAGCTTGTTTACCAGTGGTTTAAGTAAAGATGAAAAGTAATCACAAAGTAATTAAATGGAATAAGTTAAAACTTCATGCATGATTTTGGCATCATTGGCACATGCACCCAATTCCATTACTACCTTTCAGCATATTGGAATTCAAGTGGTCTGGTAGGAAATTAGACTTCTGCAACTAACTCCTGGCTGTGTTTTCAGGCAGAGGTAGAAAATCTACCCTGTGACGGGAGGTTCTGGCTGCTCATAGGTGTTTTCAGACAGGTATGGGGGTTAAACACGTGATTGACAGTTGTAATTACCGATCGCTGCTCAGATTCCGTCAGACTCGACTCTACAGCTCTATTCCATGGCTTGACACAGAAGCTGTGGAAAAGTGGCTTCATTTTTGAAGAGAGAGAGCTGCAGAAGGAAGGTATTTTCAAAAATTGTGGTGTTTTTTTCCCCCGATTTCAGCTCCGGCAGCTTTGAAAAATTAACATAATTACACACAGGGTAACTAGTATAACCTATAACCTATTACATTTGAAGTAACCTTCCCAGCGCTGTGCATAGATTTTTTTGTATGAGCGAGGATGAAGATTGTTCTGCACAACAGCCTAAATTTTCGAAAAGGCACATGATTATGTGCAGTAGCAGTTAACCAACTTCCCATGGCACAGCATGTGACTGATGGTGTGCTGGTGTGTGCTCCAGCGGAGTGAATCCAGTTCAGGGTTCAGCAGAAGGTGCATGCTAGCTGTGGGGTTAATTTGCTTACTGGGCACACTCAATAATTTGCACCATGTGTGATGAAGAACCTCTTATTCTCTTGGGTAATATCCACTGATGCCTTCTTTAAGTGCCGCTCTGGGGAACCATCTCCCCCACTACCACTTACCTACCTTCCCTTTATTCCTTATTTCTTGCTGTTGTTCCTTGGCTTCTCTGTGTTTTCTGTCTCAGTTTTTCAGCCTCCTCTGACTCTCCATACTCTCTCCTTGTCCTTCAGTTTTGTGCTTCTGTGCTTTCTGCTGTGTCTCTGCTGCTGTCTGACTTTCTGCTCATTCCCTCTTTTTCCTCCTCGTCCTTCTCGGCTCTCGCTTACTAACATCCGTCTTGTCTCCTGATCAGAGTTACCCACCACTGCTGCAAAGCCTGTGCAATTGCAACCCACCCATTATGACATCATAAGCAGCCTCCAAAAATATGTAGCCATACGCCAGTCAGCCGTTATGTTCTTTAATCAATTTGGCTGTGCATGCTATATGTCTGCAGTCTTTGTGATTTTCTTTATATATGTGCATGTGTAGCTATGACAGCAAGATGGTGATTGATTCTAAAAAGAGACTGTAGCCAGTTTACAGGCCAGAAAATGGCTTTACAGCAGCTGGAGTGCTGCTCAGCTGCCAGTTGACTGGCATTTAAACTTGTCCTCAGAGATGTAAGAATATATATATATATGTACATGTACACAGAGCAGCAGGAATATGTAGGGAAGATATCAACATAAATAAAATGCAACATGACACATACACCACACTCTCATACACTGCACTACATCTGCCTATGAGGGAATCTTCGCCATGAAAAAAAAATGAAGTGCGTAAAAAGGAACAAGTGATGGAAGTGGTTGAGTGCTGAGAAAGTGTCAACAGTGTGTGACATTAGATGTGGTCCTGGAGGGCCGGAGCTGTCAGCGCCGAGGCCCCGGGAGGAAGGCAGGTTGCCAGGGCGCCTGTCTATTTCTGCCCACTGACATGGTAGTGGAGTGGTTGACATGTGGTCATACGCTGTCAGACAGATGCAGGCTCACTGATGGACAGAGAGGGGGGGCAGATTAAAAGGCAGATAATAGAAGACAGATAGCCAGATAAATTGTCTTCATTGAGAGCCGTGTGACCCTGAACCCAGAGGCATCCGATGGGACCCAAACAACAAAGATCAAAGCTACGGGCCTTTTCTAAAAGTCATAAGGGCACCTGAGAGCTTAGATAACACCAGGCTTTTGATCATGAAAGTATCCGCATTAAATTGTTGAACAAATCACAGTGGGGAGAGTAAAATACTTTTTTTTTTCTTTAGCCGCCATCATGTGGACTGTGAAGAAGGCGATGAGCTTCTCGCTGCTCTGCTGTGCTCATTTGAGTGTAAAGTATGAAGAAATGGAAAATACACACCTTCCTTCTGCAGCTCTCTCCTCTCAGTCCAAATCAAAAGCACGGTTTAGATCAGTAGAGTCGCGTCTGCCGGAATCTGAACAGCGATTGGAAATTACACCTGTCAATCACATATTTAACCCCCATACCTGTCTAAAAACACCTCTGAGCAGCCAGAACCTCCCGTCAACCTCACAAAATAGAGTTCAGAGAAGGGGATAGAATTCTTGTTTCCTGTCAGACCACTTGAATTACAATATGCTGAAAGGTAATTGTGGAGTTTTTTGCCCAGTGATGCCAAAAAACCCCGCAGCTTCAGCGATTTTGAAATAAAATGAATACAGGTGGATCCAGAGCAGTTCGACCCCATGTGAGGTGAACTCAAGGCCGAATGTGCTAAAATCCTGACAGCAGTGAACAAGACCACTAAATAATTGGTCATTAAAAAGAGATCAGCGTTGTGCGCTAGGCTCAGCACTGTGTGTCATCAATTAATGGTGGTTATATGTCATGATTGAATCATATTATCAATAACAGCAGTTTAATATCAATGAAACCCATTATCAAAATGTCAGCTGCGTTTGAACAGATGCATTATAGTTTTCAGTAGTAATCAACCCTTCCACTGTGTTCCACTCAAAGTGTAATTAAGTACACTAAGACATTACTCACTGAAAAAGGAATTCCATTTCTTTGCTAAGTACTAATCAACAAAAGTACTTAGCTACTTAACTTTGTTACTTAACTTTCGTTACTCATTTAAGCTCTGTCCAAAGTGCCTTTGAACACCTCTAAACCCACACATTTCATACTCTATACTTAAAAAAGTTCCTTTTTCACCACTTGCAATGAGTGCAAATAGCCATACGGTAGCTATTCTGCTATTTACACCCAAATATGTGCACAAAATATTGTTTAATGTTATATGTAATGTAAGTTTGTACTAATTCAGTGGTGCTGTGGATACGTGGGTCTGTCACTGGGAAACTGGGGTTCTTTTCCTGCATTGAGGATAGTTTTTTTTTTTCTTCCAGTTTCCAGTCACAGTATTTTAAAAATTTGGGCACCAAAACTCATTGGTTAGGTTTAGGGTTAGTGTTACAAGATCACGGTGTGGGATGAAATAGAAACTAACTCACCTAACCTATCTACGTGTTAGGAAGCCTTTTCTGCCAGAAGGCTTTGCATGTGGATGCAAATATCCTATAATAGTCAACCTATACAGCACCCCGGTGCGAATAGCATCTGCCAGAATTTAATCCTTTTGGAAATTCTCTTTGTTTCTGTGGCAACCTTCAGACAAATACAATAACAAAAAAAAAAGAAAGCCTAAGACAGACATAGCCAGTATGTGATAGCCAGAGAGCTTGTTACATCCCAGTATAGATTTGCATTGTTTAACCTGGATTTAGCAGCGTAATGCCAAAAGGGTGTAATGCTAGGAGGCTAAATGAGTTGGAATAAGTAAAAACATTAGAAAAAAGCGCTGGGTACCTGGACATACGTACAAGTAATACAGTGTTAACGTTTTAAAAACCTGATTAAAACCTCTGTTTTTCATTCAATTTGAATTCAGCTATTTATTTATCTTTAAGACTTGAATTTTCAAATGAAGTTCCACTATTTATTAAGAAATTAGTTACAGCATGTTTAAAAGATTTGCTTCTTGTCAGCTTTATGTTGTACAGAAATGACTAACTATTGATGGATAAATATTTAATTAGTTAATTCTTTTTTTATTGCCCAGTAAAATGTTAGTTGATGAAAGAATATCAAGAGAAATCAATTGTAGAAACATGTATTGATTTGTTTTTTAATGTCTAATCAGATAGAATTTAATTAAATCTTGTATAACAATGTCCTCCATAAGTATTTGACTTCGTGGGGATTTCGACTAGATAGGTGACACTATGTGTTCGTGTGAATTTCAGAAAGAACATGCTCAGCAAACCTGTCCTGGATAAATAAAGTTTTTCTGTCTTCAGAGGAAAAACTGAAATGCCCACATACGGTCCGTAGTTGCACCCCTCGCTCGTCAAACTCAGACGAGGGCAGCAAGGTGCAGGAAGGATCCTGGCAAACAGTGGAACAGACTGATGGATAGTTGGAAGGGCACCGGGAGAAACGGGCAGGGAGACAGAGAGGCAGACCTACAAATGAATGTTCATCGGCAGACAGACTGTGAAAACAGAACAGGACTCAGGCAGACAGAGGGACAGATAAACAGACGTACAGACAGTACAAAGGCCAACAAACAGAGACAGACAGCGCTTTAGACAGACAGATGGACAAACACAGCAAGGTGATAGACGATTAGTCAAGCAGGATGGGAGTGCGATCCATTTGTTCTCTGAGTCATCACATAGTGTGTGCTCTCGCTCTTGGAGTGCGTTCAAAACATGTACACTCTGTATATCCACCAGAATTATCCCTGTCTCTCCAGCTGTAACTTTCTCCGTCTCCATCATCTCTCTTTTATGTCTCTGTCTCTTCATTTTTCCTCATACCGTTTTTATGCCTTTAATTTCAGCGTCCTTCCCTCTCTACCCCTCTATTTTCACTAATCCCCGACCCCCTCTTCTCTCCACTCCTCCTCTAAAACTCCTCTCACCTCTTTTGTCCCTCCAGGTCTGCTCTCTGTGTCCTATGACGAGTGGGACTACGGCCTGGAGGCCCGTGTTCGTGACGGAGTGGCAATCATCACTATGGCCACCTCCACCATGATGATGGACCGGGGCCCTCACACGCTGCTGAAGTCTGAGTGCCATGGAGCTCCTGAAAAGAAGACCCCCATCTCAGGCAACCCCAATGAAGTGCTCAGGTGAGTGAAGGCGGTTTCCTGTTTACAGACTTTATGGCACGTTCAGGAGCTAAAACCAATATAAATGCCTCTTGCTCTGGTACGGGAGCAGGATAACTTTATCAAATGCGATGGGTGCTTTGGCAGTCTACCAGTTAAACAGATATTTTCACTTCAAATTCACATTTGTGAAATTTGGCGCACTAGATCAGAATGGGTTCTGAAACGTTCAGAATAAAGCCTAAATGCGACTCATATATGCCTTAAACTCAGACCTTAGGTGGCCGCAGAAAAAAACACCCCGCCTTTCGCTGATGAATGTGAAAACAGACCGAGTATCAAACTCTGCACAGACATCATTCTGCACAATAAATGTATAACACTGCCAGAAAAAATATGTTTTTGAGTGGAGGGAGACATTAAAGCTTCTGGGTGCAATAATGTTTTGGTGTCACTGGGCAAAAATTCCATAATTAGGCTACCATTCAACATTGTGTAATTCAAGTTATATTTTGGCTTCCATAGCAGCATGGAAGACCCCCGCCACCCCCCACCCCCTATTTCTGCCTCCTGCCCAGGACTAAATGCATCAATATAGGTAAAAACTGAAAGTGCAGCAGAGGAGGCACCACTTGTGTCCTCTGAAGTGGAGAAATAAGAAATGTGTAGGCTGCAGTTATCGGGGTGTGACTGTCATCTGTTATGACATCTTCCGCGTTAAAATGGCCTATAATTTAATTAGGACTGTGTTTTACAAAACCTTCATCTTGAGTGTTGCCTCTCGTCTACACTGCCCCTCTGTCAGTCACTGCAATATCTGTCAGTGAGAGAGTCTCAGACTATATTCACACTGCAAGAATGAGCACACTAGTCAGATTTTTTTGGCTGTTCACATTATTTTTTAAATACAGCCAGTATTAGATTCCAGTGTAAACCGGCCACTGTCCTGAACTGATCTGAAATAGGCAAAAAGGAAGCACAAAATGTAGAATTGTGATTAAAGTCGATCTAGATGCAAAAGTAACATGAATTCACATGAACGTTCAGACTGAGGTCACAAAAAAAAAATCAAACCTGTGTCTGATTTAAGACCACTTTAAGGCCGTCTGAGCGTAGCCCAAGTGAACTGCAGGAACGATGTCCCTTTTCCTGCTAAAACAAGCTCACTTTTTACCCTAAAGCAGTCTAACACACGTCCCATGAAAAACCGCCGTGTGACAATGTTCAGCGTTAAATAGAGGCCAGTCTGCTCAGCAATGGTCTCATTTGTTTACACTCACTAATTTACAACTACAGTAATGTCTCCAAATTAATGTGGTGATGATTAATGGATGTTAAAATGCAACACACAGCAGCTTTTAAAAAAGTGCACAGGTTCAGCTGGTGTAACATCAACACGTGCATCCTGGCATAGCTCAGCACAATCATGCATGCAGCAGCTGCTCGCACACACACACACACACACATAAACACCCACAGATATGCACCTTCATCCCCTGCATACTGTGATCATCCTCCCTCCATGTAATAATACCCTGCACACACAAACACTCCTCTTCACATGCCCCTTCCTCGGGAAAATCCAGCCCCACCCCCTCAGCTGTCCGTCTCAGCAGCAGGCCTTTTGAACTGGTTGTGAAGCAGAGCATTCGGCGTCGCTTTGGTCTGCGCACTGCCTAATTGGTCCCAATGGCGTTTCAGTCGGAGAACACTAGCCCCTGTCGTGCTGTGCTCCAGAGCTCAGCGCAGTATTATATTCACAGGCAGTTTCACCCCTCTGCCGCTGTGGGTGTCTGCTGTAGCTGTAAGCGTGTGGGTATGTGTGTTTTTCTTGTGTTAAAAAGAGAGTGTCAGGAAAGGACAGATGTGTGCAGCGTTCAGTTTGTGTGTTTTTAAAAAAGCAGCCGTATGGTGGAAAATGTAAGCCTCGGTCATATGCGCTCACACACAAATTCAAACACATACCGACCCTTTGTGCACTGACCGAGACACACAGATAGACAGACATATAAACAGTGTCTTTCACTGATGATTATTTTTTCAGTTATCCAGAATTACTAGATTTTTCCCGTAGACTGTTTAAAAGAAGTGGACGTAGCCACCGTGGCGTTTCCCCTTGGTTTGTGGACCGTTTTGAAGCCTCAAGTTTACACTTTAACCATCGCTGTCTTGGCTTTTTGGAGCCAGAAGTGACTAGTATCACCAACTTAGCCATTTTCTCGCTAGATCTGGTGACTTTTAAGATCCTTCTAGTGGCTTTTTTTCCAAAAAAAAAGCACCTTGCGACAAATCTAGAAACTTTTTGGGCAGATTCCATCTCCCTTAAAGAGAGTAATGTCAGTGTGGATGACATATGCACCACTGCATATGTCAATGATGAAACACATTGCATTATGTTATAAATATAGACAGTAAAAAAAAATGACTGTTTTGTCAGCATGTAGATCTGTTTTTTTTAATTGTCTCTAGATGTTGTATTCATTGATTGCCGCAATACTCTCAGGGCATATCAAACATACTGCCTTTGAACCAATACTTCTGAATGATGCTGTTATTTTGTTTTCTTAAATTTTGTTTTCCTTTGAGGACATCAGGACAGGGCTGCTTTTGGCTCTTCGGCTGTATTTTGCCCTTGTGTGGTGTACCTTCTTAACCACAACTACAATAGAGCTGTCTGTCAGGAAAAAAAAAAACACAGTTTAGTCAATAGTCCCAACTCGGCGGACGAGCATGCTGTCATTGACGCCTGTCAGTCAAAGCCCACATGGCAGACATCAAAGCCTTCTATTAGCCCTAAAATCTTATTATCAGAACAATAGTTTGAATGACTACTGGAATAAAGTTATCGATTTAGTATTTCTAGACGGAAGTTCAATCGACATCTATTGGAGCCGGGCTTTTTTTGGGGCCAGTATCTAGCACCGTCAGTGGTACTACACTTTAAGATACTCACACGTTGGCTTCAATTTCAAGTCTTGGTTATGGCCCCGTGGATCTGCCAGCAGCACTGCTACATACGGAAAGAGAAACCTGAACTTTTTATAGAAACACACCTTTCTGGATTGAACTGTGTATGAGGGATCATTTTTTTACGCTCATGCCCCAAGCTTAACTGCATCCTGCGCTAAGGCAGCAAAGCTTTTGTTGTCCATTCCAGTAAACTCTTTAGATGTCGTCTCAACCCCTGTCTGTTTGTACTCTCGTTGGCGAAGCCTTGCGTTTGTTTCAGCGCTGCTCACTTCTTTGAGATAACAGCACAGTTTATTGCAGCTGCCGTTGCCCCATAATACAATTCCCCTGCTCTGTTGGTGCGTGCCTCGCTGTGGTCTGCTCTGTTCTTCTCAACTCTACTGTGGTCTTTTTTGCCATGTCCTTTGCTGCTCTCTCAGCTCTGCTTGGCTCCTTCTTTTCTCTGTCATGCTCTTCTCTGTCCTCTCTTGCCCTGTAGTCTTTTCTTTTGTTCAATTGCGGTCTGCTTTTATACATCTGCTCTGCTTTGTTCCTCTCCTCTCGCTTCGCGCTGCAGACCTGCAGTTTCATAATCAACTTAGCTGTGTTGTTGATTAGATCAGTTGCAAGTGCTGCTAAGATCCTTCGCCCCTCGCTGCCTTAACTAAATTTGTTTGGTGATAACCTTTGTCTTCAAGTGTTCAATCAAGAGATTAGCATTTGGCCTACAGTCTATATACTAGAAACTGAGTGAGCAGCTGGTTGCCTGGTTGACCTGCTGCCCTGTTGATTCACTCCTAAGTGAATCAGTGGATGAATGGGTGTGAGATGGGTGCGAAAGGAAACAACTAGACTAATGCATAAAAATATTCAGTGTCAGTCATCAGTAGCCTCAAACACCCATTGTAAATTAATCAGTCCAAATTACAAGTGATAGTCATAAACAGAAGGTGAAACAAAATCGTAATAAAACTTTTTATTATACTGTACTTTTTAGTGTATTTATTTATTATTTAAATGTATGTATTCACTTTTTGTCACCATTACTATGGTCTTCTATAGTTTAATCCACAGCAATGCGTCATATTCTATAAGATCATCATATGTCCCATCACTGTCCAGTGAGAACTACATATCTCAGCCCTGTTTTCAGTTTTGCGACAACACATTTTCCAGTTAATCCAAGAACGTTTTATTATTTTTATACAGGGGTCATTCCATACCAACTCACCCAAAATTTGTAACTTTTTCCAGTTCAGGTAATGGATTTTCTGCCAAAAAAAATCAAGTTAAAACGTGCATTAAATCGATGGGACTTTGCAAAAGCCCTGTAGCTCTACTCAAAATACTTTTATAGTTATGAATTTTTGAAGTTTGGGGGTTTTAATCATTTTTATTATCGTTTCTGTATGTGCACCCTAAGCCTCACCGATTGTTTATTTTTCTCTGGATTCATTTGAAATTTGTACTGAACATCCAAGAAACCCTGAGGATAGTGTACAACTTTAATTCTTTTAAATAGTTGTTGCTGAATGTTTACAGTAATCGAATGAATTAAGCTACATTAATCTTTAGTTTTCAAAAATGAAGGTCTCCACTAGTTTTCATTCTCTTGCAACAAAAATTTGATTTTGTGTTGTCTT
>JAPQRN010000026.1:2555505-2569972 GCA_037367275.1 Coranthus polyacanthus
TGTGTGTGTGTGTGTGTGTGTGTGTGTGTGTGTGTGTGTGTGTGTGTGTGTGTGTGTGTGTGTGAGAGAGAGAGAGACATAAAGAGAGAGCAATGTAGAGATTCAAACTATTTATGACACCGATTTATTTTTATCAACCTACATACAATTCAGTGCTCTGTGTCTATTGTTTCTTATTGATTGAAAGTTCCAAATAATATTTTTCAAACATGAATGCATGAGACCACTTTGTGTGTCTGTGTATGTTTTTGTATGGACGCATGTGTGTGTTTGAATATGGGTCGGCTGTAACATCCCCTGTGCCCCTGCAGAAACATTCATACAGGCACCAAGCGGGCCCTGTCTCGCCCCTCTCAGGATTTCAATGTCACTTTGCCACGCCTCGCCATCCACTCCCCTCCTGGTGGCCTAGAAAGCGATCAGACTCACGTGGGGAGCCCAGTGGCCTGGTACGAAGGCTGGAAGGGAGTCTGGATAGTTTGGTGCAAAAAAAAAAAAAAGAAAAAAAAAAAAGAAGCTGCAACAAAGATTTGCTTTTGGGTAAAAAGTTTTGACCTTTTGCTCTTGAAAGCAGTGAAAGACTTGTTGCATCATTTCAGACAAAGTAGTCTTTTCTCTTATTTTCTTTTAATATATTTGTAATAATAGGCCTTTTTCATTGAGGGTATTTTGACATGACACAGGAGGAAGCACCGGAGTAAATAATAAAATGAACCAAGGCCGAATTCCATGAAGCTGCTTCTTTTTCAGGCATTGTGAACGCTGCTTTACTGTCACACTGTCATGACTTAAAGGGACACTTTAATTTATTTAGCCATTGTTAACACTGTTAGTTACACCCGGGCTTTACCTACTGTACTGTACACTTGACACTGACTGCGGTGGAAAAGGCCTATTGGGGGCGATACGTTAGCGATAGTGTTCTTTATGAGCATGTACTGCAGAAAAACCTATTAGCGTAATAGGTTAACTGGTCATTTGAAACGGCCCCTAGGTGTGAATGTAAGAGTGAACGGTTGTTAGTCTCTATATGTCAGCCCTGTGATAACCTGATGACCTGTCCTGGGCGCGCCCTGCCTTCGACCAGTCTATTCTGGGATCAGCTCCAGCCTTCCTGTGACCCTGCAAAGGACTACGCAGTTACAGAAAATTAATGATTAGTGTAGAAAAAAAAACACAAATCACCCTGTTGTGGTAGAAAATGTGTCTATATTTTGTCCACACGTTTATGTTTACATCCAGTTTTGCTATTACCAAGGTTGTAATAGTTTTTCATTTTTCATTTTTACTTTTTCTTTTTATTTGGTTTTATCTTTTTGTTTCCCATTCTTTTGTTTTTATTTTAGTTTGGATTCGTTTTTAAGTTAGTTGTTTTAGTGTTGTTTTTATTAGTTTCAGTGCTAGTGTTAGTGTTTGCTTTTAGTTTGGGTTTTTTTTTTTCTTTTGCTAATGCGGGGTGGTTGTCAGGGGCGAGATTCAAAAAGTGAAAGAGAAAGTGTAGTGTAGTATAATAAATTGACAAAGACAAAAACTAAAGATGTTTTCTCTATAATTTTGGTGTCTGTAAAGCCTCAATTTTAATATTTATTTAATTTAACAAAAATGGAGCGTAGCTTAGTTCAAGCAGGCCATGAAGTCAAGCTCAGCCCTCATATCAGCGCATGACTGACAGCAGCTGATCTCAATGTCAGCCACATCAGCTGATGAGTCAGCTGATTCTCTTCCCCACATCCCATTGGTTAATCATACTCAGGGTGCCATATTTAAACTGCTGAGCTATCATTGCTGCTCTTATTCAAAACCCGCCTCCACCCCAGCTCCACCTTTTCGTTCTGTAACCGACTTAATCAATGTCATTTTGTTGTCATTTGATGCCTATTCTGTTCCTTAGGGGCATCTTGATGCTGCTCTCTCTGCCCTGCTCTTCCATGAGCATACATGGAGGTGTGCACTCCTTGCTTAGGCTTTCCACATATGCACGTGGAAGGGCATGGAGCTCCCAGAACAGAGCCATACGCTCCAAATACGCATAACTTGATGCATAGCAGATGAATACTTCATTTTTTGACGAGAGTGGTCCTGACTGAAATGTTTTTAATGCATAGTTTTCATTATTATGTTAACGTTAGTATCCTTGATCCCTGCTAAGCTCTTTACTTAGCCAATAGAAGTGAGTGATTCCCATTTACACAGCTGCGTATACTCCATTGAAAAATTGGATGACAGTGCCTTCCCTCTTTCATTCCTTCAACCACCTTCTGTTGGCGTTGCAGTATTTGTGCACATGTGCACATACAAAAACCTGTTGCTATCCAAGTATTTGATAATGTGTAAAAGTAGGTGTGTTTCTCCTTCCGACCAGAAATGCAGGCTTTTCTTTTGGGCACGTATCTCTGCCCCAGCCTGGAAAACATTTGCCTAGTTGGTTTGTGTACAGGTGTCCAAATAATAAGAATAATAACAGAATATCCCACAAGTCTTCTGAAAATGCTACATTCAGAACGAGGCTTTATTCACCATCTAATTGACCCGTGTCACATTTGGAATATATAATACTATCCTATTCAGAATAACAGTGCAATATGCGTGTGTGCGTGTAAACATAGTCGGCGTGTGATGCCTCTGTCTGGGTTTGTATTCTGCGGAGCCTCTTGTCGGTGCTCAGAGGCCAGTTAAAGCTTCGTTGCAGGAGTCGTGCTGACGTGCAGCGACAACGGCTGAATGTATGATTAATTAACCGGCGCCTGTCCTGCCACAGTCGGCTTTGATAGAGAACAGCTCGTGATGAAACAGAAGGTGACCCACAAAGAGACCAGAAGCTCAGGGACCAGCATCAGCCACATGGAAAGCCACACAAACAACACATCCTGAGCACGTTCATGTACACATACACAAATGTTTGCATACAGAGGTGCGTGTGGATAATAACGCTAAATAACACGCTTACAGCACGCAGTTATTAGCAGAAACGGTGCAAATAGGTTTGATGTAATTAACATTTGACCAGTGTCGTGTGTCTGTTGCTCTTTTCCTGTTTTGCCTCTCTACTGTAAATATCAGAGTCGTATTTCCCTTCTAACTACCCTGACGCTGCTCTTCCTCCCCACCTGCCTGCCATCTTCCCTCCTCTCTCCTTCTGTTGCATCATGCTCTCCATCCCTCGTGTCCTCCAAAACACATCCTTTTTATTACATCATATCCCTCCACTCCCCTTTATATTTTACATTCCCTTCCACTTTTTTAACACCCTTTACTTTATTTCAATTCCCTTATGAAATATAAAAACACTTCTTTGCATGTCATCATCGTGCTCCTATTTTCGGCCTCCTCTCCTTTTCTTCTTCTGTCCATGCTTCGGTTCCCCCCATCTGTCGCTTCGTTCTTTTGTTTCCTTTTCTTTTTAATTCTCTCCCTCGCTCCCTCTTATTCCTCCTCCCATGTCTTTCACTTCCTTCATTCAGGTGAGATGGAAGAGCTCGAGTCCCTGTGGCTGACCGGGATCTGCCACCACGAGAAGAACGAAGTCATGTCCAGTCAGCTGGATGTGGACAACATGGCCGGCGTCTTCTACATGCTCGGGGCCGCCATGGCTCTGTCCCTCATCACCTTCATCTGCGAGCACTGGTTCTACTGGCAGCTACGATTCTGCTTCATGGGCGTCTGCTCCGGCCAGCCCGGCTTCGTCTTCTCCATCAGCAGGGTGAGAAAGGGTGGAAGCAGGGGAGGAGAAAACAGTCTGTGTCCATTAATGTATCAATCAGTTTTCATGCAGTGCAATAAAACACAGAAAGCAGCTCGCCATTGGTTGTAGTTTTACAAATGCTGTGATGGACAGTGCCAAAAACGTCTGTTTAAGACAGAGGCAGGACAGTGAAGCTGTTTCACACTGTCGCTGGGTTTTAAAGCATCAAAATCAAACAGAAGCATATACTAACACATTTTACTTCATTTTTGGAGTTTTGGAACAGCTGAGCAAAATAAAAAAACACTACTCCCCCACTCCAACTTCCTTAATTCAGTGCTTTTTCAACGCAGTCAAGCCAGAATAAATTCTATATATCTGCAAACCATGGATGCATATCATTTTAATGGTTCTGAAGCAAAAATATGTTTCATATCAACACTTGTAGGTGATATGTGTATATCAACATTATGGTGCTTTTCAACTGTCTCTCAGAAATTATGTTGATTTGTTGATTTTTATGGTTAAAGCTGAAGCCAAAATCATTGGGAAGAAACGCCAGAATTTGAAAATGCACACCTTCCTTCTGCAGCTCTCTCCTCTCCAAATCAAAAGATTAAATATAAAGATAGATGACCTGATGCCGTTTCATGCTGTTATGGAAAAGTAGAGCCACTTCTCACAAAGCTTCTGTGTCGAGCCACGGAGTAGAACAGTAGGGTCACATCTGATGGAATCTGAACAGCGATCAGTAATTACATCCGTCAATGACATATTTAACTCTCCTACCTGTCTGAAAACGCCTGTGAGTGGCCTAAACCTCCTGTCATGGGGTCGAGTTTCTACAGCCTGAAAACAGAATCAAGGAGTCGATGCAGAAGTCTCGTTTCCTGTCATAACACTTGAATTATAATATGCTGAAAGGTCATTCTAAAGGGAATTCTACCCACTTCTGTGAACTCTGGATACAGGTGTTTTCAGGCTGACAATCACTGATCAGATTCAGTCAGACCTGACTGGACTGATCTACTCCATGGCTCGACACGGAAGCTTGGAAAAGTGTCTTGTCTTTTCCACAGCGGCATGAAACGGTGTCAGGTTCGTCTATATTTATATTTAGTCTTTTGATTTGGACCAAGGGGAGAGAGCTGCAGAAGGAAGGCTTGTTTCACAATGTATATATTAATATTTAAACCAAACCACTTTTCCTAACCATAACCAAAGCGTTTTTATTCCTAAACCTAAAAACCTTGCGTCGTCCACCCCAGCCAACTCCTGCTCATTGAGGAAAGGCAGAACAGTCGGATATATATATATATATATTTTAAACAATGATATATTTGTACAGTTGAAAAAATGAAATACCTAACATAAAATATATATAAATTAACAAAATAACAACTAGGAGAAATAAAGACAGTTTCTTTCTTTAAAATTGATGTGCATTGTGAGTCGTAATTCATTCTATAGTTTAGGAGATAAAACAGCAAAAGCACAGTTAGAACCTCTGACAGAGGTTTTACAGCTGAACAAACTTTCAAAATCTGTATCTTTAACCTTTGTAAGATGTTTAAATTACTCAGAATACCAATGAGGAAAGACTAATCCTGATTTTATGGTAGACGGCACCCTAAAATTAAATTGTGAGGGTCACTGTCAGCTCTCTCAGACAGTTTTGAAAGAAAACATACAAAACTGGCAGTTAATAGTTGCTACTGATTGATATTAATAGATGAGCCTTTTGACCAAACTTGTCTTCTGCCGACGTCCTGAAAGGTTATATTTCTCCAAATTACCCCTGCATCACTCACGTCAGCTTAGCTGCGAAGTCACCTTCATTATTTGTTTATTCACCTCTACATAATCAGCTTCATTTAGTTTCTCTTAAATACAAGTGCTTTATTCTTTAAAGCTCAGGTAAATTGGTCAGGTTAAATTGCGCCTGAGCATGTATCCTGCATGCCAAAACCAAATCCAACTCTCACGTCCAAAGTGTACACAGACGCAGGAGCTCTCTCCTTTTGTTGTGACGCTTAGCCCTTTCTGATGTCTACGGGGTAAATATTTACAAAATGTTGAGCCGAAATCAATATTTCACTCAACAAAAATCAGCCACAGAACCAGAGAGGGTAGATTACTGGATCCCAAGAGACCAAAGTCACCCCCGAGGTATTTGATTTGCATTCCAATTGTTTTGACATGGCTCCGGTGTAATTCATTGTGCGCCTCTGAAGGTGAACCGCTGCAGGCTAAACCACGTGGCTAATTTACAGCAGAGAGCCACACACCGTTGCTCTCTCCTTCCATTTGATATGCTGCTGTGGTGCCGGGACTGCTAGTGCCAGGAAAGCAAGGCTACAAAAAAAAAAAAAAAATACCCAACATAACATTTTCCCCTCTCTGCTCTAATATTACGCTTCAGTGCCCAACTTTGATTATTTTGTATGGCGTTAATTTTACATCGTCGCTGTCGCCTTGTTTATGTTTGTGTGTGCGCGTTGGCATCTGTTTGTGTAAAATATCAGTTGCTAAAACGTCAGTTGACTTCTCATTTCTACGGACAGGCTGGTTGGTGTTGTTTTTGATTATTACATCATTATAATTTCTATGGGAACTAGATCCGAGAGCAATTACACTTTGTGTAAAATTCAGTGATTGCTCTCATTTACAGAAATTACCCCTGTCTTTGCAACAACGTGACAGCACAGATGAACACTATGTGTCCACCAATGCGGCCAGATGATTCAGTATGTTAAAATATTCAGGGGAAACATTCATTTGCATATGTAGCAAAGAGCTGGACATCGCAGAACAACAGCAGTGAAAATGACACTTTATTATCTTCCCCCACTCCCCGGCCACAGCACGGTATTGTCTCCTTCCCATTTACTCAAGTGTTTTCTCCCCAGCCTCGACCATTTCAGCCTTTTTTTTTTTTTCCTTTCTTGCTCTGCCACTCAGATTGATTCCGCTTTTTTAATTTCACAGCATAATCCAATAAACTTTATTGTTATTGCCGCAATTAACATTTAAGCTCGGCAGTGTAAAAAATGAGACATCTGTCACGGTTGGCGTGAGTCACGTGGCGTCGGTCACGGTTTCACGGTCGGTTAGCGCTGCCTCCCTCGGAGGGACCCGGTAGCTTTGCGAGCAAGTCTCCCCTGGCTACCTACTCCTTCAGGTCCCACCTGGAACACTGAAACAAATTAATTATATCGATTTAAAAAGCCTCTAATGACTTTAAACAGTAAATGTATTAGAGCTTTAATCACTTCTCTATTCGCAGCACTCACATCACATCATGCCTCAGCTCATTTGCATTTAGCGCCATATACTTACACCACACACAGGCAGTATTAAATTATGAGCTGCGACATGTACAGTACAGGAGGCCCTCTATAATATGCCATCATACATAAGGGGGCAGCTAGTTATTTGTTGATTTCCTGCCTCTCCTTTCCAGTGTAATCGCTTATAGATTTCACAGTGATCCCGTGGTGAATTGAAAATTCGTAGGAACCCTCAGGCCACACTTATTGCTATTCACACATCCTGCCCAAATAATCAGTTACTGTAGCACTGGGCCGGCAGCAATCTGCCAACTGTTACATTATGTGGGCATGTGGAGTAGACGAAATCTGCTGTTGAATACAAAGCAGCGATCGCTTTGTCAAATGTCCAAGGTTTGATGCACTACATAATGAACTTCACGATCGCGGTTGTTGCTGCTGCTAATTTACGTGTCTATCAGAAAGGGCTTAAAACGAAAAGGTCAAAACTTAAGACCAAAGTGGACACTTCACAGAAATTCAACTCAAGATGGGATGATGTCACAGATGTTATGGGAGGGAAGATGTGACAGATTCAGCAGCAGGTGGGGTGGAATCCGGATGACAATAAAAGAAGAAAAACAAAAGGGATGAAGTGGTGACAAATTATATAAACAGGCAGATGGAAAAACGACACACAGATTAGACAGAGAAGAATCAAATAAACAATGAAGGAAAAAAAACATGCAGGTGGGAGTATACATTTGTCCTCCTCTTCAAGGTTTCCATATTTCCAGAATACTCTTGAGTCATTTTGTATTTGTGTTAACCTCTCTTAGTCAAGCTTTACATACTTGGCTGTTAACAGACTGTGAAATTAAAAGAAGTAATAACATTATCTATAAACGTGGAATGAGGGATGAAGGCCTGTTTGCTGCAATGCAGACATTGCCCATACTGCTAATTAACTACCAGAAACAAGCATCTAGGAGAAGGAGATGCGGGGTCAACGAATGTTATTCATTAATCAGAGGAGAAGGAGGAGGTGGAGATAACTTCACAGTGGAGAAGAGGAAGTATGACCTGAACCCCAACCTCTTGGCAGAGTCCTGACCTCTGCCGTGTGGAACAACACAGAGGTCAGCTCGTCTCTGATTGTTAAAGATGACCGCAGCTTCCCTTTATTTCCATAGCCATCTATACGGACGTCCAGAAAAACTGAGTAAAATCATTGTTTGGAATTGATCTGATCCTCCGCTGTCCCCATCTGTCATGGCTGGTTTGCTCTCCTCTGTACATCCATTTTTATCTGAATATTGTATCGTACATCACTGAATGCAAATGGGGCAGTTTATCTTTCTGTCACTTTAACGTTCAGCGAACGTCTCCTTGGCTTGGCCTTTCTTTTCAGCGAGGGAATGTGTCGTGGCCAGTGGCCGTTGAGGAGTAGTGGAAACTGAGGTATTTAATAACTGCCAGAGGATATTGTTCAGCTGAATTCTAATCACATTGATTAAAGCTATTGATCAGTGGGACCCAGGAGTTTTTACAGCCCCTTTACCTTTATCAATCATTTGCCGTCCGGCTACACTATCCTCATACTGTTTGGTCTGCTTCACTCTCTCTGGTTCTCTCACACTAGTACACCACTTGTTTTTACTCACTGAATCCTCTTTTACTATTGATTTAGCAAGGTATAACTCACTGCTCACTTTACCTCATCTACGGTCTAAAAAAATTTGGCCAGGGTGCAGTATAAATATATGTCCCATACATAATAAAGCAACTGACTTCTTGTTAACGTTATGATTCTTATTTGGATTTTTATCATTTGTTTATTCATCCATTAGGGTTCCTTATACCAAAAACACCCAGCCAGGGGTACATGAGTTGCAGGGTATACTTGTGCAGTTGCATTGGATTACCTGCAAAGCAAATTTGATTAAAAAATACAAAATAAAAAGAATCCACATGCATGTGTTAAGAAAGAAAATAATAGGATGACAAACTGATGTCATGCTAATCTATTGTAAATGTACAATAACGGAGTAAGCTACCCGTTGACATGAGTCACTTGAAACCCTTTAAAACCACGTTGCTTGAGAGTAGCCTGCATAAAAACTAGTTAGGTAGCAAGCACAGAAGTTGGAATAGTTATCTAACTGTAATAAATGTAATCAAATGTTTCATATAGCAAGCTATATATAAGGGGTTAAACTGATTGTTCAGTGTAAGATAATGTAAGAGTAAGCTAACAATAATAAAATAGTCAGCTAAATGTATAAACAACTAAAAACGTAGGCTAATAGAGCAATAGATACACGGAATTATTAGTGTTGAAAATATTTAATGTCCTTATGAGCTGAATTAATGGGTCAGTGAAGGGGTAACGGAGCTGGTCTGACTGCGCTCTGGGTGTACAGCAGACATAGACGCTGGGAACCACTATTTACACTTAAAGTCCCCACGAAACAGCTAGTGGAGTGGTATTTGCTTTAGCATATTTATGTGTTTCCTGTAAAAACAGGAATCTCTGGTGGCCATCCCCCTCCCAAAATGCCCATTCTGTTCAGATTTTTTAACTCCACCTTTACGACCCAGTGACACTCATGGATTTATTATCAGAACTGGATTAAAGACTCCATGTGCCATGTGGACTCGACTTTCACCCGTTAGACCGACGGGTGCACAGACTGTACGCTATTATGATGTCATTTTAAAAAACATATAAAACCTCCATGGTGCACTAACTTGTAATATAAAGCTAAATTAATTTATGCCCTCAAGTGCAATTTGAGTAATCAGAATTTTTTTTTTTTTTCAAACTCTAAAATACCATTCCTACAAAAAATGACTTTTTTTGTCATAGTTGGGCCAGATACTGGTGTAAAGGGAATGCGTAGCACAAGACATATAATATAAAAAGACTTAATCAGTGAATTTGATATCGTAGGGGCTTAAACGCTTTCCAACTATGCATTCAAAGAACAGCATGCACTACAATCAGCATGCACTACAATCACACAATCTGTTTTTGGCAGCTTAAATTTGGCAAATGTATGAAACATTCACTCTTTAATGCTTCTTCCTGTATTTCTCCCATACAGGGCATCTACAGCTGTATTCATGGAGTGCAGATTGAAGAGAAAAGCAGTTCAGCATTGAACTCCCCATCAGCCACCATGAACAACACCCATTCCAACATTATGCGCCTCTTACGCACCGCCAAGAACATGGCCTCCCTGTCAGGGGTGAACGGCTCTCCACACAGCGCTCTGGACTTCATCCGCCGTGAGTCTTCTGTTTATGACATCTCGGAACACCGGCGCAGCTTGGCAGGTCACTCAGACTGTAAGCCACCTTACTTACCAGAAGACAACATGTTTAGCGACTACATCAGTGAGGTGGAGAGGACGTTTGGCAACCTCCACCTGAAAGACAGCAACCTGTACCAGGACCACTACCTGCACCACCACGGCTCAACGCTAGGGCTCAGCGGCCCTCCTCCCAACAGACCCCACAGTTTGGGCAGTGCTAGTTCTCTGGAGGGAGGCATGTTCGACTGTGATAGCCTGGGTGGAGGAGTGGCCCCTATTTTCACTACCCAGCCCTGTTCAGCACTGACTCACAGGAACATGAGTAAATTTGACTTGCTGTCCGGACAGACTCCCCCCTCAGGACAGGGCTTCAAGGGTGGTCTGCCTGACCTGTATGGGAAGTTCTCCTTCAAGGGAGGTGCCTCTAGTTCCACCTACATCCCTGGGCCTAGCTACTGTGGAGGGAGAGGAGATGACGATGGGAATATACGTTCTGATGTCTCAGATATTTCCACGCACACTGTCACATATGGAAACCTTGAGGGTAATGCCAAGAAGCGTAAACAATACCGTGATAGCCTGAAAAAGAGGCCAGCCTCTGCCAAGTCCAGACGGGAGCTGGACGAGATTGAGCTGGGCTACAGGAGAAAGCCCTACCACATCAGCCACCACCACTACCACAGCCACCGCTCTGCCTCCCCGCCACTTTTACCCTTAGAACGCAAGAGAGGAGGAGGAGTAGGAGGAGGAGGAGGAGGAGGAGGAGGAGGGGGTGGAGGAGGAGGAAACAATGATGGGAACTCCTATCTCTTCAGAGAAAAGGAGAGCGTTAGGGATTTTTATTTGGACCAGTTTCGGCCCAAAGAGGGTGTCCCTCAATGGGAACATGTGGACCTGACTGAAGGCCCCGGTAGTCGAGATGGAGGAGTGGCGACCTGCACTTCCCTGGTTCCAGTGGATGACTTTCTAAAGAGCAAACCCAAAAAGTCAGATTCAAAGAGCAGTGGAGGGTCTGGCCTGGCAGGGGGAGAGTGGGAATGCAGGAACTGTCGGGCCAGCGGGGGAGGAGGGGGCAAGCAGATGTCCCTGCATGGAGGAGGGGGCGGTGGCGGGTACGGTGGTGGCATGAGCTGCGGGTCCTCGGGAGGCGGAGGAAACAGCCGCCCCAGCTCTGCAACTTGCATGCGCTGTGAGGGCTGTAAAAAGACAGGAAACCTCTACGACATCAGCGAGGACAACAACCACCTCTTGGAACAGATGGGGGGAGGGCAAGGTGGGGTAGGAGGGGGAGGAATGGGCGCAGGCCCACAGTCTCAATCTCAGGCCCAGCAGAGGAGGAAGGGGGGATTTGGCAAGCCACTTAGGCGGCAGCACTCATATGACACGTTTGTTGACCTTCAGAAAGAGGAGTCAGGTGGGATGGGGAGTTTGATAGGAGGTTTAGGAGGTGGAGGGATGGGCGGTCCAGGTATGGGAGGGATGCTGCCACCACCCAGGAGTGTTAGCTTGAAGGAGAAAGAACGCTACATGGAGGGCACCAGCCCTTTTGCACACATATTTGAGCGTCACGGCGGCTCAGAGAGAGAAAGGGAAAGAGACAGGGACCCGTTGTTTTATGGAGGTGACAGCCGGAAAGGACCCGGCTCGCCTTTTGGCCTGTTCCGAGGTGGCGAGGGCCTCCACCGCCGCTCCATCGGAGAGAGAGACATGAGAGACAGGGATAGGTCTTTGATGGAAGGAGGAGGCGGGGCAGCATTCTCTTTATCAAAATCTCTTTACCCCGATCGGGTAAACCAAAACCCCTTTATTCCCACTTTTGGCGATGACCAGTGTCTGATGCACGGAGCCAAACAATATTACATGAAAAAGCAACAGCAGCAGCAACAAGTTGCCAAAAACAGCCGAAGTGACTTTAGGAGCCAGATGAGCGCGACGTCATATCTGCCAGCGTCTGCCACGGCCGGGGTGATGTCCAACGTCACCCCCCGGTTCCCGAAAGAGCTCAGCCTCGGTGGGATGAACCACCACGGCTCGATGCTGGGGGTCGGACCCCCACGTCCCTTCAACGGAAGCAATGGCCATGTGTACGAGAAACTCTCCAGCATTGAGTCTGACGTGTGAGAGACAAAAAAGGAGGGCGGAGGAGCGGAGAATAGAAGGAGGAGAGGAATAGAGGCGTGTAGTGTTAGAAGATCAGGGATGATTTTAAAAAACACTGTCCTCACACTGCAACCATAGCCCATACTGAGACAACATGAGCTACAGGGGGGAAAGACTGACAGGTGATGACAGGTAGAGGGTGTGATTTAGAAATGGGGATTTTGTAAGAAATTTGGGTACAAAAATCAGGACACCCTGAGGAGCTGTGGGATTTAACCCTCTCTCAGAAATGGCCAAAGCTACTCTTTTATGTCCACGCACAGTCAGTTCACATTCCCCTCCACCAAGCTCAAGTCCATCATCTCATCCACCAGCGAGGCAGAAGTCAGTGTACTTGATTTTTATCGCGAAGAGGCGACACCTCATCGTAGCTTGATACTGGAACGTGTGAGCCTTGGTGAGATTTGAAGGGCTGTCTGAGAGCTCCCACGGAAGGAGGAAAAAGACTGCGAGAGCGCAGAGAGAGGAGCGAACTGCCCATCTGGCCCTGTGTCAGCGCAGAAAGGAGACATTGTCACGTGTAGCGGAGCTACGACACAGGAGATGACTGGTGGAAGGAGACAGCCTGGCCTGTCCATTTTTCTCCATCCCACTCTTCTGTTGTCCCTCTCTCCTCTTTTTCTCAGCCCCCGCTCCTCCTCTTCCTCGTCACCCCTGACGCCAAAAGAGCTGATCTTGTTTGCAATGAGAAATACAATCATGAATGATAATAACATATTCTTATAGAAAACACAGGGTATAAGAACAACAATAATTGTGAATAACAAAGATGTTAGTATTGATTATGATAACACTTACAATGCTTATAATCTCACTAAGTTTTTCTTGTTTTACGTTCTGTTGGTATACTATTTCACTACTGTTTTAGTATCTGTAGTTGTAACCTTTGTCTGCCCCTGGTGGCACCAGGAAGGTTGTTTAGTTCAACCAACAAGCCAGAAAGACTGAGTCCTTAACTCCTGTTCTTCTGTTTTCTGTGGAATATTTTACTCCATGCTCATATGTTTATTTGCTCCTTGTGGAAAAACAGGATCTCAAAGACGCATTTAGAGCTTACAGATCCTTATTTGATGTTTCAAGACATTACAAATCAAGTGCACACACTTAAACACATACAGTTTTTTGTCCACTTGTGTTAACTGTGAACGACGCGTTTCGTCAGAAGCTGATAGCTGAAGATACTGAGAGGAAGGACGTGCCTTAATGGTCTCCAGTGGATGTTTCCTCCAGTTCACACGTGGTCCACGCGCAGCAGCACCAGGACAGACCAGCACGCTTTTTTTTAGGCTGCTCGGGTGTTCTCTCTCTCTCTCTCTCTTTGTGTTTATGAGCCAAAACTGCTGTAAAAATTTACAGCAGGCTTGAGGTGCTGCTGCCGCCGCTGCTGCTGCTGATGGTTTAGAGATGTTTTATAACTTCGTAAAATTATTTCATATAAGCACGGGCAGCGCTTTATGAACCTGCCACAGTTGTATTCAGGATGTCCCACTGTCACAGAAAGACCACGTCTTATTTCACAGCACGGCAGCCTTTAGACCAACTCTTTTATTCAGGTTACATGACAACAGTCACCAGGCACTTACTTTTTTCGGCCTCTCACTAGTATCTCGTAGAAGGCTTCACTTTTCACTCACGTAAGCGGTCTGAGGAAAGCTTTGTGGTGTACTTTGTTCGGACATTGTGTGTGATTAATATATGCAGTGTTTGTTTGTGTAGGCGAAAAGCTACAAAATGTGTAGGAGAAGTGTGACAATGATGCTGATAAAAGCTTGAGCTGAGGAGGATGTCTATTTGAGGGAGGCCTCTTTAACAGTGAAGGCGGCCATTTTGCAAAAAGCGTTCCAGGTTTTTTTTTTTTTTTTTTTTTTACTGATGCGGAAGGTCGTTTCAGCTGGAGAGGCCTCATTTATTGCACAGGACCTTTTACTTAGTGTAGGTTCAGGCACTCGGTAGACATGCCTTATCATCCCACCCGCCCCCTACTCCCCCCCACCCCAGCCCGAGCTGTCTGATGATGACTCATCATATTACTGTACAGA
>JAPQRN010000026.1:2592643-2604107 GCA_037367275.1 Coranthus polyacanthus
ACACACACACACACACACACACACACACACACACACACACACACACACACACACACACACACACACACAGATACACATACACATGTTCAGCCCTGCCTCCCCTCTCCTCTCCCCTCATCTCCCCTCATCTCCTCTCCCATCGCCATCGTTTCTGTGGCTCAGACTTAAAGTTTTGCAGACGTACATTAACACGCCTCTCTTCCTGGAACAGATTTCTTCAAAGGATAATGTATTTGTCTGATGCCGGGGCAGCACTTGGAAGCACAGAATGTACTTTGAAATGAATCATATGATTGCTTGTGGCACTATTTGTGTTATTGTAGAATTATTAGCGCCATCACTTTTATCCCCACTCCTGTCATCACTTCTAACATTACTGGTCACCTTGGTGATTTACAGAAGTCATCCATGGAGAATTTGAGTAGTTTAAATGTCATCTTTGCAGTGTGTCACTCCTGCACCGTTTCCTTCCTGCTGTGACTCAACCATTTTAGGTGCAATAAATAATAATACAATAGTTTATTTATTGAGCTTTGGGTTGCAGTATTATGACATATCTTTTCTCTCAGCCAACATTTAGCAGGCTGGGTGCTTCAGAACAAGTTGGGAATACTGCAGTACGTAAAATACCCCTGCTCTGTTGTATTTCAAGCTCACACATACAATCTTACCATCAGGAATGACAAATGTCAGCGGCATAAGGTAGTTATGACAAGCACTGCTGCACACTAGTTACTGCTTGCTTAGCTTGCAGATGTGCTCAGTCTTGACAGATTTTGCACCTAAACTAGCTACCGTATCACATTTTCTCATCACATTATCAAATAGAGACTCGACACTGAACGACATCACCATACATATTGTGTAGCAATCACCACTGCTTATCTGTATATGACAAAAGAAAACAAGAAATGATTCATTTGACTGCTGTCTATTCAGTTTATTTGTAGTGTTTATTGTTTATGTAAAATAATCATATAATTGTGTTATAGATTGACTTTTGCAAAAACATAAAAATGGAGTTAGTGTTGGTTCATGTTGTAGACTTTCTAAGAACGAGTGAGTTTGCTTTTCCATTGGGTAGAAGATCTGCTAACGTTAGCCAGCCAACAGTAACAATAAGTGCAAATTCTCTGTTGTTGGGTGAAGGAATGCAGTTTTAAGATTTTTTTTCCCCAATGAGAATTTCATTTAAACTTCAAATCTACACAATTTGTCAAGATTTTTTTGCTTCCGCTCCAATTAGTAGCTAGCAAACTATTAACAGATCAGGCTTATGGTACTGCACCGTAAAAGTCCTTTTTAAATCCATTGACCCACACTGCTTCAATTTCGCGTCACAGCTCTGGTTTTCCTTCTTCTTTGTATTAGGCACACTATAATCTTCTTGTGCTTTGTTTTAATTATTTTTTTTTTTTATTTTAAATGGTGCTCACAACGTATTAGCTGATTTTGGTGGTCATCAGTAAGCTAGCGATTAGCATTAGCTCCCCCATCACCCCTTTGTGCTCCCACCAGCTTCGCCCTTTTATCCAAATGTGGTCACTCCTGGCTCCAAAATGTCAAGATCTCTATATGTACGCACCTGACAAACATAAAGTCGTTGCATGCGTGTACAGTGTATCAAATATCCAGCTTGTTTGTGTTTTCTTGCATTTAAATGAGCACCTGTCAGCTTTCACTCTACGGACTGTTGTTGTGTACCAACCTGACGTGGAACATGGCTCTGTCTTCTTGACTAAACCCCGTCATGCGTGTATCTCAGTGGCACAGCCCCACATGACAGCCGCCACAGGGGGGTGGAGATCCAGTGTCTAAGGTCACTGTCGCATCACACGAGGAGTGTGTGAAAAGCTTGTGTGTTGGCACTGTGAGTGACGAGCATGTGTAGGTGTGTGTGTGTGTGTGTGTGTGTGTGTGTGCGTGTGAGGCGTGTTTTTTTTTTTTTTTTTTTGTGTCCCGTATTCACGACATCCACAGAATGTTATATTAGCTCTGTGACGTGTGAGGATGTGGCATCTCCAACGTACCGCTGTAAACGTATGTGACGTGTGATGTAATAGAAAGACTGTACTGTGTGTGCGTTTACATCCATCACACACGCATTTGTCTCTGTGAATCTGCATGTGCCGGTGTGTACATGCGTGTGTGTGAGAAACATAGATCACTGGAAAGAAGAGTCATACCCCCAAGGAAGATCAGAGTAATAAAGCATGGAGGTCTGGTACGACTCACAAGGACAGAAGAGAGATGATGACGGCGGCGTCATCAGATTTAATGTGATACAAGAGAAGGTGGGGAGTAGAAGAAAAGAGGCCATGAGCTGTGGAAGCTACGCAAAGGAGACCCTCCAGACAAACTGGTTTAATTGGGGCAATCACTCTCTTCCACTTCATATTCTGTAAGATGGCTGATTTGAATTATGATCTCAATATGTCCTTTAGAACCTTGGCTCCATGATGCGCCTCTCCTACCCACCTAATCCACCTGTGAAACCCTTTAATCATCTCGTTACCTGGCACTCAGCTTTGCATGCTTTCAGTTTTTTGCGGCTTGAGATGCTGAATCCTCCTCTTCCCCCACTGCCTCTTTCACACTCTCCCACCCTCCCTCCATCCCTCCCGGTATCCGTAGTGATTGGAGGCAGGGTTCTGAGGTTGCTAGGAGATGAGGAGAGTGTGGCAGCTGGCCTCGGAGTAAGAAAGAGTTGGTATGTTGAGAGCGGCGAAGGATATTAGAAGAGAGTGCTCCCTGCTGGCCACTGCTGGTCGCTACAATGCTGTGATTAAGTTCAATGCCAATTTTACCTTTTGTGTTTGATAAATGAGCAAAAGCTCTGTTTAAAAAGAGATATGTATGTGTGTATTTAAGAGCTCAGAGTTACTTAGAGCATCAGTGTTGATTTTATACCCTCTGGTTTTCAGATTCAGATTCAGTGTCTCTAACAGTGGTGGACAAAATGAAAGCAGATCGTGTGCCTTTTGAGGAAAATACATCTTTGCATCATCAAACTCTGTTAAGGTCACAGATTTAGAATTGGAGCCGTTGCAAGTGTATTTCAACTGGGCTGCATCATGTTCTTTGATCTATAAGAGTTTTACTGAAATTGTGAAAGGGGCACCACACCTAGTAGCAATCAAAGTTCAAGATCTCATTTCTCGGGTCTATAGAATTATGTTTTCCACCATGTATTATCAAAGCTGTGCCCATAATGTCCGTGGGACACTAATTGTGATATTGTAGGACACTGCCGATGAAGAAGGATCAAAGACTGTGAAATTGTACCAAAGCATAACTTAGAAGCATAAACTTCAAAGGGACTGATGGAGTGGGATTTCAGACAAAATAATGTGGACTATTTTTCTCTTTTTTTGAACCTACTGCTGTAATACAAGGCCAGCTTCTGAGCAGATTACAGCTGCATGTTTGTTGTATGACTCTGACTCCGTGTGGCCATCAAGGAAACTGCAAATCACTAATGTTTTAGGGGCAGGTCATTGGTTTTTGCTGTTCTGGGCGAATATTTTTATCAATCGTTGGACGAAATTAAAAATCGCTTAAATTACGGTGTGCTAATTTAAGCACAAAATGTTGCTTTGACAAAAATAAAAGCAATACTGACAATTTTATACGATACCTATAAATAAAAAAAAAAAGTGGATTACCGTGATAGTATGTGAGTTTTAGTGTAATTGTTTTTGCCATTTGTACAATATTTAAAGAGCCGTTATTTCCCTCTGTAGCAACTGTCCTTCTTTGGAAATAAGCGCTTAAAATTGAATCGTTATTAGCTATTATATCCACAGGTATAATCAACAGTGGAAAGAACCTTCTAACTAGCCTCACACCTTTACATAAAAACCACACTCATGGTGGATTTCATTCAGGGTGAGCAGTGAGCACACAATGCAGGCACTTATCCACTGTTCCTCTCTCCATGCACTCAGATTATAGAGCTTTGCTCCAGCTGAGTTTAAATTGCCTTTTCACTTGCTTGAGTGACAACCAACTTGCCTGCACCTCAAGCCTGTGGACGTTGTAGACCTTTAGTTGAAAACAAGACAGACAGATTCAACGCATTGAGATTAATTCTATGGAAATGTCTGCACTGATTCAAAATGTACTCTTGTAGTCATGACATATCAAGGACAAAACATTCTGGTTTGGTGTGAGAGCATACCTATTAGCTCTAGCTACTGGGTGGAGGTATTGATTCCTGTTAAGGTATATGCACACTGTACCATCTAATGCGCTTGTAGTATATTCAACAATTTATTTAGCTGTGTTTAATTATACATATGTAGAGACAAGCGACAAATGCTGAGCGAATGGTTTGATGTACGAAAATGGTGCGAATCATATGCTATGTTCTCCACCGATCTCAACCCAGGTTCCTTGTCACCAAATGAGGGAATATCTTTTGAACGTCGGCGTTCATCCCTCCAGTAAAGTTCTCAGACTATACGATCAAAGCCAAGAAGCAGCTGTTCTGGTGGCAAATGAGACGCTTTATGTTGGTTTTCCTTTAATTTGTCACCTGTCTGCAGTCAACACGTTTATCATCATATTTATTTAGGAATCTTTAACGTTTCAGCGATTCCTGTAAGCAGATACTGTCTGGGAGACAACACATTCCTGTATGTTTTCTGTAATGAAATACAATAAAATAAAGCTAAAGTCCTCCTACAGTATCATTTTAAATGAAACACATAACCTTCGGACCATATAACCAGCGTAAAGATGATCATTCCATTAAGGCAGCTTGAATCACACCGCCTTTAGGAATAAAATACTGTTTTTCCTGAATGATCAATATTATATGACTGAATACATAAATGATTTAAATGACAGATTTATAGCCTAGACACTTCCCTGCTTCAAAAAACTCTTTTAATTTTAATTTTCTAAATCTGTCTCAAAGGTGCAAAAAACAATGAAAAAGTATCAGAAATGTTTCAAGATGCCGTGTTTGCATACGAGACAGATGTGGAGAGCAGTAAGTGTTTTCAGAAGAGCTTTCTTTACAACTGAGGGATTGAAGATTTGGTGACCTTGTCTGCTATTGAGAGACTCTGTGTGTATCCCAGCAGGCGTTCCTGTTGATTGGATGGGCCTCATTGGCTGACTTGCTGGCTCAGAGTATCAATGCCCTTTATCTTGTCTCTCAGCTCTTTCACTTCGATTTAGTGGCAATACAAGTACACAACGGCTTACAAGGGATTCATGGCAAACAAAAAAAAAAAAATCCCCCCCCCAAAAAAATCAAACCAGCAAGCAAGAATGCCTGTATGAAATTGCACATGTAAAAAGCAAATGTAGATACGAAGCCTAAAATCTATCCACAGTTAAGGCTCTGTGATGCAGTTGCTATGGCAACTATGATAGAAATAGACGTGTATCTGCAAGGGAATGAAATGTATTGAACTGTTGTTTAGAAACTGTGAGATTTTACTCTTGTGATTGACAAGTTAAGTGAGTGACTGCATTTGGATGTGTACGCTTGTGCGCTAGGTGTGTTTGTTTGTGTATTGTATCAGACTGGATTTTTGTGTTTGGGTTTTGTATGTATGTACAGTGTGGCGTGCGTGTGTATGCGTGTGAACGCCTTTGTGCATGTATGGCACGCTGCAGTACATTAAAAGTGCAGCACCATAGATGGGGGGCATAGGGCACATCATTATGATGGTAGGAGAGTGTGTGTGTGGGTCTGCGCTGAACTCGCTGGCCCTGTGTGAGAGCAGATAAGCTCAGGAAGAGACAACACAATAAATTTAATGGGAAAAGGATTCTGTTTGTAGCACCTCCATTGTTGTTCTGGCCCTGATGATGTTCTGTCATGTCAAACATTAACCAGCTAGATATTATGGGGAATGATTTAAGTGGCTTTTCTGTGTAAAAAAGACAAAACAAAAATGTATCACAGTGTACAAGAGGTCTGTGCTTTAGCATTAAGAGACTACAATAACCAATAAACTTAACAAGCTTCATCCATTGCACTGCAATCTTCCTCTAATGCAAGCTATTTACTCAACAACTGTCTTTTATCTGTTATTGACTCATTCATTTCAGACAGAGCCTAACAGTACAACCCTGTCTCCTCTCCATGTTGCCTTTGTGCCCTGGTGCCTTCATTAGACTACCCTAATTCACTTTCACTTAAGATGAAATCAGAACAAAGGAGCTGTTGCAAAATGCTCACATGCAAAAAAAAATAAAAAAAAAATACATATGCATTTGCAATATTAGTAATCTATAATGCAGATTTTATGGTAGAAATGGATGAAAATCAATGAAATAGCAAAAGCTTCAGAGAGGGAGGGGAGATGGAGGGATGTGATGGAGAGGGCTGAGGGAGGGGGTGCAGGAATATGAGTGTGTATGCATTTTCAAGGCGGTCTTTCTGTTGCAAGAAAAAAAAACAGTAGTCTAACAGGAAAACGAATAGGTCGAGCAACTGATGAAGGCATGCAAATGCAATTTTGAGACGGAAACTGATGTTTGAGATCTTTATGTGTTAGTGGAGGTTTGTGTGATGGCAATGTGTTTAATTTTAGTTCGAGATAGGTGGAATCACCTAAGCGGTGTGTGAAAGAGGGAGAGAGAGGGAGAGAGAGGGAGAGAGAGAGAGAGAGAGAGAGAGAGAGAAGGAGAGAGAGAGAGAGAGAGAGAGAAGGAGAGAGAGAGAGAAGGAGAGATAATGGAGTTAGATCTAGTATTTTAGATGATGTATATATTAATATACATTTATGTGTAGAGTTTTATATATGTATTCTTGTGGGTTTTGGGGTTTTTTTTGTTGTTTTTTTTTGTAAATTTTGTAAATAGAAATGTCGTGGTTGTACATATGTGCTTTGGCAAAGCTATATGTAAATATTCATGCCAATAAAGCTGAATGAATTGAAATCAAAACTGAGAGAGAGAAGGAGAGCGAGCGAGCTGTAACAGTGCAGTGAGTGAACATGGCTACTAGTGTGGTAATCCAGACCACCTAAACCGAGACCAAGACTTTGAGAGGTTGAGACCAAGACAAACACTGAATGAGACCGAGTCAAGACCAAGACCAGACCAGATACACAACAAGGAAACTATGGCAACCAAGGTTTTCATGTAGTTACACAAGAATATGATTGATATTGTGTAATGTGGCCAAACCAGTTAGTTTTCTGACCTAACACTGCAATAACATCATCTTTAAGGTGATTAAAAGAAGCAGTATCTAACAGTGTGGGAGATTGTGTGAACCATAGCTGACATTAGTTAATGTTGACGTACTGTAACGTAATATACATTAGCTTCATAGCATTTATGTGTCCTGTCCTGTTTATCCCAAATCAACATGTAATTTAGGAACAATTTGTCACCACGTGTCCTGTCCCCTCAATCTCCAATAAACATAACACTTCATTAGCGACATCCATCAATACACGTAAACTAACATGACAACATGACAAGCGACTGGAACGACTGCCGTGAAACACACAGTATATACATAGGTGGTGAATATGTAGAGCTTCTACTCCAAACATTTTAACTGAGAAATGAGTGAAGTTATTAGCTGCAGTTGAAGCAGGAAGTTTTACTTCGTCTTGAAATAAAATCCAGAGTTCCTTGTTTGAGACAGAGAAAAGACGGAGTAAATGACTGTGACGAGACCAAGACCTTCAAAAAGTGGTCTCAAGACCAAGACCGATGTCAAACACAACACCGACAACTACCATTCATTTAGTTTTTCTGTTGTTACAACCCAAACTATATGAGAATCGCTAATAAATGGATCATAATATATTTACCATTTAATGTTTTCTTTGTTAGAAGATACGTCAGCTGGTCAATAAAAATGTCCTAAATAACGTTGCGTTCCTTGTAGAACTGCACAGGATGAGTTGTTTTTTCACTAAAACCAATGAGGTAGTCTTTTACAGACTACGCCATAAAAGATGTGATCACTGCTTATTTAGAGAAATTAAAACAATTCAAATGTATTCTCAAAAATTACTACATTTAATTGCATTTACGAAATATTTTAACAAAATTCATTTAGATTTATCGAGTCCTTGAATATTTCTATCTTTACTAAAATGTTGTTACATTTACTTCAATCATTTTAGTCCATTTTATTCATTTTTCAAGAAATTTAAACTAAAAAAACAGCTTTTTAATTATCAAAGTGTCATTAAACTAAGACAACTCAAGTGTAGCACAATGAAAATATTGTGTAAAAAAAAAAAGAAGCAAAATCAGGTGGAAATTCAGAGCCATTGAAACCCGTCATTTTAAAATGTGTAAAATAAAACAATCCCTTCAGTTTTACATTCTTCATATTAATGCTTAACGCCTAAAAATATATAAATACTTAAAAAATGTTCACCTGAAACTGGTTAAAACCAGATCTGTAAATCATTTAAATATGTTTAATTCAACGTAATATTTGTTGAAACTACCTTTAGCCTCTTTTATTGAGTAAATGTTGCTTTTATTATTTAAGTATTAATTAACTTCAGTTTGAATTTTAAAGAGTAAACCTTTATTTTATTTACTTTGTGCACAGTAATAATATTTCTATGTAATACTGGTCACACTGATACACAATGATGTAATAAAGGAGCTGGAAAAAAAAAACAAAATAATAAACTTTTTCTTACTTTAAGGATTTTTTTTTATCCTGAATGACTTCTAAATATATTATTCAGTGTTTGGCGACAAATGAATCCCATATCTATTATGCTTTTAGTTTAATATAATTAAGAGAGTGATTTACACGTCAAAGTACAACGGCATCTTTAAATGGAGGAATCATGCTGCGTTTCCCTCTGGTATCCAACCTGAAGGTCTAAAGTGAGGTTTTTAAAGTTGTTCTCTGAACCTGTCTCCCCCTTTGGCAACTCAAAAGAAAAAAGAGAGGACAACAGAGGGGCAATAATATAGAGAGGAGGGAGGGAGGGGAATGTGTGTCCGGATCTACACTTCCTGGGTCTGTGGCTCCAGGGGCCAAACCAGGGCCTCCTTACACTGGGACTATCCTTACATGGTATTTGCATGAAACTGACTTTGATGGGATCTCCCTCCAGCTAAAGAGCTGGGAGACACCGTTACATTCATTCATATATTCACAACTGGGCACCGAGAAAGAGCTTCCGCTCAGAAAAAGGGTGTCATCTTTCTCATTGTTGCACTACAGGGCGTCAGGATGTCTGGGTTTGATTTTAGGCCGCCAGTTTCTAACGACACTCTACAAGCAGTGTGTCGTGATCAAGACGAGACAGACGCATGTATCGGATGCATTGTAAATGGTTATTTCGCACAGATGTATGCAGAGGTGAAGTACACACATTCTTTACTCCAGTAAAAGTAGAAATATTCATTCAACTTCCTCAGTGAAAGCGAAAAAGTCATAGAATAGAATACTGAAGGACATTTCTACTGGCGCTTCGTGAGCAGAGCAAACTAAACTAAATAAAAAACACAGCAGTTATGAATATGTGTGCAGAGCCACATTTTTTAATGTTTCATTCAGCTTGTGTTGACATATCGTAAGTCTTTCATTTTATTAAAAAATATTTAAAATCACACGAGCATTTTAATGAAAAGCAAAAGCCTCGTGTCTCTGTTGTTTAGTTACAATGTACTGCTGTATTTTACCATCTGTCAGATGAGTGTTTATCTAAACTTATGATTAACTATTAATTCAATTCAAAACGTAGCATAATGTGTCAGTAGGCGATATTGGGATGTTGTACTTTTTTTATTTAACACACAAGTTTGATCGCGCTTTGGATCATTTTAAATGACTAATACAACTTCAGATTGAGGAAAACCTTCATTTTTAAAGTCCCGCTCCTGCCGTGGTTCATATAATCCAAACCTGTGACACGCCTCCTTTTACACGTCAGGGTCCGATCGCTGAAAAGACTTTCTCAAAGGTTTGACCGAGGACACACCTGTGTCGGCCAGTCTCCTCGGATCCTCCATGTGCATTTTAGGGAATTGAGACATCCTTCAAGATGGTCAAGATCGATTTCCAGGTCACATCGAGGAGTCAAGGACCCGAGGGGGTGAAAAATGAGGAATTGTGAAGAGCCCATACACACTCATTTTTCCGCCGCCCAGGGCCAGGAAGTGAATATATTAACACAGAAATGAAGTAAATACAGTCACAGACACGAACTACAGGGCACAGGATGAGTCATAATAATTCTAATCTAAGCATTTCAGAGCCATTTTTGCTAAAATCTAGTTCATATTATGCTGAAATAGCTCTTCTTCTCCAAGTAATTTTAGGTGGGGCGGCGCCCCTGCGCCCCCTATGGACCAGCCGTCACTGCTTGCTTCTTCTTCTTTGTTTTATTGGCAGTTGTCAATCAGCCTCTTGGTGCATCACCACCACCTCTAGGATTGGAGTGTGAGACAGTAGACGACAAAAAAGACACTAAGTCTTATATGCTATATGTGTCTCTTGAATATTTAACAAACTGATGTAATATCCAGTTTTTAGTACTGTCACGAACTCTCTTTGTTCCTGGCTGTATCTGCTCCACTCAAGCAATACATGTTTGTTTGTTTCTGGTCTGTGGTTGCGATGTGTGCAGTGAAATCAATCTTAATGTTGGAAAAGCACATAATGATACAAAATAAAACTGATCCATAATTCCCCTAAAAGACATTACAACGTTAGGAGCCTGTTTTAAAAATGTACGGAGTAAAAAGGAGAGATATCTGTGTTAAAATGTAGAGACTAAAAGTATAAAGTTGTTTGAAAAATAAATGTTCTGAGTAAAGTCCAGATACCTGGAAACTCTACTGAAGTACAGTAACCAAGTATTTGTACTTCCCACCTCTGAATAAATGGGAGAATAAAAGCCCAAGAGGGAGGGGTGAGAAGATGGACAGGATGAAGGACAAACGCAGACAGAAACAGACTACAAATACAGATGAAAAAAAGATAAAGAGTTGGAAATGCACTAAGGCAGCCAGACAGAGAAACAAAGAAAAATCGACCAAGAGATATGGCAGAGAGGCGAAGGACATACAAAGTAAAAAGGACAGAGATAGAAACAAAAAGATGAAATGAATGAATCGAGATACTGAGTCCTAGGGGTCAGCTCCCCCCCCCTTCCTCCTCCTCCTCCTCCTCTTCTTCTTCTTCTTCTTCTTCTTTTTTTTTTCTCTTACGGTAATCCCTCCAGTAGCAGTGAGCTGTTAGGCTCCTCCATAAATCAGCGTTTGTATGAAATACCAGCGGGAGCCAAAGGTCAAAGGAGAAAATTAGCAGCTGTCTTTTCCTCTCCTTTCATGTTAGCTGCAGGGCTAATCGCCAAGTGCGCCATCAGCCTCATTTCCACTTTAAAACAAACTCCCCGACAAGCTGGGGAGGAGCTGTTTGCCCACTCTTACATTTTATGGCACTGGATTTTACTCCGAGGGGGAGGGAAAGGGAGAGGGAGGAGTGGTGGGTGATTGGGAGGGG
>JAPQRN010000026.1:2624030-2637097 GCA_037367275.1 Coranthus polyacanthus
CTGCGATCATGATGCACAGGCCTGGGGTGAAGGAAACACAAAGACAAAGAAAGGCAGGACTTTAAAGAACTGTTTGACCGGAAAGAAACAAGCAAAACAAAAACAACGAAGAGGAATACTTACACGCAAGGAATTGGAAGATGCCGGAAATGGTGAACCTTTGTCCTTTTTCCAGGGTGAAGAGCTGAGCCACAAACACAAAGATGCCCAGGATGGAAAATATACAAGCTAGCACTGAGCTGGCCTGCACTGCCTGGAGGTAATCTGCAGGGGGAGCCAGAGAGGGGGACACAATTAGGAAGCTGAAAGGAACTGGTTCGGCTGTGTGTGTTTAAATGTATGTGTGTGTGTGTGTGTTGAACATGTATGTGCTGATCACTCAACGTCAGGCTGACACGCCCGGAAAGCAGTAGATGTTCAGCAGTAACGTCAAACATCAGCTACAGAGCGGAATGGCAGGAATGTTACATTCCGACATGTCAAATGTTTGAGGATTTTAAAACATGCTTGTGGTAGTGCCCTGCAAAGAAACACGCAGAATTTGTGTTTTGCGGGTCCAGTACACTGCAAACCCTGAATTCTGCTTTACCTCTCCTACTTTGTGAGGAATTTGCAAATTCCAGAAAGTACAAATAGCACTATGTAATCACATTGCTACCACGTGTTTGTATAAATAATCTTCATATCACTTGAAGGTTGGTATTTAATGCATTTAATGTGTTACACACCTCTCAAAATATTAATGTTCCCTGATAATGACAATGTAGTGCAGTGCAAAGGAATACTACTGTGTGGCACAAAGTCAGTGAAACATCAGAAGGGAACTGGAAACCTGCAGGTCATCTTAAATCTTTTTATACACTGATCCTGCTAGGTTGTATTGAAAGCCAGTGGGATAATCAGTCCACTCATTTAGCTCATTTTTTTATGTGTTCAGGTGTCACGTGCATCTTTTGAGAGGGTGGATGCATGGCTTACCCTGCGGGTAGTGTGAGCCCACGGGAAGATCGGTGTAGTTCCACACTCCAGCGTTCAATTCCCACCGGGCCCACACATCAGTGGAAATTGTTTCAGTCATCCACCAGGCCTAATGGAGGGGACAGACATACAAACATTTGACATTTATAATCATGTTAAAACTTTTCCCATTTGAAATAAATGAGGATATATCATATATATATATATATATATATAAGTGACAGAGGAGTGAACTTAAAGCGGCAGAGCCAGAAAGCGTGTTCATCCTGTGTCTTAACGTGGAGGCGAATGGTCGACAGTCAGAAGGAAGAATGTGTCAGCCACAACACGAATGACTCCGGCACGTACCACTCGCTGCAACGCAGACAGGAATCTCACGTATTTATGCGTGCGCGTATATAGAATGTGCAGGTCTAACTGACACACTGCCTTGCGATTTACATGTGCACACAGATCCAGTCAGTGGTGACGACACCACGGCCGGCCCATCTGTCACCCAGAAATGTCAAATATGCGGCCCCGGAGAGAAGAGTGGACAGGTGATGGGGGAGGAATGAGGCCTGAAGTGAGGCCTGAAGTGTTGAAAGAGCGGCGAGCAGCCAATCACTCAACACTCCGGAGTCTGTGCTGTCTATCATTGCACTACAAAAGCACA
Source organism: Coranthus polyacanthus (assembly GCA_037367275.1). NCBI lineage: Eukaryota > Metazoa > Chordata > Actinopteri > Kurtiformes > Apogonidae > Coranthus > Coranthus polyacanthus. The sequence continues at coordinate 2,625,664 of JAPQRN010000026.1, forward strand.
TAACTCTTCAGTGCTGTAATTTTAACACTGAAATTAGGGAGGAAGTCGATGGATTAGAGTGGGGTAATTATGCCTTAAGGCTGAAAGGAGGCTTTGTGTGTGCGAAAAGGTGATAGCGCTGCACAGGTGTGCAGAAATCAAACTGCAGCGTTTAAAAGGCAGGGAAATCGAACAACAGTCTTACTTACATTGTCAATGGTAGCCACCAGCAGGAGGATGATGCCTATGATGTGAATGCCAAAGATCGCTGCGAGGAGAATCAGCATGATGACTTAGCTGGAAAGAAAGTAACAAGGAGAAAAACTTGTCAAACCACCTTCCACAGTTTATTGTGCAGGACGAATATAACTGGAAGGCTAACTAATATTAGAAAACACACACACACACACACACACACACACACGCTGAAGAGACTTGACATAATTCAACTAAAGAACAAATTTCTCTGGCAACAGTATAGCCTCTTAACATGGGTTACGTTTGAGCCACGTTTAAACCGATGTAGTTGAGGTTGTGTTTCAGCCACATGTTAAACACTTGAAGATGTTCCCTTTCAAATGAAGCCTAATACATGCATATTGGCCTTACACTTCTTCTGTTAGAAACCATGAAAACGGTGGATGTTAGAAGGATAGACGGCATTAACGACAGGTCCAAACACACACACACACACACACACACGCTTTCATAAACACACTCATTCAGAGCAGCAAAGCAAACGCCAAACCCTGGCACCCACTCAGGGCGTGGCTTCACAACTTCTAATTACTTTGAGTTACAGCTAACGCGCTCCCAGTTAAAAGCCTGCAAATAGAATACAAGATCATTAAGAATCAGAAAGGGGGACAAATGCAGAGGTGTCTGGTGTGTATTTGTGGAGACAGAGCTCAGTAAACGGAGTCCCTTTATCTCCAGGGAAACAGGTATTGTTTGAAAGAGTTTTATGGAGGGAAGTTCGTAGCGAGCAGATAAGTTTAGACTTGTCTTTTGTAGTTTCAAAATAGAGGCCACTCCTTAAAATAACTGTAGAGAATACCTGCCTACCTGGCCCACGCCCGATGCCCAGAGTTTGAGGTACAACACACTTTAGGCACTGTTGTCAATAAAACTCAAACTTCTGTAAAAAAAAAAAAAAAAAAAAAAAAAGCGTTCCTCCTACTGTTCCATAGTCCTCGTGTGACTTTAACCTTTCGTCACACTTTCCTGTGTAGGCGGCTGTGCCCGTGAGCTGGCACAGTGTGATTGAGAGATTAGCTCGGTGTTATCTTTTAAACTGTCACATCTACGGGAGCTATGGTTGGCCGCATCCAGTCCGGAGGCTGCACTGGGTGTGAGCAGAGGAAAAGGCACATCTGGAATGTGCTGGTTCTCTCCACGCTAAAGGAGTGGTCAAGGGCTGGGTTCACACACGCACGCTCGCACGCTCGCCAGCTCACTCACACGCAACCACGCGCATAACACGGCCACGGAGCAACGCGGGCATGCTGATCATACATGTGACTAGCGCCTGGCACATCTACACAAGCACCTTAAACCCGCTCTGAAACGTGCGGGTTAGAGCTTGAACTGGTGAGTATTTCTGAAGTTTGACTGTGCCTGAAACGTACGCATCTAAAGACATGGAAAAAATAACAAATGAAGTCCAATGCTTGGCAGTCGGATGTTTTAATTTAAAACGCACATGTGGCACTGTTTGATCACACGTCTTCCAAAACTGTGTCTCTTCTGAAAACAAGACATGTCACATGTTCCTGCTGGGCATCGCAGATCTGTGCCTGGATGTGGCAGATTTTCCATTGAACGAAATACAATGTAAATGTTTGAGGCTTAGTTGTGAAGAATGCAAAAAAAAGCATGGAGGAAAGAAAATTGAATATAGAAACTTTAGGGAAATGAACACGTCTGGAAAGAGGCCTCACCTGGCCAGTAATAAAGAAGTTCATCCAAAAATAATTCAATAGCTTTCGACTGTGAACACACATGCCTTTACTTTGGTCTTGAGCAGCATTTACTTCTCTTGAATAAAAACAAGCAAACTCCTGTTCAACTACCTGCGCGGGACATAAGAATAAATAAGAAATGCTGAAGAAATCACAAAGCACAGAGAAGTTTTCACTTACTTTTAGTTGGCCGTTTGTCTCTTCAAATCTAATTCCTCCTTCTCTCAAGGATACAAATTTCAGACTCTGAGTCGAAACGCACAAACACAAGAAAATACCCATCCGCCCACTTTTACCCTGCCCTCTTTTTAAGTCCACACCCCAGACAAGCCTCGTACTTGCTTGATCACATAATCTCCCTCTCTCTCCTCCCCCTTCCTCCTCTCCTCTTTGCTTTCTCCCCGTCCCGCCCTCTGTTCTTCTTCTTCTTCTTTTTTTTTTGGTCTGTTCACCTTAAACACATGCAAAAGTTTAAACTGTTTCAACATCTTGTGCGGGTAAGAAAAGGCGGTCGACTTTTTTTGTTTGCTTGGTGTCTCATGCCTTTGTCACTCAGCTGATGGCGGTGATTTTCAGTTGATGACTCACTTTAATGTTTGAAGGGTGGTGGTGGGTGTGGGGGTGTGGGGGGGGGAACCTCCCACAACACTGGACACTGACAAAGACTCTACGAGCGCTACCATGGCGACAGACTGCAGCCAATCACAGTTACATTGTTGTATATATAAACAGTCACACACACATACGGGCACGTAAACACGCCGCGTAAGTGTGGTTTTGTTCCAGATCACCACCCAGCGTCTTTTCCCGCTTTTGTTGCTGAGGAAGGAGTTTCAGGATGAAGGAATGTTGTTGGTTGCGAGGGAGAAAGAGGTGGGGGCAAAACGAGTGCAAGTCATAGCTTGAGTGAGAAAGAAGGAGGGAAATGGAAGGAGGGAGTGACCCTGAAGGAGAGGAAGATGGAAAGAGCTGGTGGGCATGAAGGCAATGAGAGAGGAATTTTGTAGCAGGGTGAGGGTGGAGGTGGCGGTGGGGGCTGTTAAAGACTTTTCACATAGCTGTAAATTCATTTGTACTCACCGTCATTGTTTCATTGCTGCCGGCGACTGATACGGTCTTAATAGCTCCACTGCAATAGCAGGCTGAGTCAAAGTCATCTGCTTTTTGATCAGATCACATGTAGTTTGACAGAAATAATTTATCTGCTAATATCAGCGCCACATAATAGCGTAATGGCCCATAATAACGTTTGCTTGCTAGTCGGAGAGCTCACTGATGCCATTGTCCGTGGCCATTCGGAAATAACAGCGTGGTTAAGATTCCTGTGTTAAATTATTGACATTAATGGTAAGAAGAGCCGCACCGCTAAACATATCTAACGCATTCTTTACTGCTTGAGTAAAGAATGTGTGTACCACCTCTGTCCACCAGCTTCAGTTCCTTTTCAGATTTAAATTTTTCATCTCCTTCCTGTCCAGTGAAATGAATCCAAAAACATCATACATATATAATAGTAAAACACTAACATGGACCGTTTCACTGCACAGTGACCAATACTTATTCAAGGCTTTGAATGCAGAACCTTAACTTGTCAGTGGAGCATTTTCACTGTGTGGTATTCGTACTTTTACTTAAAGTAACCGATCTGAATACTTCACCCACCACTGCCTATTAACCACTTATTTCTACATTTAATCCAAATAATTTGCGCAGTCGATGTGGTCGATGCAGCTGTGCCCGTACACCCACAGATCCACTTTCATTAAAACAGACGTCCTTCATTGCTGTTTTTCTCGCCGATGAACTAAGGCTGAGGGTGCCCTTAAATAATTAGTTACAGTTATTATTGAAGGCCACAACATAGATACATACTGGAGTCACTGGAAAATGAAGTTTATGATCAGCTTACTATCGGAGAAAGGACGTTTTGTGTGTGCGAGTTCCTTCTCTAGTGCCCGTGGCGTTGTGTCACTCCCTTGCAGTATACACGTACATGTCTGTGTATATTTGTTTCCTAAAGTGTATTTTGTAGATAATACTTTTACTTGAGTAAGGTTTTGAAAGCAGAACTAGTGGAGTATTTATTCTGAAGTAAAGCATATGAATACTTCTTCAACCACCGCTTATCGGCCTCAAATATCGGCCTTTTTTTGAAACTACATTTTACCCAAACATACAGCTTTTCAGTGGAGTTTTGAGCGGGGAATTAAGTTGAGACTTTAGATAATGGAAAAAAAATATGCTCAGTAATGATAATAAAAAAAAAAAAACAGGCAGGAAATTCAGATATACACAAGCCAGATAGAGACTGACAAAAATACTCTGGGTGCGGACTGAGAGACTGAGGTCACTTGTTTTCTTCTGGCGAGTATAAAAATATGCCGATACACTAACATGCCAAACAAATGTGAGTCAAGGGCACGAGCTCAGCAGAGTCCAGTACCTGGTCAGTATCATGTCAGGTTTCTTCAGCTTCAGGTATGAGCCAGCATGATAATAACAGGTTTCAGACATAATTTACAAGTCACCAGAGCCCGCTGTAAGGTTTAGCGGAGCTACTTGAGTGGGGTCACGAGTTTACACACACACACACTATTGACTGACCTCTTTCTTGGGAATGAGACAAAGCCATTTTTCCTTTAGTGAACGCTACAAAGAATAGTGTGTATTTCTAAACTGTTGTCATGGAAAATAACCTTTTTCATATGAGCACAGAGAGACTAAGGAAGCTGGAATGCTAAACATAGGCACCAATAAATACTGTCTCTGCCATGGTAACACTTCAGGTCTGTGCGCCTTATGCACATCACTAATTTCCATGACAACTATCACACTCCATAGAAGCCACAGTCACTATGATTTTAACCTCACGATTTATTTAAAAGGTTGACATGAATAAGAGCTCATCTGTTCACATTCAACAGCCTGAATATCACACGCCTTCATCGAAATACTTGTCCCAGCAAATTAACCATGGGAATGTGAGACCATTGAAATTATGAATTTCAGGTTTGGATTATAATGTTTTACTCTTCACCACATCTATCACTCGTAGCCAATATGAACATCTCCAAACAAAATGTCAGACAACTCCTTTCATACATGCAAGGACTCATACCTGAAGCAAGGGTGAAGTACGGTTTGACTTAACATAAAAAAAAGAAGACTAATATGCGATTCCAGCTGCTTGTGAGACGCGATTTGAAGTTAATACGGAGCATAAAAACAGAAAAACGGAGAGACAAAGGCTGAGAAAAAGTGACAGAAAAGAATGTGGTCGGACCTGATTTTGTTGGGTGTGTGGACCCCACCTTGCAAGTGAGGTAAGCCATGGTTTGTAATGAACCAGCAAGACTGATCTGGCACTCCCTCTAGCCTAATCCCTGTAGCGTAACTTTACAGAAAGCAGCAGGAATGACACTGAATCTAGTGTGCATGCCTGTGGAGCAAAAAACTACTTTTTGCTACTGAAGTTATGCAAGAATCAAGCCTTTTTTCAGTTCTTGGTATTTTTAGGAGAGGAAATAGCATGAGTCATGCATCAGTCAGCTATCATTTTTTCGGAGTAAAGCCCGAGTGGGTTTTTGACCACGCCACTGTCTACTGCTGTATGTATCGGGGAGGCGGGGCAGGAGCTTAGCCGCAACACGTTTTTTTAGTTCCCAACACAAGTCAACAAATCACATGCCTGCGAACTACTGAAGAAGACCAATAGAGTGGCTTGCTTAACAAACAGCCCTTTGTCGTGCTGCCTTTGCTGATCAGTACTGGAAAAACCAGAGTCATAAAGGCACAGGAACAGTTGTGATATTGTCTGGGAGGCCGAGTGTTGTGTGCACAAGTATTAATGATGATACCTTGAAATCCTTTCTCAGGGCTGGCTGGCTCAGGGTGGTTCTATTAGTTCTAGTTTACTGCACACGGTGGCATCATTAAAGAGCTGGATGCAGGACTGAGTCTGCTAGTCAATATTCCCTGAAATACACAGAACCGAACCACAGTACACTTTGACGTTTGATTTTGCAGAATATCACTTATGTGCCCTGTCAAAAGGAACTCCTGTAATATAGCAATTCCAACAATTTACTGCAAACAAGCCCTCCTCTACTACAGATCAACAGTCAGATTCTACTAAGACTCACTAAGTCTTACGTTCATAACTACATCCGCCAAGGAGTTGATATGATCAGTCTGATTAGTCTGTCTGTTTGTCAGGATTTTCATGAAAATTGGTAAAAGGGTAGGACTCGAGGACGAACCCCTTAAAGGTGCACTATGGAAGATTTGCGTTCACATCAAGTTTATGTTGGAGTTTGTTAAAGGCAAAGTATGTAACATTTCTCACCTATGTTCAAACTTGGCTCCTCCTCTCCACTCAATGAATGAGGCTGAGAAAGCAATAGACTGAATGGAGAGAGTGAGAGGCGTAGTGAGGGAAAAAAGCCTGAAGTAGAAAAACTAAACGTTATTTCCTGATTCTGTTGCAGTGGTCATATTCTAAAAACCCAAATAAAGACACCCACACCATCGCAAAACTCTACGGGAACGTTCTAGAGACAACATACAGCTGAAACACAACCTTCCTCATTTGTGCTGTGTGTGTCCAACAGGTGTGTTAGAGGTGATAGGGTGAAAGGGGTGTGTATTATGTGTGTGTGCTTTGCCCAGACAGAACGGTGCAGTAAGAGAAGAGTAGAAACAGGAGAGAGTCATATAACCGGAGTCACTTTATTTTTGTATCGTCCCAAACACAGCAAAACAAGAGGAGGGCAGGGTCTCTGCAGGTAAATACACCACTATGAGAAGGATATTATGTCAAGAGTCTATTTGTTGCTTTAAAGGAAAATGTTACATACTTTGCCTGAGGTCTTCAGTGCCTCGCCGCTGCAACTCTAGATACCTTTTAGCTTAGAGATGCAGTCAGCTAATGTCAACAGCCAAGCGACTCCCAGCACAACACAGACTCTAACACAAACGCACACGTGCAAATCTTACATAGAGAACCTGTACATTTCAGCTCCATACAAAGGGGCGGAGCTTGGATTCGTTTTTCACTTTGTTTTGAATGCAGAGCCCCAGGCTAACTTTGAACGGTAACAGTTAAGTCATAAAAACCAAACTAAACCAACCAGTGACACCAACTGACATAAAGCAGGAAAACGTATGTCATAATTTGTGGTTTGTATGATATATATTTAATAATACTGTGGAATGAGGAGAAGAATGGAGTATTGGTCTTGGTGGAAGTCTGAGTGAACTTCTAATTACAGAATGTTTATAAGGTGTTATAATGTTTATTTGGCATATTTCCATCCAAATTTTAGCAGAATTTTCAGAAAATAAGTAAAAGAAAATGCAAATGTGTGTGCCATTCCATCCACTAGTGCTATGCAAATATTAAGAGTTGGTTCATCATCATCATGGTTTAAAGGTTTGCCCATTAAATGTAGTATTTCATACAATGGTAACATTTCTTTCTGCAGCTCTTACATGGTGCCATTTCATTGCTGGTTTCCATCTAATATGGCATTCCTGTTTGTTTCTTGTATTAATTCAGTACACGCTGCAGTCTCCTTATTTGTCCACACATGCACATACGTGCAATTGTTCACTAAATCTGTTTCTATTGCACTTATTTGTATTTAACCTTTATTGAATATCCATCTTTTCCACCTTTTGCAAGCGTAAACTTTTTTTTTCAATAGTTTAATTTTTTTTTTTTAATTTCTGCATTTTCAGTCATGTTTATTAATGTGCAAATTGAAAATGTGAATTAAAAACAACCGGATGGAAATGCACCTATAGTTACACATTTGTATCAAAAGTTAAAGGTACAATGTGCAGCATTCAGAAAACACTTGTTATTTATGTTATTGATGACACTGGTGGCTGTTAAGTGAACTTTGTCTGCATAAATGGAGTTTGTGTTGAAGCCTGTGTTGTATTTGTTGACGTTTGCTAACTCCATGTTGAAGCTAATGGTAGCTAGTGTTGCACACTGTTGCCGCTGTATATTAATCAGGCTGTTATTACAAGAGAGAGTCCCAGAGAAAGTTGGAGAAGGTCTTATTTTTTAGGGTATGTTACGGTCTCTTCATACTTCGGAAATAAAAAAGCAATTCATACATTTAAATTTCTTTACATTGTTCCACATTGCACCTTTAAAGTGGGCTGAAAATGTGACTCAGTCTGAAATATATACTGGTATTTAATGTCATGGATAAACAGGTCTGTAGCAGATCACTGCTGCTGGTTGAGTAATGTCAAAATCCCTTAATTAAGGTGTTTGTGAAGAGCCACAGTGAGGGACTATTTCAACACCACTGTGAGAAACAAATCCAGCAGAGTGGTGCCTACATGCCAGGGGAGTGAGCCTGACCACAGCCAAGTCACTGCTGCTTTACACAATAGTAAAGCTCTCTGTCTGTGGTTGACTGTCTCATTCTGCTTGTTGCTTCTCTGTCTTTCACAATGTCACACCAGGCCTGGAGATTTCTACATTCCTTTGATAAAAACAGACTAAAAACAGGATTTGAAGGGGTAATTTCAAAGTCTTCAGATGCCGCTGTTCTTTTGAATGAGACAGCTCAAACATAAGGACCAGTGTCAGTCGGTTTGTGTTGAAACCCTTGCCTCACCTTCAGGCTATTGAGTAATTCTAACATGTCAAACAGCGTCCTCATGCATGCTCCCAGTGTCACCGGGCTGGTTTTGACGATGAGCTGCTGCACAGGCATGTCACTGTAAGGAAGTGACAAACTCAAATCCACTCCATTTACATGCACATATCTCTGTCCTCATCTACTGTAACATTAAATGTAATGGCACTTGGCCCCAGGCTCTGGAAACAAATATACTCACTCATGTTCCACACACATACTGCAAATCAGCATCATACAAGGGAGTGACACAACGCCACAGGCACTAGAGGAACTCACACAAAGTTTCCTTTCCCTCAAAGTAAGTTGATCATAAGTTTCATGTTCGAAATATGGTCTCCACTCTAGTATCTGTCATGTTGTGGCATTCTGCTCCACAATAACTCCTTATTTAAAAGGTAACCTCAGGCTTTGTTCATATTCCTGCTGGGAAATACTTCTGCTTTTTTAAAACTCCTTTAAGATTTAAGTCAGTATTCGTATCAGGGATATAAGGCTGATACTGATACTGATGATTAGTAATCAAGGAGAACGATAGCTGATATTTGGAACTGACATTTGTGATAAAAGTGAAGACATTTGCGTCTGATTTTAGAATAACTGCAACAAAAAACTTTGTTTTAATATGTGTTTAAGCTTACAGTCAAATCAAATAAATAAAGTACATTTCAATAACATTTCAATAATTATTGAACTGGACGGATTATATTAGTAAATAAATAAATGTTCTTTTTCTAATTTCAGTGTTGGTAGGCTATTACTTTGCTGTGGGTGGAACACTGCTCCAAACCACAGAGTGGCGTCTGGAAATTCATTTATTTTATCGGATATTGGATGTAAAAAAAAAAAAAACAATACCGGTAATTGTAAAAATATTGGATCCAGTAATTGTCATGGCACCTCTATCCCTAAGTTGCATCAATGCTTAAGTTCTAATCTCTCATCTCCATATTTCACTCAGTGTTATAAGTAATAACTATTAATAATTAATCACGGTTCCTTTCTTCCCTGTAATGCTTTGGCAATAATGTACATACACGGTCACACCAATAAATCTTGTTGAATTGAACTGAATATTTGTGGGTGTACTACATGCACAATGACGCCAACCACATGTCCTAGTGGATTAAATGTAGAAATAAGTGGTGGATGGGAAGGCAGCAATGAAACATAACAGAGAAGAGAAGATGTGGGAGAGGTTAAACTGTAAAGTCAGACAGAGGTAAACTTTGAGTTAAGGGGCAATCGAAATCAAATTTGGACATCAAAGAATATGCTGAACATGTAGCTAAGAGAATTTGGCATATCTCTAAGCGTTTGCATGCGCCCAGTTGGCTGCCTGCCAGTGGTTTGAATGAAAATGAAAAAAGGAGCAGCTGCAGGAGTCTGTTATAAAGTAGACATGGTGGATTTTGTACAGTAGATGTGAGCCACTGTACTTCTGAAGACAGCAGTACAGCCTCCGGTCGGGCAAATTCTGTCTGTCAGCTGTGGTGCCCTAGCCACCGTTTACATTCAATAAAAAAAGAATTCCTCATATTTAGCCGAGCCGACCTGTTTCCATGGTTACTAGCCAGGGGTTTTCATTCTTGATTCACTTCCTCACGCCGAGCGCTCTTTTTGTAGCCCTCACTCTTTATTTTTTGCCACACTGACATTACTACATTTAACTCAAGTTTCTCCTCACATGATTTCGTCTCCTTTTTGGGAACATTTGTGCTCCTCCTGTTTCCGGCTCAGTGCCACCCCAACGTTTGTGCCACCCCCACATAGTTTGCTCTCTCAATGAAATCCAGACTGTACTCTCGCTCCGAGTCGCTTGCTGTCTAAAGAAAACAACTCCTGGCTGTAGCTAGGCAACTCCAAATATGAGTCATCTCGCTGCCGCGCCCATCATCAACTGATCAACCCGCCCCTCCACCCCACCCGACTCCTCACAGCTTCAGGGCGTCCTCATGAAGTGTGGTTGTTCCAATCAAACATTGTGGTGGTTTAAACTACACGCCTGTGCGGTTCATCTGATTCCTCACCATGTTCCTCCAACCTAGTGTTGAGGTGGAACTGAAAAGAGCCTTCCTAAGTGAGACCCTGTGAGAAAATTACCCGTCTGGCCTCAGTTGATAACATCATGACCACAATGTGATGTGGGATCACAGCTTGGCAGAGTCACTAATTGTCAGATGGTGGATTTGGAAGGCAAACTGTGTTTGTGTTTGGTTCATACACAAACCAAGCAGAGTAGTTCACAGACAATCTCACCACACCAGGCTTTTTTTATTAACAGATAGAGCATATACTTTATAGCCTATTACTATGTTTCTTGTTCAAGGCAGACACGGGCAACAAAGCTTTAAAAGCATGTAACGAAATGAAAATTACACACAAGTTGCGAGGTAAATTAATCTTCCAGTAAGCCTTTTTTTTGTTCATCTATTAAGTAGATGATAGGTTCAGTTTGACGAAATGGAGGGGAGATAAAAGAGGGCAAAGGTCAAAGTGTTAGAATAGCTTGCATCAGTTAAAGAGAACATTACAAGTCTGTAAACGCGGTGTTTGAAAAGGAATAAAAGATTCGCCCGCTCACGGTCTGCATGGTTGAAGAGATGGAAATGGTATGAGGTGATATTTACAATAAAAGTAATTACTGGGTGATCACTGAACGTTTTATGGTTTCAGTTGTGTGTTCAGGAAATGAATGCAAGTCAATGTAAGATAGACAGATAGACAGACAGACAGACAGATAGACAGATAGACAGACAGACAGATAGACAGATAGATAGATAGATAGATAGATAGATAGATAGATAGATAGATAGATAGATAGATAGATAGACA
>JAPQRN010000026.1:2637197-2652102 GCA_037367275.1 Coranthus polyacanthus
TAGATAGATAGATAGACAGATAGACAGATAGATAGATAGATAGATAGATAGATAGATAGATAGATAGATAGATAGATGTTCTCTCCAATTGCTTATATAGTGCAATACAGTGTCGCCCTCTAGTGGATATAAATAAAAGGCCTGGAAAAAAACATACAGCCTGAACTTAACAAGACTTGTGGTTCGTTGTAAGATATGAGACACTGCATCTTCATGTGGCCCCTGACATTCAAAGACATCATTCACAGTCATATCATTCCCTGCCTAAAATACGTAACTCCTAAAGGAATCACAGTTGAAATATTATACGAGTTTAAATGAACGCTTTTAATCACGAACGTGCATTCTGGAGCGGCGTAATGATTTTAATCTGCTTCCTATGAAACACGCGCCACCTGGCTAATTAAGGCTAATTATCGAGCAGGTGCGTCGCCGGGAAGTTACAAAAAACACCGCAGCTGTTCTCTCTGTCCCACTGTTTCGGTGCACAGAGAAAACTCATATTGGAAATGCATTTAAAACAAAAAGGATACAACTTCGGCGTCCTCCTCGTTTACACCATCACGACTCTGACCTTACCTTCAGGAGGCCGCGAGCCCGTCCCTCATTCCTCCGGGCCAGGCTCGCATCGGGCCCGTCGAGGTGACAGAAACCGCGGTTTAACGTCGGAGAGCGTCGCCAGCCTCCATCCCGTCAACCAAGCGGACGGAAAGCCGCGTCACCTTGACCCCGGGCGCGGGGAACAGTCGACGCGTCTCCCCCCGGACCTTCGCGAGCACCCGGCACGCACGAAAACATCCCGGGGGACGGCTGAACCGAGACTCGGACCCTGGATGGAGTCTTCTAACGGTGGCAAAACTTTGCAAAATCACCACCGAGTCGAGAAAGTAGATGGGCAGCGGAGGCATTCTTCAGCTTACAGCCTCAGCGAGGACTGCGGCGAAGGAGAAATTAAACGCGTCGTCCGTGGCACGTTTTACAGGACCGGCCATCCCGAAACAAGAGACCCAAATCCAGCCTACCAGCCAGGTTCTGCCCTTTCAGGTAAGGCTCATGAATATAGGGGTTGTAATTCAGATGTACATTTAAAAATTGTGATGGTGCAGTGTAATCAACCTTAACTTTTATTTTGGGGCAGTGTTCAGGAGTATTGACTGAATTTCTTGTACATATGGCTCGCAGCGCTTTTAGGGAAACCGCAACTAACCGTAAAAGTAAAACCTTTTTCAAAGATGCTTTCAATCCACGAAGCTCTGCTGACGTTTGTGTTTTATAGCGGACACTGTATGCCGTTCTAGCACAGCTATTGTCCTGATCTATACACAGGTACCTACTATGGGTTTTATAAAATTAAAATATCAAGCCTCCCAAAGTGGGGAAAAAGACTATTAGTCTGATTAGAGCGATGGGTTTTCTTGTCTTAATTTGAAATTCAAAGTGCACACCACTGAGAGACCCACATGGGAAGCTGCTGCTTTTATTTTCTGCAAGACACTATTCCTCTGTATTCTTGGCTCTGCTTGGATTTATTTTTGTTTGCTAGTCCAAGCTCAGACAGGCAAGATGGGGGTCAGAGGTCAGCGCATCAGCAGCTCAGAGGAGAGCTGGCAGAGGCTGCAGCCTGTGGTGGAGTGTGGAGACAAATCAATGACCCTCGTCGTCAGGAGAAGAAGAGCTTCACAGCTACTGCTTCACCGAGGTGAAGCTCCATGACGTTGTTATGTAACGGTTAGACATGGCAGACAGTAGGGCTGGAGCCGGAGTCCGAAGCCCTAAGTTTCACAAATCCACTCCTGAGTTGATTCGGTCTTGGCAGTAGTCAGTGCAGAAGTACTTTTAGCCCATGTCGTCTTCACGTTAATTTCTTTACTACTAGTCGAGTGTGACTTTCGGTCATCTATTTGTGTCTCAGTGAATGAGTCATCACTTCCTCTGTCCCAGCTGCCACCAGAGTGTGGCTACTCGGTTCAGACCAGCTGGAAAGACCTCAATCTATTGGCTCAGTATGATGGCTGCCATGTCACAGAGGAGGTATGTTATTCTTTTATTAACGTTCATGGTGTACTCAGTTATGTGTCGAATGGGCCAAGGTGCCTGGTTGTGGTCTGTCAAGTTCCATTTCTATCTTCATCTGAAAAGTCAAATAAAACTTAATCTGTGCTCATCTCCAACAGTTATTTTTAAGTAATAGATGCGTCTTCTGTAATGGATGCAAAATGTTTCCATGCTGTTAAAACATGTGCTTTTGTTTTGATTTGTGCCAGGGTGACAGCTATGTGTTACCGCTGCTATGGCGGGGGACTCCAGTCTTGATGTCCTGCCCAGTCGCCCAAATCCAGTCTGAGGCTGTGGGCGTGCCCTCACTCTGCTGTTCCCCATATGGTATAATTGTCAGAGTACAGGGAGCGTCTGTTACAGAGGAGCTAAGTATAAATGGTAAAACTGACACCACAAATGTGATTTCATCTCTCATTATTGGCATAAAAGACACACATTAACTTCCTTATGGTACAAGAGCTATTACAATAGTTGTAGAGATCCACTGAATGCATCGCACATAAATCAAATGTGACAGCCTTTCTTCAGTTTTATGAATATAGATAAAACTGAAGACTCCTCAGATAATAAAATGAATTTAAATATGACTACTTTTGCTTTCCATTCCAGTCAGAAGTGAATGGACCCCTGTGGTATTGCTGGCCGAGTCCTGTGGCTACACTTTGGACAGACGAGATGCAGAGATTGTAATCACTGCCCCATTCATTACATGTGGCATCACATTAAAGGTGAACTTCAGAGGTTACCATTTATGAGACAAAGATCAATCAAGATTGTATAAAAGCTAAAAGGAATAACTTCATAATTAGGGCCTTCACACTATGGGTGCATCCAAAAAGTCCAAAGAATTACCTCCTGACTACTTTTCCTAACCACTTTTTCTTGACCTCGATGGAAAATGTAATGGGGTTAAGGAAAGATGAAAAGGAGAATTCATAAAGACTTAGAAAAAGACTCCGCAGTGCTGAGAGGATCCAACTGCTCTTACACTAGGTGGATGTTACGTGGGTCGGCCGTGGTGAGATTACACTGTTCTGAAGATGAACTAAAAAAAGCGCATCTTGGATACTTCGCCCTATGCGTTCACATGTTTAATGCTGACTAGGAACAATTGCAACACAGTGAAAAAACGATTCATGGTTGCAATACAAATAAATACAGGAATATAGGCTACCAGTCACTCAGTCACTACAACATTAACTTCACATTTTACAACAACCATGTCCATGGTTCACCTATTGTTTAAAGTTCAAAACAAAGAAACATATTAGCAAGCTGTAGCATAAGATGGAAAATGCACGTCCTGTCTGTTATGTTGATCGTTTATTTTCGTGATGTCAGGTGGGCCGATGATGCCGCCACAGCAAATTGTGGGACGGCATTGTCTCCTCCCCTTTCGTAAAGGATGGTCCAGTGTGTCCTATGCTAAAGGAGATAATAAAGGAGGCGCTGAAGCTCCTTTCCTTTACATTTAGAGAATTTGACAGTTATCATGGCTGCTACTCCGATACTTCCAGGTCGTTTCACTCCGTTTGGAACCTTTCTAAGCAAAAAGGACTATTCAGACACACCTGCATGTCGGTAAATCTCTCAAACCTCCACCACCTGCAAAATACAGATTATTTTCTTCCACAATATTTGCAGCTGATTATATTTTCTTTTATGTTCTAAATACTAAGATTGAGAGAATTTACAAGTTTCTTTCCAGTCTAAACAGGTCTATACATCATGTATGCGTTTTGTTTTCTTTTTTTTTTTTCAGGATGGAAAATACACATTTTCCCTTCGAACAGGAGACACAACATTCACAGTGGCCTGTCCTCTTTCTCCCCCTGACGAACTCCATCGACCCCATCAGCCTCTCACCAGTAGCCCTCATCATTCAAGCAGAGGGCAAACTGAACCTATGCCAAAAACCCCGGAGCCTTTTCCGTGGGTTCCACCTTTCTACCTGGCCCCACCTCACTACCCCCACCCTACATACCGCCACAAGGATCTTAACCCTGATGTACATGATGCTCGTAATCCTCCTACTGCCCCATTGTTACCTCCTGACCCACAGCTTCTAGCTCCCGCTGATTCTCAACCAGACATTCTGGACTACCATTTCCACCAGATTCCTGCAGTGGAATATTTTGGTATCCACAGTTCTCTGTCATCTACAGAAGAACTAAAGGACTCCACCCTAGAATATACAGATCTGCAACAAAAACAAGAAGCTGCTGTCTCAAGGGTCTCTGAGAAACACGGTATCACACCTTCTCCCACTTCAGCTTCAGACTTTACAGTTCAAATTGAATCACCCCCCAGCCATTCCTTCAATCCATACTACCACTACTACCATCACCCCAAAATCCCACTTATTGGCCCACCACAAGACCCTGATCCTGGACCTGTGCTTTTTCCTCATGAAACCTCTTCAGTTACATCTCACAACCCTGACTTTCCATCATTGACTCCCAATGTCCAGCAACATGAGGCTCAAAGCAGAGTTAATTCGGACCAGCTCCGTCAGGCTTTGCCTTCTGCTCACCCTTACCCTCTTTTGAATCCTGAACACAAGGTCTCTGAACCTTATCCTCCACAGCCCTACCCACACCACTACTTCTATTACTTTCCATATTATGCTGTGGAAAGATCAGCCTCGGCTGCAGAAACAAATTTGTTTGATCATCAAAACACAAAATATAACACTCATGTCCATCCACCTCTTCACTCGTCAGTACCTGCAGGTGATGAAAAACACAGTCTGAATCCTTACATCACTCATTCAAACCCAGATGGAGCACCTGACCTTCAAATACATAGTCCAGAATGGCTGAAACCCCCACTTTGGTCGGAGCATACTGATTTAAAACCAGAAGAGGACGATATAAAGGGACCGCGTGCACCTGAAAATCCAGAACAACCCTCTATGTATCCCAACACACCCAGCCATAAATATAATCCTCCTCCTTACTTGTACTACTACCATCCTTATGATTACTACTATTGGACCCATTACAGACCCGAGACCTCATTTAAAGAAGCTACAGACCCTCTGCTTCAAGCATCCTCCTCTCCGTCACATCATCCATCTTATAGCAAACACCCTACCACTCCACATGATGATAAAAGACAAACCACTACTCCCGTTTCCCACATAGAATTGATGGATGATGTTGAAATTGGCCCTGAAAATCCTTTCTACTATTACGATCACCTCTACCAGCGGCCTGAGACGCCCATAGACCACCAGCAACTACACCCTGCAGTCAGCACGAAATCTGAAAATGAACCCACAAAATCAGAATCTGGACTTTTCTCAAATTATGACTACAGCATGATGGATTGGTTTGGTCATGCCGCTAAGAGGGAGGATCCTGAGTTCCCCCCAGACACTGTACATTCCTCGTACATCGCTCAGCAACTTCCTTATCTTTTTGAGCATCTTGGTGGAAAAGCAGAAAAGTGGCTTGACAATGAAATGGGAGGTAAATTCCAGCAGAAGGTTGTAGACGTCTGTAGAGAAGTTTAAATGTTGCTTTGGCAAGTGTACAAACTATACCATGGCTTTCAGGGTAGTCAAAAACGACAGATCCAACACTTATAAAGCTCTTGATTTAGCTTTTATTTGTCATTACTCCAATTAATATGATTAATAAGAATGGGAAACAGATGAAAATAGCTGCTGTGCATCTTTTGGCGTCACAGAGGTGTGGAGAGAGACCGACTGTTTATTTCACTAACAGTAGTACACTTTATTGCTGATATGCTCAATGAGACATATTTTCTGTTTTACAAAGGGGAGCAGAAAAATCAAAAGCTTTTTCTAAAGTTTGTATTGGCCATTTTTAAACAGCAACATGCAAAATAGTCCCTTCAGGAAGTTGTGATGCTGTAATTGCAACAATTAATGTAAATTCAACCATCCATTCATCCGTCCTTTATCTTCTGCTTATCTGGGTCTGGGTCATGTGTAAGAGGAAGAAGATGAATGGATGGTTAATTGTTCCAAATGCAACATCACAACTTCCTGGAGGGACTGAAAAATGCCTTTTTTTTAATTTGTGGATTATGGGGGAAAAAAATCACATTTCAATCCTTAGAATCATTATTCTGTGTACTGTCACACTTGTGTTTTGTTACTCCTAAATTGCCCCGCTTTCAACTTTTTCTTCAATGTGTTGCAGTCTAAATGTGAGGAATGGACGTGTATCTACCAGTGAAATTAAGTTGACCAGACAGAACAACTACAATGAAATACAAGTCAAATTACTTTTCCGTACTCCAACTATTTCTTACTTGGGGTTGTAATACGGTGCTGAAAAGAATAGTATATGTGTTTGTATCTTTTGTTAAAGTGAATTAGTGACGAATCCTCTCATGCATGAATCGTACATCAATAATGCCTTATTTTTAATCCCTGATGATCCATAATTCGAATTTATCGATGATGAAAATATAGAAACATAGAAATGCGTGACAAAAATGGCATTGCCTATAGACCTCCACAAAATGTACATGAATTATAGTTTCAAGGCGTCTCGTATCTTAAGAGGAGCCAGTCTTCCTCCGCTTCCCATTCACACCCTGACAGCTTTTGTTTTTAGTTGTATTCATATTCCTGGCAGTATATAAGTATCAATATGTAGTGTTGGTGTCTTGGCTTCAGATCGCCACAAGGGGGCAGAAAACGACTCAGTTCTTCCAGTTTGAAGGTCTGATAGGGGCTGTAACCAGACACCTGCATGGCTTATATTGTGACTAAATTAAATTCATACGTCACTTCAAGCTGCTGAATAGATCCATTGAAGCACAACCTGCTCTCTGCTTTTTGTTTGCACTCAGATCGCCTCAAGGCCGACATGTACACTCCCTCAGCCTCACCCTGTGGCCTTGGCACTGTGTCGGATTTCGACTGCAGTATCACTCTGGGCTGCTGTACCTACCCCGTGAAGGGTGAGTCTCTATGAAAACTAATCATGTTGACACATGTTTCAAAATCACAATGAAAATGAAGCTGTGAGCCTACGCCCAGGCCACAGATTTTAAAAATGCAAACTTTTTCCAAATCTGTGCCCCACGGAAATTCTTTGCTCAAGGTTTTCACTCTGGTCAAGATCAAAACACTATAGCTTGGGAGTGACATTTGTGTGTCATTAACAGACTGTACAGTGGGAGAGCACTTTGTCTTTCCGTTGCCTAACTCTGTGGTAGAGCCTGAAATGGTCCTGCCTGCTCATCCCTCTGAAGTCAGTAAGGTGACCTGCACACTTCAGAGGCTGACCTCTGACCCTTACTTCTACACTGTGCCCCTGGACGGCTGTGGCGTAAACAAACATGTAAGAGACCCACCTAGAAAAACTATCAATTCTGGAGACGCATGCATTCAGTATGCAGATTTCTGTTCTGTGAAACCATTATATCTTTGTTCTTATCAGATGTTTGGTCAGATGGTGGTTTATCTGTTGGAAATCCAAGTTACACTTTCACTTCAAGACCGCAGTTCTGTGCATGAGAAGTCTTCTGTCAGGTATCAATGCTCTTTACAGAAAGCCCAGGAGCATGTTTATTTTCCTCACAGGAGGAAATGTCAGTCAGCTCTGAAGTCAAGCATTTGCATTGCAAACAACTTTTAAAAACTAAAGTTTGTGTTCATGTCACCCATCGTGTTGAATAGTAGTAGTAGGCCTTGGTCAGCCCAGTGTTTTTCTTTATTTTAAATTTTCTCTTGGCACTAGCTGTATAGTGAAAAGTATTTCCAGTATTCCGAGGTGTGTGTTCTTTTGTTTCCGATCTGGATTTAAAAAATATTTTTAACCGAACTACACTCAACAGTTTTTCAGCCAATTTCTGTGGTTCATAGAGCTGCTGCAACAGTATTTTAAGTCAAAATCACTTTTTTTTTTTTTTATGCCCTTTTATCATTTCATCCAGATGTTTTGCCTGCAGGCTGCGGCATGTGCGTCTTTTGCCTTTTATATCACAGAACACAAGGAAAAAAAATTAAACAAAAACCATTTCCCGACCCTATGAAATGTATCACTACTGTTAGGATCAAGTCCTCTGTTATGTGTATTCAGATGTACTGAATTTTCCAGGAAACAGAACACAAAGTGTAACCGAAGCCTCAGATACACACCTCAACACTGGGGGCTGTGAGACACAAAAGATGTGATAACAAATAGACCAGCTGTAGACATAAGGTCATTATTACTCAGACATGCTCTACATCAACAGTATTAAAGTGTGTTTTGTTTTTTTTGTGTGTTTTGTTTGTTTTAGGCCCACTGTCTAATACGTCACCTCTGTTGATCCGTAGGTTGATGGTGGAATGTCTTTCCTCTCCGGGTTATCCAGGTGAAGTGACGTTTCATGTGCTTGATCCTCCACCTTTTGTTCAGTCTACACCAGTCACTGTCACTATACAGCTGAGAATTGCAACAGGTGATTTCTTTTTCTCTCAGTGTACCACATTTGATCTATTTGATGTAGGATATCAGCTAAGTTTAATTTTTAAAAAATTCAACAATATCAATCTTTTCCCCTTAGACGAGTCCTTCACCAGCTTCCACCCTGGGGCTTACCTGCCTCTGAGCGTCATTCGAGGCAGACCAGTGTATGTGGAGCTGAACCTGCTGGATCCCCCGGGGCCCGACCTTGTGCTGCTGGTCCACTACTGCCTGGCTTTCACTCAAACTCCTTATGCCAGCTGGGTTCTCATTTATGACAGGTGGGTTATTCAGAGATAATGCGCTTGGCTTAATTACTTTGGCTAAATCATTCGTAACCTGACCTGCCTCGGCAGCTTAAGGAGAGTACAGTATGTAGTTTCTGTCGCTAGGGGTCTCGCAAATCAAAACCGTAATAAAAGGCTTGGTAGTAGATGACATCTAATGAAATCGCATTGGATCATGGGAGTTACACATCACATGTGACTCAGGCAGAAGGCGTGTTTACAAACCAGGTAATTTATTAAATTAAAGTTTTATTCACATTAACTGACAAAATATAGAGTAAAGGGGATGTGACGCCAGTGACGGGCAAATGAAACATGTTACTACATTGAATACAATGAGATTTGTCATTTTGAACGTTGTTGGAAACATTTGATATAATGTAGGTACTCAAGTCAAGAAAATACATAACAGGTTGGGACGCCCTCGTAGCTCACGTCGTAGACCACATACCTATACATACATATGGTATGTTGTACTATGTGAAGGCCCCATCAGCCCTCGACACAACGGGGCTCAGATCAGACTGAAAAGTACCAATACGATAACAGATATCTGATATGTGAGCATTACTGTCCAAGTGAGGAATCTTAATGTTGGCCAATCAGAATCTACGTAATTAAGAAGCGACCACCAAAATGAGTGTATGTAGGGTGTTTGTTCTTTTAGTTTAATACCTCGTAGTAGTTTTCTGTTGTGTGTTGTTCCGTTGTCCCAGATGCAGTGCTTCACAGCTGCTTCCCTCTCCCCACCCCCACCACATCCGGAGGATCAGAATCTCCAGCTTCCTGTTCCTGCCCTCACAAAGTCCCTCCTCCGTGGGTAACCTGGAAGACCCACAGGTACTGAATTTAATAAATCCTTATTCAAGTAAGCGTCTATTATCTTTTTTTAACTGACTTTACAGTGGAATGTGGTTCTTCAGGCTCCATTTAGATGATTAGATACATTCCTAATAAAGGCTATTCATAATGGTGTCTAAATATAAACTAGGATTACTTAAATACATAATATAGCCTGAACTGTCTATATTATATATGTATTATGTTTGTTTTTTGTTTTTTTTCTTCAGATCTACTTTTTGTGTGTCACTGAGGTGTGCTCTGTGGCTGATGATGGCTGCATCAACAGTAAGTTCAAACAGTTCTAAGTCCTATCGTTGAGCAACTTTACTTCATCAGTAAAGCCTCGTTCTTGATTTTAAAAACTGCATTGTTAAATGACTCTCAACCAGCAGGAGTCCTGTTCTTCAGTCTACACTAGATTAGCAGCATGTTGGTAGCCTAAACCTGTTGAAGACCTTTTAGCTTCCAGACTTCTAAGGTCAAACTAATATATAATTATACAAACATAGCAATAATTGTGTTCAGCTGTGGATTTGCTATACACATTATGCACAAATGGATTCCTTTTGGTGCACTGAACAATTTGGTTTTATAGTTTTCCTCGTCATTATCTAATGAAGCCATATCACACTTTGCATACTAAGATGTAGTATGTCAGTATAAATAAAACACTAGATGAATCAGAACGGTAAAAACATGACAATCTATGGGTGACTGTTAATTTATTTTTTTTTAGAGCCTGTAACAACTTTTTTTTTCCCCCCCTTCATAGGTCCCAACAGTGATGTGTGAGTAATAAAATAAACCACTTTTACACAACTGTATCCATGTCATTTTATTAAAATAAAAACACAAACCTTTGAAGAGGATGAAAACATCTCAATGAAATATAAAATTGCAAATTAAACTCAACACAATAATGCAGTGCAAGTTTTACATCTACAAAGTACAGAGCAATGCGCAAACAATACAAGGCATTTCTCAGTTTACTTTTTGAAATGGGACAGTATCTCGTACGTTTATTTAAATACCGATACTTCTCACAGCTTTTTATTGACATGCACTTAATTGGCAAGGCCAGGAACAAACTGGTTTGCACAGGAAGGCAGCCCTTCATGCTTTACATCTCTAAAGCTTTTCAGTTGACATGTTTATATATCAGTTTAACAGCCTTAACCAGAAACGGATGACCGACAAAAGCCACACACTCACACTCAAGACTCCTTGATGTTATTTACTGGCCATGTGACACTTTTGACACATCTTGTATAAAAGATAGTATTTAACACTAAGCTCCCATTGTAACAGAAGAACAGAGCAATGAACAATATACAGCAGGCTCCTATTTCAAAGTGTCAATGCAGTCATTCAATCTAACGTCAGACAGACTTATGAAATTAAAAAAAGGTCCCTTTTTGTTTATGATTTAAACACTGATATTTGCTGAGTGGGCTCCCCTTTGGAAATGTGCTAAATGTGACTTGAAATGGACCCCATAGCGGGAAACGGTGCCATCATAAACCTACTCAACTCCTTCAGCAACAGATACAAGTTAAGGGTGAGAAAGAGCTGCAACATTTTTAAACAACTGCTAAAATGTAACATTGATATTAGCGTGTGTGGAAGTTTGATTCTCTTCTCAGTGGAGTTGGTTATTAGATGGATCTGTTGTCTCTCCCACAGATCACTCTTCACATGCCTTACGTAGAGTCCTGTTACGTTTCGTACACACACATTTTGTCAGTCTGTGAATAATAGCTGATTATAAGCAACATCCATCTCAACAGGAGCCACTGCATAAGCACGATAAAATAGTACTGATTGTCTGAACAAAGCAAGTTTCATTTTAGTCGCAGTAAGACAAATGATAAGTACACTGTTTTAGGATAAAAACAAAAATCTAAAGCTGGTCAGATCAGTAGTTAACACAGTTATTTCTTTGCTGGTTCAGTTGGGATTCCAGCGTTGGTCTTAGATGAAGAGGAGGAAACGAGGGTTCAAATAGGAATCCTCTTAGTACACTGTTGAATAGTACGCCGTGACCGCCTGCTGGTCTTTCTTGATCTGTTTCAGGAGGGTAGCGGAACAGGCCAGGGCAGTCATCTATCATGCAGACACAGAAGGAGGAGGGGAAGTAAAGAGCAGGGATAGGACAAGTAGCGGTGCAGTGAACAACCTTGTCAATTCCAGGATTAAACCAGCCACAGAATAAATGAGCGTAAAAAGGAATGAGGCACTTGAAGAAAAAAATCCAACTTTGTGCTTTCTTACACTATAAAGATCATCACATTTCTATAGTTTTGTGACATGATTGATAAAAGAAATTACTGCATGACAATCACTTGCGTTTAGATTTTATCTGTTGTCAACTGTAGCTGAAGGTGTTGGCATATCAGGGGTACTTGGATATTATCTGTGAGAATAACAATATACCAACAACTTAAATCCAATTTTATAAAATGCAGTCATTTAACTGCCCCAGATCTTTATGGTGGATTTTTCCTTTAAAGGGAGGTGAATATGCCGCAGTGAGTGAGACAAAAGCTGCTTAGAAAGGCAGAGAAGCGTGACTTCTATTTTCTATGCAGTGCCGTTGTGGGCTGAAATAAGCTAAGCGTGAGGCACGGGGATGTTGGCCACAGTGAGAGGGGTAAAGACGACGGGGTCCTGGTCAGGGTAGGGGTACGGGGTAGGGGTCAAGTCGTGAGAGAGCTGAGGGTTAGCCAGGATGATGTATTGAGGAGATGAAACGGCCAGGCGAATCTTTTTAGCAAGAGTTGAGCTGCAAATCAGAGCTATGATCTATAAGAGACAAAGATTGGAGAATGGGGGGGGGGGTGTGTAAAAGCAAGATGGAGGAGCAGTATTACATTTGGAGAGACACATTTACTTCATGAACAAGATATTATTCAACAACAAAGAAAAGGATAATAGCAGGCTTGGCTGTAGGCTAGTAACTGGATCAGAGGTTTTTCAGAGGGAGGGGTAGCGCTAAGACAACAGGCTGCAGTCGAATAGTCAAATGACCTCATACATCCTTTCCTAAGTACTTTTCCTTGAACTCGATGGAAAACTTAGGGAGAAGATGGTGCTGAAAGAATCTGAACTGGTTGGAAGTGAAATTCAAACAGGTGACCAGTCACTCATTCTCACCCTCCTGTCCTGTCATATTTGGTGATATTAACCCCAATTACTATGACTGTATAAATATAAATCTATCAAATCTACTACTGTACATATCATTCTGAAGCTTACAAGATGAATTGAAGACGTCGCCTTGCTAAAACTGTTATCCCAGAAATATGTTTCCTCCCAGCCCGTCTGAGCTGCATTTCTCTTCCTGCTGAAGAGATGATCTACCTTTTGTGACTGAAGGAGTCTAAAACGAAGATACTCCTGAAGGCTGTAAATAAAGTGAGGCAATAACTGAGTGCAACATAAGAATAAGTTACACCGCAACATTAACCTCACTTTGATCATTGTACAACCATAGTGTAACATTGAGTCTGTGGGTTTAACATAATGCTGAACGTTCAAAACATGTTGGCAAGTCATGGCACAGGATGGAGAATGTGCGTCTCCTCTGTCATGTTGATCATTAGATTTTGTGGTGGTTTTGTTCGGCTGGTTGGACACATGGGACTGTATCACCTCTCCATTCATAAAGGATGGTCTAGTGTGTCCTATATTAAAAGGAAGCACTGAAGAACTTCTCCTTAATATTTAGAAAATGTGGGCAGCTTTTATCATGGCTGTCGCTTACGTCATTTCAGTCAGTTAGGAACCTTCCAGAGTAAAAAAAAAAAAAAAAAAGACTACTTGATCACAACCTGTCGGTTTGTGCCCGCAACACTGTTTTTTCAGTGTAATTTAACAATTTACTTAAAACTTTAATGAGATGCAGGTATTTTTCTGCGTGGATGTGTTGAAACTGATTTTACATCAAAGATTGCGAAAAGTGTCAACAAGTAGTAGATACTTTCCAGCGTAACACCTTTTACACCACATTTTTAATCACATTCTCAACTAATGAGTTATTGGGTGTTTTTTTTTTTTTTTTTTTTTTTTTTTTTTTTAAATGCATCCATAAAACATAGGTTATTAGCATGAAACAATTCCCCTATGAATACAAAATGGCTGTATTTTTGTTTGGTAATTACTCAGGAAAGGCCAGGTCTCTCCTCACTTCAGCCAAAAACATTAACTTCTTTCGTTTGTCTCTATAGAAGGTGCATGCGTGACTCGTTTGCTTACCAAAAGTAGTGCAGTTCCGATGAAAATGCCCATCACCAGCGGTGCCTTACTGTCAAAGACTGTTGCAATGGTTAAGGGACAATTCTGTAAGAAGACCAAGAGGAGAGAAACTCTGGAAGCAGCCGGAACATGGACATGACCAAGTGAAGTAAGTGAACACGCAATAATCCAAACCCGTGAGTCAAAGTACTTCACTCGTACCGTCATAAACTTTAGGACGGCAACACATCTCTGCACCAACTTACAGGCATGACAAAGTGCTCCATGAATCCGTCTGGTTTGGGACAGGTCTTCTGCGCGATCTCGATTACCTTGACGCCTGTCACCCCGCAGCAGTGGAGCTACAGGTGAAGGGATATGAAGGGAGGTTAGAAACAGTTGAGTAAGCCTCCGAAGATTACAACAAAATCTGCCATTACACATTACATCATGAAAGAACTGTACAAAAAGTACAGGAGGATCAAGTTACGCTGCATGAGTTTTGAGTAAGCTGTACTTCTGGGAGTAGAAGGAAGGACGTGTTCAAAGTTTACCGCGTTGTGGATGAATGTGAGAGTGACTCCGATGGCTGGGTCTCCACCACTGGACACGTACAGAGCGTACAGGCTGCTGTAGAACTCCGCGATTCGCAGCCCAACCTTCAAAAACACACAATATCCAAGTCAAAAATGTAAAGTATTTAATGATTTTTTTTTTTTTTTTTTTTACCATATTGTTCTCCTTTCCGCCTCCTCTCTTACCTCATCGCTCTGGGAATAAGCCAACACTCCAATAGCTATTTCGAGAGTAGCCAGGAAGGCAACAAGGCCGCAGAACTGAAAACAGAGGCAGAAAGAAATGTAAACGTACGAGTAATGATTTTAAACTCACACAAGAGCCAAGTAAACAAAGTCATTGATATGTGCGAGCATGCACACGGATTGTGTGTTTTTTTTTTTTTTAAATTAAGTATTAGGAAGGCATAACGCTGAACCTCATTAAAATATTTAATATCTATAAAATACATATTTATGTGTCTGTGTTGAGGTA
>JAPQRN010000026.1:2652202-2663916 GCA_037367275.1 Coranthus polyacanthus
TAGGAAGGCATAACGCTGAACCTCATTAAAATATTTAATATCTATAAAATACATATTTATGTGTCTGTGTTGAGGTACGATGCAATCTACTCGCCTCACTTGCTAGAGGTGCTGCAACTTACGAAAAACAACTCTTGAGTGAGTGCAAATTTATTTTATGCCAGACCCGCACATAAATCATGTTTTCAGAAGGCGGAACAAAACGGAGCCCGTTCCCTTGTTGGTTACCTATAACCTCCAGTGAGCTTTTGTGTTGCAGCACTTAAGTATTTTGATGTCCAGAGTTTTCATATCCTGTTACTTCCTACAGCTGACGAGCGTCCTCCTTTGTGCTATGCAACAGTAAAAGAATGCGTCTTGACTTTTCCCTCAAGGACGCTGAGAAGAGCGGAATACCGTTAAGCAGCCAATGAGAGGGAAAAGGATCACGGAGACTTCTGAACACACTACAAAGACGCAGAAGCAGGAATCTTGCCACCTGTAGAAAGGATGACGGCGAAAAGAAAAAAAAAACAGGGCTGGATGAAAGGTCAAAAGTGGAGAGATCTCAACGTGAACTTGACACAGTTCGAATGTGCTCTTTTAAATCTTTCCGTTTTGTGAGTGTTTTTGGTGAGTGCGTCATAAGAAAAACAGATGTCCTCATCCTCGGACCTTCATCAGATGGAAAAAAATACAAATACAAATAAAAATGCTACATGAGAAAAACAGTCATCAGGGGCACAAGCAACACGTCCAAAAATCTATATGAAAAAGATATTAATAGATGTACAAACTCTGATGGTATTGATCATTTATTTGGAAATCCAGATTATAATGATGGATTACTACGTGTAAATTCAATGATATGAGGGTCGGCGACATTTGTCTGATCTAAAACTGCCTTAAAACCTCTGAATGACCACGAAAACGTCATGCTGCTGATCGAACTTGAGTTACACCAAAACTAACTCGGTGCTTGTTTGAACTGGTCATCGTGGTTCATGGTGTAAAGTAAACATGAACAGACAGGTTTGTTTAGTTTGTTTTCATGTTTTAGCCTCTAAAGCCGCTGTGAAACCGGCAGCTTTACTTAATTCACCTACCGACTGCACCTGTACCTTTAATTTACCACTTAACCCGTGTGCTAATAAATCGCGACTACCTGTGATTTAATAAGCCTTTTGATGTGGACGCAGGTTGCGCAGCGCAGCGAGTTAAATTTTTATTGATTCATTTCGTAGTGACGGGTATGAGCAACTTTGGCCAAGTGGCTTTTATCCAGGAAAACATTTGTAAGCTCTTTGACACTGAGTATGTCAGCTTGTTGGCAATGAAAATGCAGCCAGACAAATTTGAAATTAAAGTCTGTTTTCTTTCAGGTAAGAAACGGCTATGACTACAACAAACAGGAGCTGAGGAAAAAGAAAAGGCTTCTTAATTGTTCACTGTGGGATGTCATTTATATTTCAAAGCTATTTACTGTTTCCTTATATAGGCAAAATGGACAAACCCAAACACGAGCTATTTCCTAAGTGGAAGACAAACGGCGTGGCAGACGACACGGACGGCGGACAGACAAAACAGTAAAAAAAAAAAACACCACTTCAACTTAGTACGAAAGTTGTGGTTAGTCTTTAACTCAGAAATGAGAAGTTCTGACACATGCATACATACGAGGTGATCTTCTGCTTAGGATGAGAGGTTCACTTTAAAAAGGTGAATTCTTAGAAGATTAGGACAACATTTCTAATCTTTTTTTCCATGACGTTTCCAGGATCAATAATATACTTTTCACAACCTTTATGTACATGAACAGAAGTCTACTTTGGGTCATTATTATTATTGTTATTATTTTCACATTCATTTCAAATGCTCAGAAAAACTATTAAGCTAATGATCTATTTTATTAGGACTGTAATAATATACATCCAAAAATTACGCAAAAATTCATTGTTTTTAGTCAAATAGCGACAAAAAAAAAAAAAAGCCATCACAGCAAATTTTTAGGTTTTTCTTCAGTGTCTTCATCTAAATCTGTCTTGTTTTGCAAATTTCAGTATACACAAAATTAAGGGATGCAAACTCATGAAAAAAAGTGAACAAGCTGACAAGATGTGAACCTTTTAGGGGCGGCTTGGGACACGCTCCACCACGGAAAACTTCTTTAGAATATCCGCTTTAAAATGTGGATTTACAGACACTGAATGGGGTTTTGTATTTTGTCCCCCTTTTTTTAAAATTATTATTGGTTTATCTCCTGTGCTTAGGATCGTTGGAAAGTTTCTGTATAATGAAATGTACCTGTACTGATCTGCCTTTGACCTCATGTTCCTTGTCTCTTTGTGTTATAAAAAAAATGAAAAAAAAAGTTTAAAAATGTCGATTTACAGTCAATTTTGCTTCAGACTGAGGGAAAAACGTATCACCTATTTTGATCTCAAAACAGTGGATTTTTAGACTTTGCTCGTCTAAAAATTTTATTCCACAACTTCTGCGAAACGTTTGGCGATTTTACTTAATTTTATGACATTTTAAAACCATAACTTTGCCAGGTTTTTAATCCCGGTGCGAAGAAGCTTTATGAATCCAGCCCGAGCAGTGAACCGACGGTTTGATGTTAACTCTGACTCTACAGTGGTTATGGTTTGCCCTTCGTCCGTGAGAGGAACAGGAAGATAATGTAACTGGTTTCTCTGTATCAGGAAGTGTCTCTGTTAGACAAAAACATCTCACCACTTGCAGAGCGCATCTGTTCTCGCTGCAAGCGCCGTAGTCTCCGAACATTACCACGATGAGCATCACTGACCCGAGAGCTATCAGTATGGTCACACCTGAGGAACAGACGACGGTCAACGATGCAGCAAAAAGCATCTTCACATTTTAGAGGAAAGGGTACAAGTGTATGTAAAATACTAACTCACCGATGACAAATGCACTTGAGTTGAGTTCCTCTATTTCAAAGATCCCTCTGGTGTTGCCGCTGAATCTCAGCCACAGGCCAAGACCCAAAAACGCAATCCCCACAACCTGCCAAAAGGAAATGAAACTAAGGTCATTCTTAGAAACACCATTTCACCTTGGTGAATCATCAACAACAGGAGGAGCACATCTGCAATTCAGCCACAGCTGAAGATGAGTTTCGTTGGTTCCTTTCACGTTCCACACTGTGTAGGCCTTTAAATACCAGGTGGCGCGCGGTAGAGTCGACATGCCACACCAGGCGCGTCTTTGAGGGAACAAAGTTTACGTTTAGGAATGAGAGCAACTGTGGGACAGCTACGTAAACAAGAGGTACAAACAAAAATACACTCAGTGCAGCGCACCTTTTGAAAATACAATACAAATGTAGTTAAAAAAAATGGTATGAGTGAATGATCGTGGTCTCTCATTGTTTCCAGTCTTTCACAAAATGAAACTGAAACTACAGATATCCTGAGGCAAGGAGGTAAGAAGAGTGAAGACCATTAGTCACTGTAAGGTACATCCAGCGTCGAACTAAACCGCACCTTTACACTGTTTAATCTCACAAAGGAAAACTATATAAGATAGCATGGTGTCTGTGGGTATCAGACACAAATGAAATGGAAAGCTTTTTCAAACATTTCCAAAGTGATTTTTAACCTAATTTAAGACATTTTTTTTGTCTTATTCATGCATTCCAGGTCAATACAACAACAAGCGGGACCAGAGGCAGGTTTTATGTATGAATGGGGTTATTAGAGTGAGTTAGGTTCATCTTCAACTGGTAAGTAAAAAGATATGCAGGGAAAACAAATACATGAGAAAGGTTTAGTGGTGAGTTCAAAGCTCTGCAACATCAGAAATGGGAACATTGACAACAACAAAAAAAGGAAAAGATTGATATTTGATTTAAAATGCAAGACTATGTGACGACTTCTAAGGCCTTTATTTATAACGTTAAACGTAAGACTTCTGAATGACACCCTGCAGACGTGCTCCTTGATTTTTTATTTTTTTTTCTTTCTCTTGCACAAAACACACCAACAATGGCAGCGAAAAATACGCGCCGTCTCTTTGATTTACGTGTCATTTGACAGACTTACCGCGAAGATGAGGTTGAAAATGAGGAGGATGTACTTGCAGACGACGCCACATCCATCCAGTGCCATGATGACGAGCAGTTTGCGGTCGTTGCCGAGGCCACTTGTGAAGTCTGTAAAGAGTGTGAATGAATTACCTCATCGCTTCAGCACACACGCTCGGCTGCGGTCCGACACCCGCGTTTTAAAACGCTTAACTTTGAGGATAACGTAACAGTGTCACCTTTGCATTCAGTTTCGGTGAATCGATAACGCGCTCGGACGTCTAGACCGCTTTCTGTTCTCCGGGAGCGTGCGAGGCTGCCGGAGTAACGCGGCGACGATGTTTGACACGCAACCGACTAAAACGTGAACATAAATACCTGCAGGTGTTAACGTCGTCCGTCTCCTATAAGGTAGTCAGCGGAGTCAGGGGGTGGGGGGGGAGAGAAACGCCGACAGTCTGCGAATGAAAGGCTGCTGCGCATTCTTTTTACACCCCTCGGGTCTGCTTCGCGCCCCGCCTCTTTGACTTCGCTCAATAACGCGATTGGTGGAGAGCTGTGACTGACGCGAGGTGACACCTATGGAGCGGAGGCGGCGGCGGACAGAGGGAGGACCGACGAGAACTGGAGGAAAAACGAAACTTAAACGAAAACGTTACTCGAGGAATGTTTGAGGATCAGTAAAAAATGTTTTTTTTAAAAAGACTCGATGTTAATACCAATATAAGCGTGAATGTTATAATTCGCGTCATTATTCTGCACCAGCCGATCTATTTCTTGCTTCTGTAATACAGAACCAACTTGAACCTTTAAACGCATGTAATCGCGAAACTTAAAATGGACAGAGAATCGAAACAAAAGACGGGAAATGTGCAAACACACACCCCCCCCCCCCCATTCACACACACCGCAAGATTCAACAGGATGCGTCCTGTAACAACGTGATGTGAGAAACACCTAGATTAGATCTCAGTGTCTGCTGTTTTGTTTTCTTTGTTGCTTTACATATTCCCATCGCTGGCTCATTCAATAACTACACGTTGAGGTTGACATCCTTATCATTTTAGAGATACGTGTAAATTGCTGTAAAAGTGCTAACCCGCGTTTAGAATGTGAAGAGAATCCATGAGTTCAAGCAGATCAAAGTCAGGTTTATGTGCAAATGTGTCGCACGTTTTTAGAAAGTCTAAAACAAATACGAGAACTGACACTGATCTAGCAAAACATTCAGATTGGGAGGTTATTTTTGTCTATTTTGTTCCTTATATTGTTCTTTTCTTGTTCATTTTATTGATTATTTTGTTCATTTTGTTCATTATTTGGCTCATTTTTGTTCATTATGTTGATTATTTAGTTCATTTTGGTGATTATTTAGTTCATTTTGATTGATTATTTTGTTCATAATTTGGTTCATTTTTGTTCATTATGTTGATTATTCTGTTCATTTTTGTTCGTTTTATTGATTAATTTGTTCATTTTGGTGATTATTTAGTTCCTTTTTATTGATTATTTTGTTCATTTTTGTTCATTTTGGTAATTATTTTGTTGATTTAGTCCTAATTTTTCTAACAAAATCAGTTCAAAATTCATATTGCACTTATTCTTTTTCTGTTCACCAGCAAGAGGAGAAAATGCCATGCAGCGTGAGGAGATTAAATGTTTGTTTTTTTAACCACACGTATGTAAATCGACCTCTCATTACTAATATGTCCCACATTGTCCCAAACAAACACAATCTTTGTCCCACATTTGGCCTCTTAGGACTTGTTCGCCCTACCTACAAGTGAAGGTTCTGCATTCAAAATCAAAAGTAAAACTATGTAAACATCATCAGCCAAACTGGCAGTGTTTACTATTATATATGATGTTTTTGATTCATTTTACTACTGTATTAATGTGTATGTTGCATTTTACCGCTGCACATGTTGGAGGTTGAGCACATTTGAACGACTTTATACGCTGTCCTACTCCTCTATCTCTGTGATGTAGTGTAGTTGTATAAACCTGCACAAAATAGAAATAGTCAAATAAAGTACAAGTACCCCAAATTTGTACTTATGTATTTGAGTGAATGTACATAGTTCCACCACTACCGGCCTTCTGCATTACCTCTATGTGTCCATCCATCTATCCATCCATCCATCTTCTTCTGCTTATCTGGGTCCGGGTCACAGGGGCAGCAGCCTGAGCAGAGAAGCCCAGACTTCCCTCTTCCCGGCCACTTCCGAGAGATATAATCCCTCCAGCGTGTCCTGGGTCTGCCCCGGGGTCTCCTCCCTGGTTGGGCATGCCCGAAACCAGGCCCCCCCCAATCAAATCACTGTCATGAATGTGATTTTCTTTAAACTGGGAGGTGAAAATATATGTTTGTCTTAAAAATCTGTGAAAACAAAGCAGGGAAACCCTAAAGAGCATATAGTATGCTATTGGTATTCTAATGTACAATGTGAAGACTGCAGGGAGGACGCAGCGTGCCACCTATACGTGGTGTAATTTTCACTACCAGTATCTTTTCATGACCTGTGAGGTTGTGTGGCTTTATTAAAGAAAGTAATGGCTTCTGCTGGATCTCACAGCTATAACTCAGAGACATAGTGTGGAGTCAGTGTGGAGTGATGTGACCCTCCCACCCCCCCTGCCGTCCATCATGACAGGTTCAGTAGGTGGCAGAGGGACAGGTAGCAGCAGAGACGTAGGTTGATAAAGTGAGTCACACAGAGGGAGACGGACAGTTCACACACACTCACGCACACACACGTTTGCATCAAATAGCACTGTGAGGACACTCACTGACATAACGCATAGCCTAGCCCCTGAACCTAACCTAAACCTAAACCTAAACCTGATCCTAACTCCTTAATCTAAAACCATGTCTTAAAGCCAAGCGGCCTTTTGAAGGTTCATCTGAATGTGACGGTGTGAGGACAGGCCAAAAAATGTCCTCACTTTGTAGGTCAGGTCCTCACTTCAGTGGTTAAAAACTCAAACTAGCACTCACAATGATTGCCATAAGAGCACACACACACACACACACCGCAGTACAATCCCAGCCGCTCACACACACACAATCACACATTTTCTCACATGGGCAGTTAACCTAAAGTGACAGCAATCATCTGGTCTTTGACAGGCAGGTGGAGTAAGGTGTGTAAGTGTGTGTGTGTGTATATGTGTATGTGTGTGTGAGCAAAGACACAGTATATTCCTCTCCGTGATGTATCCCTCCTCTCTCAGTTATTGCAGCTTTGCCACCATAAACCTTCTCCACTCCACGGCAACCATATTTGATTAATATTACTTGTGTATGAATTATATGACAACAATGTCGCAGGAGAGTGCTCTTTTTTTAATGATTCCTTCCAAGATGGAAAATTTTCCCTTTAGAAGCATGTTTCATTAAAAGACCACTAGGGGGCGCAAAAGCATTAAAAACCGTGGGTGTGTAAGGCTACTGTATTTCATTTGTTCGATTCAATCAAACTAGTGCCAACTTGCTGCTCTTTTGATTTATTTTAAATATGTCATGATCGTTTTTCATAGCTTTTGTTTAAGTTTTGTTTTTATTATTTCCCATGTTCCAAAAAAACAAACAAAAAACAAACCCAAAAGTATAGGCCTATTTAAAATGTTTTTATTTATAGGTTTGAATATATTTAAAACTGCACCTTCGTACAAATGATAATACAGCCTTTACATTATAGCCTATAATTATTTGTCTTGATCTGCCCTACATTTTATTATTTTATTAAATTTGGGTTATTGTATTCGTAGGCTATTTTTATTATTCGCCACGTTTCGTTCTTTTTTTAAACACATACTGATTTCGTAGTAAGCAACATTGTGTTATTGCTCTTCAGTGTTGTGAGCAGCGCGATATTTCGCATCTTCTGCGAAAGACTGAAAGAGGGGGAGCCCTGAGGTGTGGTGGGGGTATTTGGGAAAATAAGGAGAAGGAGACGGAGGAAAAACGCAGACCTCGGACCAGCCCACCTCACCTCGCCGTACTCTCTCACGGATCCCGGTGTCCGCAGATAAATCTGACCGTGGATCAGCGCACTCAGCCTCCCTCCACACTACGAGTTACACCAACTGGGACTCCGACCAGAGGAAATCGTGTTCAGCCAGGTCCGCACGCCAAGACACATCCACACAGCAGACCACGGCGAGGGAACGGACGGTGTGATAAGAAGGGACTGAAATCAAGGAGAGGCTGGTAGGAACAACAGAAGAGAGAGGTTTAATGCAAAAACAGAATTAGCGGCGAGAGGAGAGAGGACTGGCTGGACCCGCATAAGGAGAAGTGTTACGCGTAGCTAATTTCCAACATTTTCTATTATTGGCAGCGAAGAGTGTGCTCTCCGAGCCACATTTATAAAGAGAGCTAGCGGAATGTAATGCTAGCAGGCTAGCTAATGTTAGCTAGCTAATTAGCTTGTCAGGCATCCAAGAGTCGGACGTGTGATCTTTATTGAAATAGGTCACTGTTCGGCGTCATTTTACTTTTTGGAAAAAGCTGTACCTATCGTGCTTTATCCATACTCTTCGCATAATGTTCTGCCTCGACTAGCTAACGCCAAGTTAAGAGAATAAACAGTGAAAGCTGCCTACATTGATGAATTGCTAAAAAAAAAAAAAAAAAATCAGTTCATTATTATCCATCTACGCGTTTTTTTTTTTTTTGGGAAAAGACACATCCATTGTGAATTTTGAGCCGTGGACAAATTGAAGGGGAAAAAGCAAAGGGAACAAAAACAGAGACTTCTCTGACTGGTGACTGTCTGCCGTCCAATGTTAATGTCGACCGACGTTGCATCTATAATGCTACCCGTTAGTCGGGGAATAATGGACCGGGAAAGAGACATTGATACAGCAGCCGGACCCCATGCGAGCGCGGCCGGGGTTCCAGCAGCTGTCCGAGGAATGAAGCGAGGAGACCCGGAGCCCGACGCTCAGACAGCCGCTGCCCTGACCGACTTGGCCGGGGCGGAGTGCAAAAGACCAAGGATAGACGGGACCGGGAGTGTTGTTGGTGACATTGGACAGGTAAGAATGCAAGGGAAACACGTATTTTACTACTGTATCGTTTTGTTACTATCTCAGCTTTATGTGTTGTAACAAAGTAGCATCTGCCCTCCCCTTTCTTCTCAAGTGAAATCTTTTGTTCCTAAGCATCACCAGGCAATGATAATGTTTTGACACCTCCTTTTCTCTCATCAACAACATACTCATGCATCATTGCAGCAAACAGCAAATCATTAAATTAAATCGCAGTGTGAGCTTTCAAAATCCTATAAAAGTATATTGATGGTAAAATAGCTGTGTGGTGTGTGGAGCTGTGCTCCTGGAGTTGCTCAGTGAGGGAGCATGACCATAGCAAGCCAGACAAAGGTAATATGATACAGGCTCCATTGCTATGACAGGCAGCAGCACAGCAAAGATCAGACCCATTCATCATGCCAGTCTTATGGAAAGTAAACCACTGCTTTGTCACATGTTGCAAATCACACTTAGTACACATGCATGAAATCATTCAGATTTGGGACGATAATTTGCAGTGAGTCACCCATCAAATCTTGATACACTCCGCATGTGCTATTAATCACTTCATGTCCCCCCCCCCTCCTGATTGTCGCTAGGTGTTAAAAGAGAGAGGCAGACAGGCATTGGGGGAGGGGTCACCCCAGTGAAAGACAAAGAACAGAGCCTTTTGGCGTAGGCTGAAGGAGAGAGGGGGCTCAGGGGGGGCCCTCCTTACATGGGTCTTCCCTGCTTTCATGACTCGACTGCTGAGACAGCAAAGCATCAGTTACCATTCCTGACTGTGCCAGTCTAATGTGTGTACATTACTGTAAAGCAGGCGCCTGCTAAAGCACTGGGTGCACCTCTCAGGCTTGCTCTCCCCAAATCGCTTGCTGTTTATCTCTCCGTCTCTTTCTCTCCCATAAACACATGCCCTACACATAATTTTTACACCTACGCGCATATGCTTTGAAGTGTCCATAACCCAACAGCACAAGGGAAAAATTCAGCTGACTCTGGTGTTTTTAGTTAAGGGAAACAGCACTAACAGTAGTCGAAGGGCAGGCAGGCATGGTTTGAGGTCACCTGCAGGTAATTGAATCCTGGGGAACTGGTGAAGTACTTTAATTGGCTGTGTGGTTGACCTGCTGCAATGACAAATCAGTACCACGTAATGCCAGGATGCTCGGCAGGCTTCACAGAGGATGGATGTTGATGATGGGGAGAGGTTATAGCCCGCCGGCAAAGATGATGTGACAATGAGCAGCGTGGCGTGGGGAGGATTCTCACTGGCCATCAGTTGTATTGATCGCTCTGCACAGTGGGGTGGGCAGTAGGAGGCTGGGAATAGGATGGAGCAATGAGACGAAGGGAGGGTGAGTAGATGGAAGGATAGATGGAGGGCAATGTAGTATGTGATAGCGCTGTGCGATATGGACAAAAGAAATCATATCTCGATTTATTTTGGCTGACTGACGATATAATATATTCACCTCAGTATTTTTTTTCTCAAGTGGGTATGTTGTGTGCGCTCAGGTCTGCTGAATAGTACAAATGAAGTTGTAAGCCAAAACTTATAAGATGCCACAAAAACACTTATTTATCCCAAAAAGGTTGGTTTTAGGGCTGGGCAATATATCAAATTAATTCAATTGAGTTTTTTCTTTTTAATTGATGCGAAAAATATCTAAAATTGAGATTAGTGCTCGACAACAATTCAAAAAGCAGCCTGTTTGTTGTAAGATATACAGTGTGAATATGTTTCTCCAGTCATTGCCTACAACGGTGCTTTATTTTGTTAAAAAATATTAGTATTTTAATTTTTTTCTCTACAAATAATGACATTGCGACCATGTCATAATGACAAATAAGTGCTGCTGTTTGTTATTGTGATTGTTAGTTGATAGTGCATAGAAATTTAATTAAAAAAAAAAAAACTACTTATGAATCATGTTTTTATCTTGAGTAGGAAACTTGTAACAAGTGCATTTGTGTTTATTCTACTGTACTGAGTTGATTCCCCTCACAATTGTTTTCTTTGACAGTTTGTAGTTTTCACACTGTCTTGCTGAGCTCATCGTCTGCAATTTGTGTTTATTTCTGCTGTAAATGTATTGGGAGATGCTTAGCGTGTTTTCAGCCGTCTTGACTTTACACTGGCAGCAAAACTTGCAATAATAACTCACTTAATAAACACAGAAATAGACTTAAAAGCACTCACTAGGCTAGCAACATTAATGCTGCAAACAACCCATGATGCAGTGCTCTCTGTAAAATACAACTTTCAACAATGAATGTGTCTGAGAGGAAGAGAGCCATAGGAGAGACTCATACCTGCAGCTTAAAAAAATATTACATGAGTTGTACTTGGTTTTTGTTATATAATCATGTACTATATCACACGTAGAAGAAGCCACAATACATCAAGTGTCTTTGATATATATATATATATATATATAGCCCACCCATAGTATGTGATGAAGGGTAGCTGAAATAGACCAAAGGAAGAATGTGGAAGACAAAGAAATGCGTAAAAGTAGTGGACCTACAATGTGCTGGATTTCATAAGAAGGAGGAGGTAATCAGGCAGATGCGGCCTGAATGGATGGATACATGGGTCAAATAGAGGATGGAGGCAAGGATAGCGGGGACAGAAAGAAGTATAGAT
>JAPQRN010000026.1:2669722-2693245 GCA_037367275.1 Coranthus polyacanthus
TGGCATTCTTCACTTATGACTCATTGTCTCCATTTCGCCAATGTTTCACCGCTTTATATTTCTCCCTGCTTTCTCTGCCTCCAAATTCCTCCTCCTCCTGTGTGTGTGTTTGCCTCTGCCCTTATTTTCATCTCTTTCTGTTCTTTCTTTCCTCCTTTCTTTCTCCTCTCTCCCTCCTTCCTCCCCCTCTGTCCATTTATCCTGCTCCCTCCCGCTTCTCTTGCAGACAGATTGATTCCAGATGTTGCTAAACTCTACCCTCTCTCCCCTCCTCCTCCCCCTCCTCCTCCTCCTCCTCCTCTTCTTCGCCATAAACTCCTCCTCTTCTTCTTTCTCTTTCTTCTCGTCCACTGTAGAACCAGCAGCGACTCTATAATTTGATGGTCGGGGATAATTTTGGTTTAGATTTCACTGGCATTCCTTCCAGTTTCTCTCGCTAGTGCAGAGCCGAGGTTCTTACTTTGACTGTATTTGCGATAGCAACAATCATTTTCTGATCATGTGCAATTGTGTAAAGTTTGCAGTAATACAGCGTAATGAGCACACTCCATCAGCTCCATCTCTACTTTTTAGTGCTTTTAAAACCACTATGTCAGTTCCCTCCTAGTTGAAATTCAGTGCAGTGTTCGCATTTCTTTTTATTTAAACTAGGAAGAGTTTAGCTCTTTCCAGCTGACATTGCCCAAGGCTTTGTGGACTTGAGATTCTGCTGTACAGCCTCTTAGGCTGCATTTCGATCTGTGCCGTGTTGAGCACCAGAAGCAGTCCACTTTTTTTCCCCCTCCCTCCTTCTAATATACTTTATTTCGCACAGTCAGTATACACAGTAACAAAGAGTGAGAAACATCAGATTCTCACATACAGCAATGAGGAAATACATACAAAAGTAAATTCTCTGATTCCAGCGTATATACTTTTTACTATTTTCAGTTTCTTTGCTAATCTATGACAGTAAACTTACATTTGAGGACATCATCATGGGGTTTGGGAAACACCGATTGATACAGTTTTCTGATGTTTTATAGAAGTAATTGAGTAACTGAAAAAATAAGTGACGGATTAACAACAGTGGAACGACAATGAAAATCAGTTGCAGCCCTAAAAAAACAGTCTCACATAGAAATGGAAACAGAATAAATTTAATTAAATAAAACTAAAATAAAAAAAGAATTGCGAGCGTAACAATAACTTTGTTTAAAGCATACATTCAGTGTTTTGATAGCTTTTTTTGTTCTCTGATGAAGACATTGTTGACATTTCCTCCATAAATACAGAGAAATGAGACTTTTTTGTTTGTAAATTTACATTTGTCAATGTGGAATTTGGCAAGAGGTGAAATTATATGCAGTATGTGCACTACGCTGCTGTTGCCTGTCCATTCCCCGTGTAACTGCAGCGCACCAAGGAGAGTGTTCCCCCTGGGGACGAGGCACGAGGGGGAAATTGGTTCCAGATGAAACAGGAAGTGGAGAGTGGAGACAAAGAAAGGGCTGTTTCAGACAGGGGGGGAAAAGGAGGACGGACCCGTAGTGCGGTTCCAAACACACATACAGAGTCAAGGTTTGCTGCCGTTGCATCAGAAGATATTTCTCATTCTTGCCTATTCTTTTTTTTTTTTTTTTTTTTTTTTTCAACTCTCTTTTGCTAATAACCTCATTCCCTCTAGCCCACTCCGTCTAGACTTCTCTTCCCCTTTGGCATTCATCCGTACGTCACCACATCTGTTTTTGGTCTTAGCCTACGCATCCCAAGGTCCGAGTCTTCCACGGAGTCGTACTGTATAAGCTTTGGTTTTGATAGCCGTCCGCCTGTATGTTTGGACAAACACTGTGTCAGTCTACTACCTCCGTGACCCCTCTGTCTTCCACACTTGGTCCTTGATTGGATGAATGAATGCTATCAGGAAGTGATTCCTGCAGCAGCCAGGGAGGCTGCTCTGAGGTCAGGGCCAAGAGGTTAACTCTGTTGACACTCCTCTGAAGCCAAGTCTGCCCATTCTCATTGCAGCATTACACGGCCCACACTCAAGCTGTTTGCTGAATGGAGGAGTGCACTCAGGCCGAGGGGCAGCACATGAATTTGAAACATTTTGTCTGCTGCTCAGTCCCGCAGATTAAATGTAATGAAAACATCAGCACTTCTAAGGACAACCCCATCCCCCAACTTATACATATAGGCACACACAATCTTTCTTTTCCCCCCTCTCAGACCTTCTCTCGTCCTCCCCCCCTCCCCTCCTCCTGTAGGAGAGCAGAGGCATGAGTCTCGCTAGGCGGTCATGTTTTCTCTGCGAGGCATGCCAGCAGGCTCGACTGCGCCGGTGTCATCTCTCTCACTGCTGTCAAAATATCATCGTTTGGTTAACTTTCCCCCATTGTTCCAGGCCTCCACTGCTCCCCACTCTTTGTCTT
This sequence comes from Coranthus polyacanthus, assembly GCA_037367275.1. Classification (NCBI taxonomy): domain Eukaryota; kingdom Metazoa; phylum Chordata; class Actinopteri; order Kurtiformes; family Apogonidae; genus Coranthus; species Coranthus polyacanthus. Next base: position 2,672,134 of record JAPQRN010000026.1, read on the forward strand.
TCTGTCTTTCTTTTGCCTCCCCCTCCTTCTCCTCCTCACCTAGCTCTGCAGCAAACAATGGCTTCTCTTGCTGTGGTAAAATGACAAAGAGAAGAAAAGAGAGGGGGAGAGAGATAGAAATAATCGAATTAAACGTAATTATGGAGCAATTAACCACAACACTGGTTTCTGGGGCAGGGTCGATGAGGAGTGGGGAGGGGGCTCGCCCTCTGCTGCTGGGGTTTTTGATAGGTTAGCTGCAGTAATGGGCTGCCAGTCATGGCATCCACACAGACTGTTTACTATTTCACTCCTACACCCAAGTGTCTTCTGTCCTTGTGTGAACTTTTGTTTTTTGGGGTTTTTTTTTTTATGTAAGGCACTGAAAAACTGCTAATGATGAATGATAAAGCTGCATTTCTTGTCAGTTTTCATGTTGACCCGGGGGGATTATGAATAATAAGTATTAACAAATCAATAAATAAATGTTCTGTTCTCATTTCTTTAGGCTATTAATCATGACATGTAACCGTAAAAAAATAATACAGGTACAGATAATCATAACAATTTTAATATAGGATTTAGGATATAGGAGAAAATAGACATACAAGGATACAAGATAATTAATGTACCATAAGAGAGTAAATAAACTCACTTTATAAAATCAAATCAAGATGGAATTAGAATACATCGAATTTACAGCATTGAAGATAAAACCCACTAAATAAAATGAGATAACTGAAACAATGTTTTTTATTTGTAAGCACTTGCAGTGAGCTGTGCTTTTGATTCACAGTGACAGGTACTGGAAATAATAATAATTTAGTTGTTGTCATCAATGCAAAATATTCCAGTGCACCAGCCTTCTGCTCTATTTAGCATTTTTGTGTGGTCACTTTTTCTGGAGTGCGCTTCATCTGAAATAGAAAAGTTTTGGACTGTCGTGCTGCATCCATCCATTCATTTCCAAAAAGCCCAGCCACTCACCCGCTCTCTTCTCCTCCTGTTGTCTCTTGCAGAACAATGAGCCGTTAAACCCCGGTTTCCATGGATACGCAACTCACAGTCAGGTAAGAGATTAGTGTGCAAACCTGTGTAAAAATGAATTAAAAATAATTTCAAAGAGAATCCTTGAGTCACTCGACGTATGCTAGCGTTCAGCCGCAGGTGACACCCTCGTGAAGTCCAGTTATTTATAAGTGTTATGTAATATAATAAACAAGAATCAGATTAAATAGCACCTTTTTTAAAGAGTGAAGTTGCACGCTCTGAGGCATTTTCTATCCAATATATCTGACAGCATTTTAGAAACCTGCTTAAGTCTTGGTCAGGTGAACCTTGTGTTGTCCTCTGTTTAGTCAGGATTGGCTTTGTTGTACCACACTACAGCTACAGCTGCTACAGCCTGCAGTAGCTCATAAATGATGGCTGTTAGAAGAATTGATGAGAGAGCAGCTAACGCTTGAGCCTGTCTTTCACAGGCCTGACCCTCTGAAAATAGAGCGACATTATGCTATCACCTTCTTTAAACTAAGCTCTGCACACTCTGCATGCAGCGCTGTCTCACAATGCTATTCCTATCCTCTCACACACCGTCGCTCTTCTTTTTTTTTCCTTTCTTTTTTTTGTGCCTCTCCATCTCTTTCTCATTCTAAGTGTCTCTCCATGCATATTGCTCTCAGTAATGAGTGCCTTATGTGTGCAGTGCAGCGGCAGGGTAGCTGACTGCTTTCTTATCTACGTCCAAGCAGCACAGCAGCGCATGGAGCGGCTCAGACCAGCTCAGAGTGTGGATGAGCTTGTGCATTCGTGTGTGTTCCTATGTGTGTGTGTGTGTGTGTGTGTGTGTGTGTGTGCGCGTATGTGTATGTATGTGTATGTATATACACATACGCACACATGTGTATATGCAGCTCTCTGGCAGTGCCACATATATATATTTTTATATATTTATGCCCATGCAACCCTCATTGGGATCCTGTATCTAAGAGCTTTCGTGTGTGTTCCTTTTGTCTCTGTTTGTGTGCGACTCCAGCTTGTGTTTTGGGATGTGCAGCTCTCTGGCAGTGCCACAGGAGGGGAGTGTTGGTCTTTGAGCCTGTTCGCCCCCCAGCCTCCCTCCCCACATCACAACATGGGAGATTCTCACAGGCCTCAACCTCTCTCATGATGTATTCTCTGTCCGCCTTCTTTTTTTCTTTTTTCTTTTTTTCCCTTCCTCTTCTCTACTCTGCTTGACTCTCCGCTCTTGCTGTACCCTTGGCATCTCCTTTCTTGGGAATATACTTCTCTCGGAGTACGATGGGGAGATCGAAAGAGGCTGACAATGTTAAAAATGCGGCTTCAGGTTTAGAGTCAACTTGATGTAGATTTCCCTGCTCTCTTGCTCTCTCTCCTCTCTAGTATTCAGTAGTTTCTGTTCGTTTTCGAAGATTAAGAAAGCAATGAAACAGACTCAGAAGCAGAGCAGAGGTGAAACAGAAATGGATGTACATTATTTAAGATGGCTTGCCTGCAGGGCACAGAATCGTACGATAATGAGTTGCTCAGTTAGAGCAGACTTTGGCCCTTGCCTGCCGGGCTTGATCTGCTGGTAAGACAAACACCTGGGCAGGGCGTACTTGTGATCTGCAGTATGTCTGCTACATTTGCTGTTAACTCGCGCCGCTGCATTTGTTTTATAAATGATTTAAAAGTCATCCCCGCTAATGTATTCTGCCCTTGAGCACGCATATTAGGAGTCTCCAGCACACTAGCTGCTGGTTATCATGCAAATAGCCAAGCTTAGCTGTGTGCTGGATGGGCTTGTTCATAGCTGCAGTACATTTGTCTTGGTAATGCTCCTGTCTAATGTTATGTATGCGTGTTTGAACTGCCTGTAGGTCTGCCTCTGTCAATATGAGTGTGTTAAATGGTGACAGGCTCCTGTGGGTCGCTGCTGCTGCTGCTGTACACGGTGTGGGTGTGTTTGTGTGTGGGTTGGCGCATGGCCATTTTGACCTTTGGGGGCTGACATGTCGGTCTCCTGATGTTTATGTCACACAAACGATCAGGGATAACAACACACAGGCTGCCTACATGGTAGAGCAGCAAGACATTGGACAAAACAGATATTGCAATATTTATATGTGATGTGGAAAAAATAGAGGGGTTTTCACCATAAAACTTGAATAGCTCTGTTAAAGAAAGAGCGCTTCATTCTTAAATGATTGTTAGGGAACTTTAATGTTATGGTATTAACTTTAACGCACCGAACACAAAAGGAGTTGAGCGCCGTGACAGCTTTGCTGAAGTGATTTTGGAGGGGAAAACAGAAAGTTTCATACACTGGTTGACTCACTATGGAGGCACTGTCGTCAAAGTACCCGTTTCTGGTCCACATCACCCTTGCTGTAGCCAAAATAATTCCATACAATCCATCTTTGCTTTACTTTTTCCAACCAAATCTTCCTTTTCTGTGTTTTTTCTCGTGCTCCTCTCTCATTTTCAGAGCGTATCACTCACTAACAACAAACCCCATGTATCCAGAACCCCTAAATCAGAGTAAATTGAACTAGACAGACTTCTCTTGTAGGTTAGTCATGGAAAATTAGAACCGTGTGAATTTTCCTTTTATATCAAGCAGCAAAAAAGTTGTAGAAAGACAATTTTTTGTGCAATAATGACCGACTTGCTGTACATTGTCCTGCCTATTACACAGCTACATACTAAAGAAATTAATATTTTGGCAAATATTATTGATTTAGGCCCACATTAGGGCCACTATTTGCTTGGGTTTTTTAGTCATTGGGATATTAACTGTGGTCAAACATAGTAGATATCAAAATGCACCTTAACGCACCTTAATGCTGGACACAACCCACCATAAAATGGAATTAAAAGGATGCGTCCATCCAGAGCTACTGTACAAATATGGTGGTGCACCATAGAGGGGACCTACACTCTCTGTACATATAAACACCATATTCTAAGCTGAAGAAAACACAACAGTTATCATTTTCAGGTGATTATGCACTTATTAAAGCATGATTATGAATCAATGTATTTCTGTAATTACACCCACTAAATCTTTCTGGATGTCAAAACTGAGTAAAATTGTTGTTACATTTCATTTACCCAGAGCAAAACTTTTTAATAAATATTACTGCAGGTCATAACTTTCTCGTGAGTAATTGCAATTCTTCTCAAAATGTTGTGGGTTATTACTATAGATTAGTTAAGCCTGAGCTATTGATTATCTTTAAATAGTGTGTTTGAAGGAGCAGGCTTTTGTTTGTTTGAGCTGATGAGTATGGGCTGGATACAGGCCTTTGTCTGAGCCCATTGGGGTCTGTATGTCAGTCAAGGTGCAGCAGCACGAATATGATCACAGCACATCTGTGTGTACATTATGTGCATGTGTTTGTGTGCGACAGCGCGCGTTTATCGCCGTGTTCAGTCTGTGTGCTTAATCCTCAGATCATCCCCTATTCATCCTCTCATCCTCCTCACTTACAGCCCTAATCCTGTCATCCAGCGGTCTTTTTTTCCACCCAATCCTTTATCCATTTATCTCTGTATCCAGTTATCTCTCACTTGCATCCACTGACCCTCTCTCCAAACCCCTCTCTCTTAGTTAGTCCTTTATCCCTAACCACCTCCAATCACTTATCTTGCCCTCCCTCCACTCCATCCCTCTGGACCCAGTTCTAGCCAGACTCAGCAGATGTCTGAAAGCTTGGCATCAGGGCTTTTTTTCCGCAGAGTTCAGTCCCTCCCATATGAAAATGCGGTGCAAGAAACTGCACTCTGCGAATTAAGCAACCCCTAACAATAAAGCGGTGGGATGTGAAGGTACTGAGCCTGAGCCAGAAGAAAAAGGCGCAATGCAGCGTTATACTGATTCATGTTCAGGTTCAGCAGTGCTCCCTCAGTTTTTTGAGACTTCCATCTGTGTGATGAAGACAACTGCTGCAGAGAGATGGTGATCTAGGAGCCTACCCACGCAGCTAGCTACCTAGCTGTCTACTGACTGGCCTACCTACCACTGCTTTTTGGAGCTGACAGGCTGCCAAGCAATAAATAAATCATCAAAAAAAGCTGCAATGCAGTGGGGGTCGCGTTCGTGTTCTGTACTCTCAGGCAGCCAGTGCGTGGATAGAAGACAGCATCTTCTTCCTTCCTGTTCCATTTCTCTCTCCAGGGTGTTTGAGGAGACAGCAACAACAGCTTTCTGACTCCATCCAGACACAGGGCTAGATGGCTAGATTGAAGGATGGATGCTTTGATGGATAGGAGGGACTGAGGTTGAGAGGGAGGGAAAGTTTAAAAGAGGGGCGGGAACAAGAGGAAGCAAAGGGGGAGCAGCGGGACGTGTAACGCGAGCGTGTGAATGACAGACGCAGCGCAAAGAGAAGAGAGAGAGAGAAGGAGAGAAGAGATTCAGGCTGTTAGGAGGAGAGCGACAGAAAGGCCAGAGGGGGATCAGAGCAGCAGGGCCGTGGAGACGAAGAAAAAGGGAGGCACAGAGTGACAGGCAGACACAGCTTGCCTTGCGCGCTTTAAGAAGTGCAAGAAGAAGAAGAAGAAGAAGAAGAAGGGACGCCGGCAAAAGGGAAGGAGGAGGAAGAGGCAGTGAACGAGGGAGAATTTGAATGTGTGAGACAGACGTGGACTGAAGCCATCAGCAGCTCATGGTCCTAGAGCACAGACAGAGGAGAGGAGGAACAGGAGGAGAACTAGAGACTCAGAGGGAAGGGGAGAGGAGAAGGGCTGGGAAAGTGGAGAGCTGGTCAGCAGTTGTTCCTCCAGATCAGACAATGATGGGGCTGTACTACCCTGCAATGCTGCCGGTAAGTTCACTTCTCAAGCCAAGGCTTCTTTCTGTAAACAACTTATCAGAAGTAGAAAAAAAACGAGCAAGATTATTTGTCTTTTTTCAGGAGTTTAGTTTGGCTTGATGAAAGTAAGTATGCAATTAGTGTGCCTGTTTATTGTATGGCCTGTTTTTGGTTTGCTGCGTCTTGGCCCAGGTGAGGCCTTTGTCAGATACTTGGCAGGGCATCAGGCTAACAGCAGGGCTTGTCCCTGCAGCTCGGCTCCTTTCACTTTTTAACTCTTTGCACCCGAGTGTCTTTGACTGTTTCGGAAGAAATTGCACTAATGGCGACATGGTAAACATGCAACATTTTGTCGTTGCATTACAAGAAAAGAGTCAAGGAGCAGAAAGACATCTGATGTAATGTATGCTCACACAAAGGTTGCAGAATGACAACATGTGACCATATTAAAATAGTTGCATACTGCACTGCAGCATAATGATTTTACAGTTGATGTTATGTGCTATGCTGCTCTTAGCATATGGTGGGCGTGTCTGTGCTACTTTAGCTGAGAGACAGCCTGAGGATGGGAGCTGTTTTCTGGCTCTGTTCGAGCATGTCCTGCTCTCCGGTCTTGGGTTCCTTTGGGCCTTTGGGTGGTGGTGGAGGTGGAGGAGAAGGAGGGGAGGATTGGGGTGGTGCAGACGTGAGGTACTAACAGTAGCTCGCATTGCCTGTGTTGACGTGTATGTATAGCATGCTCTCACCATGCTGACTGCACACAGTGTCATGTTAGATTTCAAATGTACGTACGTGCCATGCACATAGAGGGTGGAGGCTGGGATTTTGTCAAGCGCTTCGACGTTGTCATCTAAGCTGTCCATGCAGTTTAAACTTCAACTGTCGCCGGACGGAGGGAGACAGGTGCCAAATCCCAGTTGTTTCTGAATGTGTACTAACACACACACACCAGTTGTTGCTAGGAGTGCTCTACTTGCCCCCTACAAACTGCCACACATAGTTACTATTAATGAATACACAGCAACACCAGTGTCCTTCAGTAACATGAGCACACAGACGGGGATATACCACTTTCACTCATACCCAGCACCCTCCTGGGACTCATTCATAAGGTGACCATATACCTCTTAAAGAGACGTCAACACTTGAAGAAAATAGTAGACACTGCGGTGTTTATGCTGATGATTCAGTAGAATGAACTGGGGGGGGGGCTGCTTTGTAAAGTATTTGTCTTTATTTGGTCAGCTTCTGAAAGGGTAAAACAACCTACGGCTCTATCTTGTCGTGTTGAAGAAGCTCTGAAATTTAGAGGAAAGGTTACAGTCGTGAGCCAGCAAGCCAATAATCATGTTTCCATACAGTCATTAGGCACATTTGAAGCAAACTTTTGAAATGTTGTAAGAGAGAAAAAAGAAAATGCAAATTAGGCATGTGTCCATCAGTTGGTTTGGAGTGAAGGCGGCGGTATAGTCTACATTACATGTGACTGTAATAAACAGAGTTGAAGAAATAGAGGCCATGACCTGGAAACTTTTTTTTTTTTTTTTCTGAGTGATGATCACGCAATGATTTGGTGTCAGGTGTGGTTTACAGTAATATCTGGGAAACACGGGAAAGCTTCTTCTCCTTTTGAAGCAGAAACTGCAGATTAGTCATGTCAGTTAAATGTTCCCTACATCAGAACTTATACAGAAAAGGTGTTTCATCTCCAATTGAGCACAATAACACAAAAAATAAAACAAAGTGGGTGTAAAAATCTTTTTGCAAAATTGAAATTTTTCAACTTTTGCTGTTTCAGTCAACTTTTCTAATGTGATATTTCAAAATGCACATAAAAATGCATTGATGGAAAATGACTAATGTTTGCTTTTATGTTGCAAGTCATATGGGGTGTATCAGGCATTGTAACAAGGTATGAAGAAAATCTGCAGTGTGTGATAACATTGTTCAATTTTACGTTGATGATATGACTTCCAATAAATAAATTAACCTCATAGTTGCCACCAAATTGACACCAGTTAAAAGTTCAGTTTGTGATATTTAGTAGCGTCTAGTACTGAATAACCTCCACCCTCACCTATAGTGGCCGCAAAAAACATTGAAGTCCCTCGTTACAGCCAGTATTTATTGTGTCCTTTCTGGGCTATTTATTTAAGAGGATATTAACTTGTGTCCGCACTCAAACATTGTACGTATTTGACGCTAACGCATCTTGGCACTAGATGCAACCCACTAAAAAAAAAGAAAAACAGAGATGAGGAGGTAGTCCGTTCGGCGCTACTGCAGAAACATGCCAGAGCAACATCACGATCTACTCCTGTAGATACAAACTCATTATAAGTAACAAAAACACAAGAGTTCTCATTTTCATATGATTATACACTAATGAAAACAGAATTCTGAATAATATATTCAGTTTCTGCAGTTAGATAGTCTGAAATCCCTCTAAATCTTACACACTGGACCTTTTAATCCGTACGTAGCTGATGGCTAGTTGGGACTTCATCTGACTGGCCACATGGTGTGAATGCACAGCCCATGTATAATTTTTCTTCAGCTTGTTTCAGGCAGTATTTTGCAGTGTATTTATCACACCTCTTCATATTGTATTCTTGATAAATCCAATTTACTGATCAGCACTAATTGTTACTGTATAGCTTTTGAACAAGCCAGGCCACAATGAAGCCAGGTTGCACTGTGTGTATCGATTAATTCAGCCTGACCATGAATGCAGTGGGCAGTATTGCTGCATAATGACATGATATGGAGGAGATATTTACATAGACTGGCTTTAAGCCTCTGCCGTGCTGATTGGTCACTTATGCAAGATTGAACCCACCCACCACAACCTCGTAAACCCCCCCCCCCCCCACCCCCCACCCCCAAGCTATTTTTCTCCCCCCACAGGTGAGAGCAGCTGTAAGCTAAACACATTATTCGTCTTCAAAGAGAATGACACCAAATGGAGGATGGCGGCAGTAACTAGAAGGGTGTAAGGGCAGGGGTGGAGGGGGGTTAGTTCCATGTGGGAATGCACTTTAAAGGTGACACACCAGCAGTCACCTCGTCCTCTGTAAAATTTATGGCGCTGCTTTCTATTTTTGGCGGCACAGCACTATAGCATGGATAAGAGTTGCCCTCAAATCCTCGGTTTAACAGTAAAGTTGCCACTGCTGTCTGCCGCACTGACACTACAGAAGGCCAAGCTTACCTTTAGCCAAAAAGTAATGTAGTTGATAGCTCGCTGCATTAGCTGTCTTGAGTCTTTGACGGTGCCCGTAAAAACCCTGCACACCTGCAAGCTTATTGGGACTCCAGATGTCTCCTGACAGTCTCAAAGTGATGTTCGCAAGAAAGACTAAAAAAAAAAAAAAATACTTCACACCAATCCACTTTATTGGTTTCTGTTTGTTGACAAGACATCATTTCTGCTTTGGAGAGGTGTGAAGCCATGACAGTGGACCTGTCACTGTGGAGACTTTGTTCTGTGTGACATTACCTGCCAGGTGGCCAGATGTAAGCAAACAGCAGGAACAGGTGGCCGGAGCTTTCCTGTTTTATTTGTGTTAAAACGGATTTATTAAAGTCAATGCCCATGCTATGTATAGTTGAGGCATATTGTACTGACAGTCTATACCCACATGCTATAGTCCATCCATTCCCAAAGAGTGGGTCACAAGAGACTTTATTTGGGTCGCCAAATGCATTTGAATTTCAGTTTTTGATTGTAATGTGTGTATTATCGTTTTAGTAAGTGTAATTGTAGCACTGACTCTAGAATGAAGGCGTGCATACATTTAGTTTGTTTTACTGATGAAAGGAAAAAACAGTGTGTTTTTATGCCTAAATGCACTTATTTTTAAGTATTTAATGTGTTTATAAGTTTTCAGTAACACATGGATAAAACAAAGTTGTGATTTATCTAACTATCTATCTTTTTATTAAATGTGTATGTCACTGAAATGGCTGCGTTACCAATTCTAGATAATATTAAAATATTATGAGGAAATGGCAGTAAAATTAGGAACATTAATTTATGCACAAATTTGCACTTCTCATGCGGTGGTTTGTGATTTTTAAAAAGTGGCTCCCCAGGAAACAATTTGGGAAATATTGCTGTCGACTGTATTTTATGTTGACTTATAACAACTATGCAAGTGGTGAAGTGTCTAATTCTCACCTGGCATTTTTTTCTCGTGTGGTACATGTGTTGCATATTGCATAACAAAAGTCCATGACGAACGAGGTGTTGCCTGTCATAATCTTCCCCACACGTCTGAGTATTTGTAGCGTCCAGAGGCGTTGCATCTTCTGTTTTAAATGACTCCTCAGTGCTAAGCCTGTGAGGAAAGGTGTCAAGCCAGGCCGCTGTCACACTGACTGGTATGCAAGGCAGCGAGTGACATCTGAGTATTAAAGCTTCGTAACGGTTTCATCTCCCATATTACCTGCACAAGAGCGCATGCTTAGCCGCTGTAGGACATCAGGCCTTCCAGGAATTTACAAGGGATCCACACCCGAGTTCCTGCCTCAGTTCATGGGAGTGCAGCTGCTAGCGTATGATAAATGAACAGAAGTTTGGAACTGCACTCTCATAACAAACTGACAGGTACCTATATATGCTTTGCTGTAAGTGTCAGGGAACAGCAAAATAAACATACACTTTTATCAGGCAGCAGGGGTTTTTTTTTAGCTTTATTCAGTGTTATCCTGAAAGCCACATAGCGAATACTGTGGGTGTTGTAATGGGCGAGCACATTACACCACCGCCCTTCTCACAAGAACAGCCTCACCTGTAACCACCGATTTTATACCTCCACTCCACTACATGTCAGAGGCAAATATTAGACGTTTGACACCTTTAGTTACTTTTCAGATTACAACTTTCCATCCTCGTCCTGTCCAGTGAAAACCATGTATCTCCAAATGTGTTGACTTTGAATGTTTGTGTGTAAACTGAAGGATTAGGTGTCCCTTTGTGGGTTGAAAAGATTCTCCTCCTCCTTAAGCTAAATAAACAATTTAAAAACCCTCTTGGATTAGCTGGAAAATGCATTGTCACTAAGCTGAAAAAGGCCTGTTTTTCTGAGCTCATGAAAAGGTCTTTTTTTTTTTTTTTCTTCTTTCTCTTTAGAGACACATGGTTCTCACATGACAACAAGAAATATATGATCTTATAGAATATGATGCATCGCTGTAGATTAAACGACACAACAGTATATAGTATCAGTATTTCAACTGAGCTCAACCATAAACATCTACAGCAGTAAAAGGCATCCTAGACATTAATGCAGCAATAATATCATTCCTTAAACATCATATATGACAGTAAAACAGACAGGGAACATTTTACTGCACAATGGCTACTTTGACTTTTTATGCTTTAAGTACATATACTGATAACACTTGGATACTTTGGCATAAGTAGTGTTTTGAATGCAGAACTTTTACTTGCAGTCGAGTATTTTCACAGTGCGCTGAGTACTGGAACCCAAGTAAAGGATCCGAATGCTTCTTCCACCACTGTTGAGCACTAAACCACAGTGCACTCTCCACAATAATGGTGGTCTAATGTAGTGAGGAACACTACTCCACCTCAGGGCTAAATGTTTTCCCACTGCCCATACAGCCATGATGATATTGTCAACCACTAATGCTTCTCTAACTGCTGCTGCCTTAAGCTGTGTGCAGTTGGTCATGGTGTGAAAACACTCGCCAAAGCGTATATACAAACACACAGGAAAGCACAATGCAAGCAGTGTGATGCACAGATGCAGCAGAGCCATAAATGTATGCAGCATCTCCTAGGTTACCTGCTCCTGCATGATAAGCAGCACTGTAATACTGTACCTCTGCACACATTGTACCCTAGCTTACATTGCAGCAGTAAATCAGTGCTTCTGGATTTCTTAAATTTGTCATAAAGGAGAATGCCCCATTTTGCTGCAAGGACGCAGAATCGGCAATAAAGGGCTTCTTACAGATGGAATAAAACACTTGGAAGTGGCGAGATTTGCACTGACTTAATTTGCAGATCCCCACTGATCCTTGTTCGCTTTAGTATTGTGTTATGCTTTCGGTCAACTTAAACAGACTTGTGCACAATTACGTTTCAGAAAACGTTTTGACCAGAGAGAAAAAGTTCGGCCATATTGCTCTACCCAAGGTGAGTCAGAGTTTGAGAGGAAAGCGCTGACAGTTTGATTATGATAATCAAGCCGATGGTGACGATGATCAAGAGTGTCAAAACAGACATGTGATATGTCACAGATCTCAGAGCAGCAGAGCTGGTGACACTGACAGACAGCAATGTGTTAGCCTGCAGATACAGAGGGAACGAAAGCATGCAAGATCATGTCACATTATGGAACACGCTCATTTCAAATAGGGGGATTTGGCTTATCAAATTTGGGAAAAAATAACTCCTACTTTGAGTCTTATAATCTAAAAATCAGCAGTCTCCACTAAAGTTCTCTGTTGGATATTTTTTTTGCCAATGCACATTCATAAATTTCTACGCTCTGAGTATGGGCTGTTAACTGTTGATATACATCTGAAAGGACAACCTTTGTGTAGTCTGATTGGTCCACATTCAGGAAGAAGAGACCCGATCTGCATGCTGTGGCAGCCGTATAAGGAGATGGGCTGTGGCTTGTGCTTTGATGGACATTACAGTGCAGTAAAGGCTTTGAGTGACTTAAAAGGCGGGTGTTGGTGGTTTAAAAGGAAAAAAAAAAAAATCTCCCTCTGGCTTTCATCAAGCGTGGCAAGCGAGAACGAAGAGGGAAGGGGGTAGAAAAGAAGGAGGGGGTGGGGGGTGTGAGCAGAGGCATACTTACTTCTCCAATCCCAGGAAAAGAAAAGAGACGGATTGCAGAGGGAGAAGGAGCTGTAAAGACTATTTCTATCTTCAGCCAGGCGGCTTTACAGACAGTAGATAGTTACAGTAGACAGCCTGTTTGTATGATTGATGAGTAAACTCAGTTCCAGCAGCATCACCACTTAGCTGTTGATCAGTGTTTGCGTGGCTGGCGTGTGCTTTATCTGGGTGGTTAGGGTAAAGTCAGCAGACAGACATAGATGCACGCTTGAAAGGGTTTCCTGTGAAAAAGGCTTCTCCTCCCCCTGATCCTCTCCGTGTATGGAAAAACATATGGTGTTTCAGGTAACACAACTGCCGCGTCTTTGTGTGTGTGCATGCATGAGAGTAAAACTATATGGATGAATAGGTTCTCCAGATGGACCGTTTAGCTTTTCTTGTCATTTTAACATAAAGTCTGTTTTGAATGTGTTACAAATGCAGCCATATCTTATCTTACTATGTGAAAATTCAGCCTGGAAAGTTTGACTTTAGACCAGACAGAACTCACTAAGAGAGCGTGTCAGTATTTCCCATAGTCCCCCCTTTCCCCTTGCAGTAAGCCCCCCTTTTCTTTTTCCATTATTTCGTTTTTTCCTTTCTCCCCCTCTCTTTTTTGAGTATATGATGCTGCCATGTAGGGCAGTGCTGCTACAGTGGGTCAGGAATGCCTGCGTGGACTTCTTATCTTTATCCAGTGCAAGCTGTCATCCATCTGTCTGTTTAGGAACCCAACATTTCGTTCAGGGATTGATTGACACATACGTCGCCGCAGTAGTTATTTTTAAAGGTCTGGTCTAAAGATCAGATCAAGAGCTCATTTTCACACAAAAAAGTTGAAATTATCGTTAATGTTTGCTACAGTTTTCTGCTGTTTTCTGCTGCAAGAAAAAGAAGACTCATATCTATTTGTGATATAGCCTTTTTATATTGTAATAAAAATCAAAAATACAATCAAATATTGATACTTTTCAAGGTGTGGTATCATTAGATTTAGATATACCAGTGTCACGTGAACACTAATGGTCACAAGCCCTGACCTTCAGTAGGAGACGAAATATTTTAATATCTTTAAGATTTAGTGGTGTGCTTTGTTACATCTCTGATACCCGAAAACAGTTTCTGAAAACACCATTTAATCAGTGGGGCAGTTAAATGCCATTTTGAGATAATGTGCATGTAATGTGCGTGTATTTCACGAGGCCGTTGAAACAACAAAGGAATGCAGATAAATGCTGTTATCACGCGCACTTTACCTTATTTGGTTTGACATTTTAGTCAGTACGTTTTTGAAATGTAAAAAATTGCTTTTTTTTTTCTTTATTCAGTTTAGTTTATTCGGATTAGCCTGCCGTTGAAAAACCCATATACACACAGAGCACGAACACATCTAGGTACTTTGGCAAAAAGAGACAACGCAAATATAATAGTGTTAAATAAATGTTCAGCAAATTTGCGTCTCATTTGATAGTAAATTGTCTTTTTTTGGCATTATATACATGTCTTCACCCTGTTCTCTACATAATCAGCATCGGACATTGAATATTGAGAATTATATCAAGAAAATATCTAGTTTAAGGAGATCCAGTTACTGACCGTCTCTCCTCGACTCTCTAATTCAATAAAATTACAAAAAAAAAAACCTGCTGAACGTGGATGACCACTCTTGTTAAAACATAATTAGGTCTAATTGCTTCTCTGATTAATCATGAGCTTTAACCCTCATGTTGTGTTGACACTAATTCTCCCATTCTTTTCTCTCTCACTTCCTTCCCTCTGCCTAGCATTTCTGGTGTGTGTGCGTCTGTGTGGTTGCGTGTGTCGGCCCTGGGTTGGGATAAGCCTATAGGACACACCCTTTGGTGGCTGAATACAGGCTGCTGCATGTTTACGGCCTCACAAGCCCCAACAAGTACATTTAGGCTTTGATTTGAACCCAACCAGACTTTGCTAATGCTGAACCAATGAATCTTTTAAAACTGGTTTTTGGTGGTCCCACTTTTATCACAGTGGGATCAAATCGGTAGCGGATGGAAAACACAGGGAGCTTTCACACATGGTTTCCAAGCTTATAATTCAGCTTTCCGACGATGTAAGGGTGGCGGGGAGGGCAAATTCGAGATTCTTCCATCCTGTTTTGGGATTAAACGGCCTTTTCTGATGGATCCTCTATCTGTTGGGCCCAGACCCCAGAAGCTGTCTGTCTTCCAGATGGGTCTGAGCCTCAGCTGGCTGTCTACAGTTGTCACAGTGGAGGAACAGTTCGCAGTCAGCCTATAGGATTAGAGAAAGAGAGAGAGAGTGCTCATTTGCTTTGTGGCATCGCATCTTAGTTACTCTGTCTAATTAAAAAGGCTGTCTGGAGACTGAGTGTCTCTAGGCGTCACCTAGTCCAGATCCAGCCCACGGCAGACGCCAGACCAGTGCTTAATGGTGTTGGATGCGGTGTGTCATCCTGCCTGGCCTGGTGTGGAAAGAGCAGCCCTGACCCCAAACCCCTGTCTCCCCCCCCCTTTTTTTTTTAGCCTTCTTTCTCCTTCAGCTTACCCACTATGGCTCCTGTTCTTCTCCTCCCACTGCCTCTGCTCTAAAGGGATTTTGCAAAACTTAGTTCAGGATGCCCTTGAGTGTGTGAAATGATTGAAGCAAGCAATACTGCAGAGTCACCGCACATATATACACTCACACACAAACCCGTAAGATAAAGGTGTATGTGTTGGGGCAGGAGCACAGCTATAGAGAATCTGTAGATGATCCTGCTGCTGATACAGTTGTAACAGTGCAAAAAAAAAAAACCCAAAAAAGACTTGAGGCTACACAGTCCCATCTGATACACAGTTAAAATGAATTATAGATGGTCCCTAAAAGAAATCCAGTAATGCAGCAACAAGTATTTGCACAAAGCAGTCGCAGATGTAAACATGTCACAGTTGGCGTTTGTATCTGTCTGTGTCCATCCATCCCAATAAGCATCTTTGTATCTCAAACTGTGTATCGAATTTTCTAACTCTTAATAATAGATGTGTTTGCTGTAAATATTTCATGGTCGGCTGACTGAAAACACATGCCTGTCAGAGATATGGAGGTACAGGGAGGGGGGGGGGGTTCGGCGGGATAACGAGTATCTTTGTTCTGGAGCAGCAGCATTTGGCTGGCAGCAGAGACAGACACATACACACTGGCCAGAGAGAGACCTTGGATCAGGACGGGGAGGTGGATATGAAAGGCTGAGTGGACAGACAGACAGGAATGGCTATGCCTTCTAGTGAGCAACAGAGCAGAATACAGACATCCAACTGTGCAACCCTGACCAGTTCGTGCAGCTATTATGGTTCGGATCAGTGGGTCTGTAAAGGCCAACTGCCTGGCCTGCTGCACTGCTTCAGCCAAAACCAGCCAATGTTCTTTTTCTAAGGCCTTGAACGTCTGTTTAGTGGGGCATCAAATAGAATTTGTGTTCTTTTTTTGGCCAACTGCTGATACATGTGAGTGTGGTCGGTGTGTGGAGAAGTATAACCTACAGTATGTTATGGAGACATAAATCAAAGGACTCAGCCGCCTTTAATGGACAAAATGCAGATTCTCATAACATCAATCATAAACTCTTAGGATTAAAACTGAAATACTGTAGGATTTTAAGTATATGGTTTTGTAAAAGTTAAGGTTATGGTAAGGTTACGTAAATGCTAGGCCTCCTAAAGTGATAGGGACATGACTGTGTGTGAGTCGGGGGTGGGGTTCCCCAGTTGGCCTTTCTGTCACAAAGTTGTGAATTGAAGCCAATTTCCTGGACTGTTCTCACCCTCCACTGCACAGGTGTGGCGACGACCCAAAAGCATGTTTTCTTGCGCATGCATGTGCCTTCCTGCATCGCATTGTCCTTAAGAAAACACGCGGACACGCGCACGCATCTTCACACCAATGCATATTCAAGACTATGTTATAGCTGAAAGCATAAAACAACACGAAACAAACCTTTACAGATCTTTGGGATTGATTTTACCATGATGTCAGAGAAGACCAAATTCCAAAACGTGATCCAAAGGGAAAATGTAATGGTGAGGCTGGTTAAAGAACGACATTTCCAAGGGGATATTTTGACCACAGTGTACATCACATTAATGTAAAAAGTCTCTACAGGGTTTGAATGCACTACTACAGGCAAAAAAGCAGAAGTGGGAAGTAACTAAGTACAAACACTTTATTGCTCTACTTAGGTAAAGTTTTCAGGTAACTGTACTTTTTGTCTGATAACCTTTTACTTTTACTTCTTACATTTTCACACAAATATGTGTACTTTCTATACGTTTTCGAAGCAGACTTGTCACTTTAGTTTTAATGTATCTGAGGGAAATCGCCAATTCTTATTTCGCATCATCGCGTGCCTTCACAACGACAAGATGAATTTTAACTTGTACGGCTGGGACGATAACACATAGAAAAGACCGTCCCTTGGCGTATCCGTCGGCACATGTCACGCACGACATACGCAACAATACGAAAACAACGTAAAAGAAGCAACAAGACCAAAGCGATGAAATGAGACGAAATGGACATCAAAAGACGTAAGAAGGTGAAAACAAAATGAGACGAAAAAGACGCAACAAGGTGAAAACAACGTAAATAATGGCAACGTGACAGATGTAAAAAGACAAAACAGACATGAAAGGGAGACTGGACTGCTGAGAAGAAGCACCGTTTCAATTTCTATCCTTCAAAGGCCGATTTTTTTACTTTTATACTTTAAGCACATTTCAGAGCCTGTACGTTCATACTTCTACTTGACTCCTTACTTTTACCAGAGTCTTTTTTTTTACACAAGCATCTGTGCTTCTGCTGGAGTAAGAAAGTGTGTACTTTCCCCGCCTCCGTTTGGTCAGAAACACAGCACTGATGCAGAACAAGTCGTACGCGCATGCAAATCAGTTTCACATTGCACAATTTTCTTGGAAGTGGCTGCATCCACCTGAAAAGGTCAAGGTCATAAAGGCCTGTTTTATCCGGTTTCCATTCATTGCCACTGTGAGCGATGAGCGCAGGGTTCGTGCAGGGATCCCGTGCTGTCGACTCGATGATTAGCTCTGTCTTCATGTGCTGAGGGGTTTAGATGAGATGCACATGTGGCAAAGTCCTTGATCTGTTATACTCGATGCTCATTAGTGATTGTCTGGGCATGTCTGACATTAACATGACTTACGCACATATGAGAAGCCGGTCTAAAAACTGAATGTGAAGACTAGCAGAGCGAGGTGATAATTGAGACACCTGAGGACCTCTGTTCTCCTGATCCAGGACTCTTTACTCCAGAGAGAAGAAAACAAACAGAGGCTTCACACTTAGAGGAGGGTCAGCGTCCCTCTTGATAAAGCTTTTCCAATCACTCATCTTCAAATAAACATGAGACGGCTGCTGTTTTCCTACAAACAACAGCCAATTCAGTCGGAGCCCTTTAGTAAATACGAGGCCATCAGATTAGCGGAGACAAAGGTGTGAAGTACCTTCAGATACTGGAGATTACACGCAAAGCCTTTTCTTTTCTCGAAGTACTGCTGCTGTAGGGCAGGGTGTTTTGTGTGAAAATGGATATGATGGACTTTTTAAAAGGATTTCAACATTTCTGGTCGTCTTTAATGTAGAACTTTATATTCACTTTATAGCGATCAGTTAAGTTCAATTTAGTGTCAGTACCAGTTAATAAAAATCTCCCAATATAGTGACTGAAACACTGACTATATCAGGAAATACATCAGTCAGATGCAGCACTTAAAATAGAGCAAAGATTTGTTTTGACAAAGGTTAAGTTGACATGTAACATATTTAAAGCACGTATCGATTCAAACCATTCTCATAGAACAAAACTAACTATAGAATAGACTTGAACAATGAAAGGGTAAAAACACAGATTTATTTGACTCATTTTAAAGTCACCGATTTCCATTTATTCCATTTTGTTGCTTTTTAAAAAAATCATATTTCATTAGTAAATAAAGTTCAGTGATAACTATTAAAAAGTTGTCGCTGCAAGAAAAATAAATGCAAAAAACCCTCGAGTTTCCATTCGTTCATATGAGCTACATACGCTTCTTGAAAACGGATTAAAATGGGCTAACATTTAGTGAATTTGACCAAATGTTAGCTGCGGCTTTAGTTGATTTTTTTTGTGAAAAATTGACAAAATGTAACTACACTTTTGACAAACATTTAACACATTTGAATCCATTTTTCTCGTGAATCCACTCAATAATATTACATTTCCATACGTTTTTTGAAGTAACTAATGGCCATATATTTTACAGTTCATACACAGAAACACATTGTAGGTATTACGTAAAATGCTGATGGATGTTTAACTGCTCTTAACCATCGCTTTTTTGACATAATGTTAACCATGTGTTATTATTAGATCACTTTAGAAGCCACGTTGATGCGTGTGTCTCTTTTCAGTGACTACTTATAGTCTGTGGGTCATGGTGCTTCTTTTTTAGGACTTTGTCGCAACTGTTTGGGTGTGAACCAAGAACAACAGCCCAGCTCTGGTCAGACTTTGAGGTTTGCTCGTAGGATGACATCATGTACTGCTTGTCAAGGAGAGCTACTTTTTTATCATAACCTCTGACCTCTCTCCATCCCTGCTCTGAGGAAGGAAGGAAGGGAGTCAGACGTGAAGGATTCGCATCGAGCACCGGGTCAGACTGTTCAGGTCTGAGCGGCCAGGGTTCAAACTGCAAGAGGGCGCTGGTGTATATATATATATATATATTTAATCTCAAAGAAATTCCTCTGTTTTCTTGCACTTTGTGTCAACCTCCCGGGTTTTGTTTCTATATTAAGCTTTGATAGAGTTTGTTTTCCTAGCTTTGGGTCTTCTCTCCCCCCCCCCCCCCTTCTCCAACCTTGTGAATCCGTGACAGATCATTTTCTCATGGCCTTAAATTTTCCCCAAACAAATAAGCAAGTGAGAGAAAGCCTCACAAGCGAAAGCAGAAGCTCAGATTTCGTGACAGATAACAACCGGGGTTCTGCCAGCGCCGTCTAAAAAAAAAAAATCAGCACGTTCGGATTTAAAGACTAAACCGCACCTTGCTATGCGTCGTAAGCCTCCAGGAGGACATGTGTTAACAGTACGCCATGAGTTAAGCCCAGCGTGTGCCTGACAGATCTAACGTTTCTCACGGTGCGTCAGGTGCTTCCCTCGAACGCTGCATGCCCGTGCACATTTTCTGATCCGAGTATCTAACAGTTTCCCCTCAATCATTCTAGTTTGTTTTTCTGTTATGCAATAAATTAATGGCTGATTGCTCACACTCCCTCTTTTTTTCCCCCTCTGCGGTTGCAGTGTTTCCCACACTCCATGCACCTCAAGAGACCTAGCCCCTTTTGGCACGGGTCCACTTGGCAGTCACACCAACATACGGACCAGCATGTGCGTGGGCTTCGTAATAAAATAATCTTTGCCCTGGGGTGCTGAAACTGCACACAGCTCCTCCCTGACAGTTTCACTTGCCTCAAGAGAAGGAAAAAAAAAAAAAAAAAAAAAAGAGAGGGAACGATACAAATCTAGGATGCACATCTCAGTGTCTGTGCAGTTGTGGATTTTGCAACTGAAATGTAAAGTGAAATACCTGTGGAAACGGTGGTCGCAGTCATGTGTGTGTGAACAAGGATCGACGGGGTGATGTGAGAATGAAACCGGAACGGGAACCGAAAAAGTGTTTTCATTTCACGAACCAAACATTTTGCGGGTTAGAGTCGCAAATACCAAATTTAAGGCAGACAAGAGGACGACTGGGATGATCAGGTGAAGGCTGTTGACTTTGGAGACATGGACGTTTAACTTTACGCTGCTTCTCCAATGACAGGAGACAGGAGCAAGTGTGTCAAGTAAAAAAACGTACAAGTCTTAAAATGTTCTTTACATATTAAAAGTAAACATGATGCTACTGAATGGCTTTTATTAGATTACTGTTATTAATTTAACGTTGTAAAAAGTCTATATTGAGCTCATTTTAACAACTTATTCGGTAGTTTAATACTTAGAAATTGATCAATTACGTGCTGATCGGGTAAAAAGAATGTAAATTCATAAAACAGTGCAACGTCTCCAGCCGAAATGTTGCAGGTAGGCTTTCATCAGTGTTATATTATTCCAATGTATTAGCCTGTTGCTGTAAACAAATGTTGTAACAAGTCATGGTTTAGCTCATTTGAACAACTTCATTCGCTTGTTGATAGTTAAATGCTTAATAAAATGGATCACGCATGACGAGCTAATCACAGTTCCCCAGGTTCAAATGAACGTGATGGTGTCAAAAAGTGAAGTCTGAGTAGAAAGTGTCTGGAAACACGTGCAAGGCGCATTTCCTCTGAATTGAACGTAAGTGCATGTGTTTAGTAAGTTTCCATCACTGTTTGATGATAACAGTTTTACTACTGATGGTGTTGTTGGGGGGTTGGG
>JAPQRN010000026.1:2693345-2709038 GCA_037367275.1 Coranthus polyacanthus
GGGGGGGTTAGGCAGGGAGGGGAAGAGGGAGCGACTGGGGAAAGACAGACAAAGAGAGAGAGGGAGAGTGAAATGTAATCGTCAGGTTTTTAACCCTCTCATTCTGCCTTCTCAGACCCTGGAAAAGGCTTCTTGAGAGAGTATACTGTATGTGTTAATGTGTCGTCTTCTCCTCTTTTCCCCTCCCCGCTCCTGCAGGGCTCCCAGGATTCAACAGGAGGACAGGAGGGCTTGGTGGCCCCGCCTTTTACAGCCTTCCCTCCTCCACCCCCTCCTCAAAACGGCCTACCTGGGACAGAGTTTGGCCCCGGGGCCATGTTTGGTGCTGCGGGCCAAGGCACAGCAGAGGTAGGGGCTGCTGCTAACGGAGCCACCACGTCTGCCACCACAACCAACAACAATGTAAGCACTGCTTTTCTATCACTATATTTAGATGTGTTGAAAGCTTAAATGGGCTTTAAACTGTTTTTTTTAAAAAGGTATAATATGTAACTTTTCCATATTGAAATATCTAAAAATATATACTTGCATTATATCAAATTATATCAAGTTTGCGATCCATAATTTTATTCAGTTTAGTGGGTTTTTTTTTCTCTTTTGGTTGCCTGTCATTTTGTCCCCTTTACTAACGTTACTTGTGGCTATTTCATTAGAATGAAATAACATAAAGTGATTAAATGTCACGAATGTAAATAAAACTTGAATATGTTTCCTCATCTGTAAGTGTTTCTGCCTGAATCACGACAGATAGATTTTCATCTGCAGTGGCTGTGAAAACAACTAACTCGATGCCACACTGCTTAACAACATCTGCTGCTACGTCTTTTGTTATTGTTTTGATTGAGTCGGAAATCACATACTCTGCATTTAAATGAAATAGTAATGGACAAGACGTTTTGCGCTTTCTTTCACTTTACTTTCATTTTAAATGCTGCTAAGAATGAATGACATCCAAACTGTGCACAAATGGCTTTGCATCAACTTTGCTTTGTTTGTTTTGAGTTAAACCGCTCTTACTGCCACTTCCACATCACTTTATCATGTTATCTTGAATAGGTAAACCAGAGATTCTTTAGATAAATCAGAACTTTGTTTTATGTATACGTTATGGAAAACAGACACATATTAAGTATTTTATAAATGAGACCAAATAACTGCATTGAGTCAGACGTAACAGGTTATTGTTTTCTACTTCCTCTCATCAGTAAAACAATATACACGTTTTAAATACTTTACAAATACAACAAAGGAGTACTGTAGATATAGAGATTATTATTCTGCTCATTTGTTTGGTGGCTCAAATAAAATCTCTTGCAACAAAAAAGGGGGACTTTTTTATTCTCAGTCAGAACAGTGGGATCTGTATCACACATCATCAAAATATCATAGCACTACTGTTTGTGTAATCTGAGCAAAGAAATTAACAATCATGGAAATAAGTGTTTTTGAGAATCCATACAGTGATAGAAAATACTGTCAATACTCAAATATATTAGAATGTTCTTAAGCCATACATTTGCCTTTGTATCCAGCTGTCTCATCTTTTTTTCTTCTTCTTCTTCCTCTTGCACTACAGGGGAAGACAGAGGAGACGTCCCAGGGTGAGGCGGGCGTACAGTGCGGCGCAGGAGGCACGGGAGCAGGTGGCTCTGCAGGGGACTCATCAGAGGCCAAAGGGACCCCCAAACGCCTCCACGTCTCAAACATTCCCTTCCGCTTCCGGGACCCAGATCTCAGGCAGATGTTTGGGGTAAGAAGCTGGGAATGTTGTGGTGTGGGGCCTCTTTTTTTTTTTTTAACAGGATCAATAAATCAGTCTGGACACCCCTGGGTCCTCTGTGAAGGGGCAGGGTCACTTGGGGCGGGGAGGAGAGACACACAAAAGAGTAAAAGCAAAGGAAAGACACTCATGGGTGCTGTGTTGGTACTTGAAGGGGCTGTGTGTCTTAGTATGTTAGCGTGAGGGCAGAGTTCAAGGAAAAGAGAAGAACAAAAGATTGTGAAATGTGAGACAGTGTCTTTTGTACAATAGTGACCCCTGGTGCAAATCAGCTGCAATTTACACTGTGTGAATATGCACAAACACCAAGACAACAATCCTGACATAACTCAGAAATGCTAATTAACTGCCTGATTTCTCTGATCATATGTTTGCTAATTAATTTCCTCAAATTTATTTGCAGCAATTTGGGAAGATACTGGATGTAGAGATTATTTTCAATGAGAGGGGTTCAAAGGTAAGTACGCTGAGGCCATTTAACCATAGAAACAACACTCATGTGCTGTTAGTTTTCTTCTGTATATGCCACATAGTATCTGCACGCCACACGTTAAATCACTATTAGAAAATTACAGATATCTTTTAAACCAGTGGTTCTCAAAGTGGGGTCCGGGGACCCCCGGGGGACTGACAAATATTTTTATGTAAATTATAAAATTGTGCTGTATCATTGAAAATGCATATCTATAGTAGGGGGCCATTTGTGCCAATAAAACAGGACACGACAAAGTGTTCCTGCTGCTGCTTAGCTTGGTTTATTAGCCAGCTACACTAGGCTAGGCTTAAGTTCTCTAACTCTGCATATTTTCTCAAAGAAAAGATCCAAATTGTAAGATAAATGAAATGAGTTGAGTCCAAACACAATTTGTGTTTGGTTTATAAAGTATAGAAGTGGTGTTAACATGACTCAAATTGAAATGTGTTTCTATTTATCACTATGAAACGGGTTTAAAGGTTTTCTAATCCAATAGTTCCAATCGTACAAACTGTCGTAGGCATATGCTTAATAATTAGTGGTATGATTGCGAGGGGGTCCTTGGAAAAAGGGGTCTCTGGCCTTTTGAGAACCCATGTATTAAAGAATGTAAGAATACACCCAAGGTCTAAGACACTAGTAGTACCAGGTTCCCCTTTTCCTCCCCTCGACTCCCTCTGATGCACCACACAGTCTCTTTAACCTCCGCCGTGTACCGCAGGGTTTCGGCTTCGTGACGTTTGAGAACAGCGCGGATGCAGAAAAAGCCAGGGAAAAGCTTCACGGCACACTGGTGGAAGGTCGTAAGATTGAGGTAATTTTCTTTTCACTCTCTCTTTCTCCCCCTTTTTTTCTCTTCTGTCTTCTCTTCTTTGTACTCCCATCATACTTCTGCTTGATCACTGACTGCTAGCTAGCTCCCATCCTCCCTTTAGTGATATGCTCTGATGCAGCCCACTGGTATCCCGCTCCCTCGTCTCCTGCAAGATTTTCTTTGAACTATTAATTTTAAAAAACTCGTTTCCTCCTTTTTATGTTTTGTTTTTGTGGTGCCAGTGATTGGGGGTGCAAGAACACTACATAAGGCATGCTGATTTACTTTCTTCTTTTTTTTTTTTTTTTAACGTTAAGCTTTTGCCTCTTCACCTTTTTTTTCCCCCCAACTGACGTGCAACTTGTAGCCACACTGATATTACAACTTTTTCCGCTACAATTGGAATGATGTTTGTGTCGTTGGCACCGGAGGGCACCAGAGGAACGCAGGGAAAAGGATGATGCATGGCAGATTGCTGTCAGATGCTCTTATTTTCTTCCCTAGTGTAGAAATCCTTCTGTGTTCCTCTTCTCCCGGTGCTGTGGCTAAGTGGTTGTGACAAGCTTATGGCTCCTGGTGCAACAGAAGCATGCTGGGAATCACAGCAACACTGACGCATGTTCACTTTATGGAAGTGTGGATTCTTACCAGAGAACTGTGCAGTCGAGTTTTTATGTGGAGTCTGTGTGGGTTGAGGTTGTTTTCTTTTGATTTTTTAAATTTTTTAATTTTTAATTTTATTGCAATTAATTTGAACTGAAGCATGTGCTGAGTTTTTAAAGCAGTTTCTTTCCTTATTTGTGTTTTAATTGGGGTTTCAATCAGCCACTTGTTCATATTGGATCTTTTGACCCAAGCCGCTGTAAGCCGCGACCTGTGCATGGGCTTACTGCGGTGATTTCCTCGTCGTGTGTGTGGGTGTGTGCAAGTCAGTTCCTGCATGATGGATGAGGCTGGCTGGACCGTTTTTTTTTTGTTTTGTTTTTTTTGTTTTACTCTCTTCTTACTGCAGAATGGTTGAGAATGAAAGACAACCACCTGCATCCACTGGTACAACACACTCCCTCTGCCACCTCCACCTTCAGTCAATCAGCAAGCTGAATGGATACTGATGGAGCCAATACAGCCTGCATCAGTCTTACCCCTTTGTATTCAGTCAACAGCCCCCCCTCCCCCTCCAGCATTATCTTAACCCGATTCTCTGTGTTTTACTCCCCCAAGTTTCTGCATGATATCAGTCACTTGTATTAATCAGCGAGCGGTTTGTCCTTATTTTCAGTTGTCACTTTGCATGTACTCTGTTGTACTTCAGTAGTGGTGTCGGGGCCGTAGCAAGTCATGTATCGGCTGCATGGTGGGCCAGCAGCGGGGGAGTCTGTAGAGTGTGTCTCTTTTTCTGTCTGTTTATGGTGCATGGGGGCTTGAAGAGACAAAAGGCTGGCGCAGGACAAAACGTGGATTTGTGTTTATGCATTCTTTCAAAAGAGGAGAAAGGGCCGGACATTTCTATTTGAGGCAATGCTCTCTGGCAGTTCTCCCTTCTTGCAGATGTTGCTGCAGTAACTCTTGCTTTAATTGGTCATATCATTTCAGAGTTTTGTTGAACTACGTTTTCAGACACGATGACAGCAAAAATAACTCAAGAAATAACCTATTTGTAAAATAACTGAGAAACTCTGAAATATAGGCCTACTATGTACTATGATTTATTACGAATCTTTTACTGTTTTATGTGTGACTCTGCAGTTTATTGCTATCCACTGGCATGGGTTTAGTTGATGTAGTTAAAGTGTGCATGGTTGGTACTTCTTTATAGAAATGATGTAGTCTTACTCCAGACAGTTTTTTTTTTCTTGCATGTTTATTCTGTGCAGCTGTTTTGTTGAATTACTTTGGTGATGAAACTTACTTTATTTGTTCAGTTAGCATGAAATCAGTTGCACCTGGGTGCCTCATACTGTTGTTCCACTCATTGAAACAGGGCTGAGTAGCTGAATTCTTAGTTTTCAGAATGATTTGTGACTGAATAATAGTGTACTGTATGTATAGGTATGCTGTGCTTAACTCTAGTGCTGGCATTTTCTGATTGTTGGTGCATGCCTATGGGAGTTAGTTAGTAGTTATTTGCATAGCTCAGTTGCTAATAGTGTGCATGTAAGAAGCCTATATGAAATAGAAGTAGAATTGTTGTGTTAAAGTTATACTGTACTTCTCTTTGTCTGGAATAAAACTCTGCGCTTTGAAGAGGTCAATTTCCTGTGTGCTTCCAATGTATCCATGTAAGTGGCCCAACTACAATTCACTTTGTCTCTACCTGCTTTTCTGTGACCTCATCTCATTACCATCAATTCTATATATAGACTGTAGAGTCCTATATATAGGTGTGACTGTGTGTATCTCCGTATGCACTCACAACCATACACACCCTCGGTGCATCTCCACCCATCCATGGCTGTCTCTGTGCTTGCGTATTTGCCCTAACATAAATGATTAAGCTGTCCTTGCTCATAATTTCAGTCTGCCTCGTGCACTTACATTTTGCCTGTCATTGACATTGAAAACTAACGATAGAAAAGCCCTCAAAACCATTTTAATCGCATATATGTGTAGTGTCATGTTTCATTCGTATGCTGCACTTACTGGCAGAACGAGCACCGGGGACCTTTATGCTCTCATTTGTGTATCGTAATCATGAAATCACAAAGATAGACTGGTGCGCAGGCTCCTGATTGAAATCGGTACTAATCCATGGTTGCACAGCCTGCGTTTCTCGCTAGAGTTCCTGTTCTGTGTGAACAACAGCTCGAATCAACATTAATGTTCAGGCAACACACTTGTGATGTTTCCTTGCCTGTCTCTCAATAGGTGACAATTTGAAGGTCCGCTAAAGGAAATATGCAATTTATCAAGAGGTATGGTAGTCAAACTTTCATTTATAATACTAATTGTTTGATTGTTCCATGTAGGGGTGGG
Organism: Coranthus polyacanthus; assembly: GCA_037367275.1. Taxonomy (NCBI): domain Eukaryota; kingdom Metazoa; phylum Chordata; class Actinopteri; order Kurtiformes; family Apogonidae; genus Coranthus; species Coranthus polyacanthus. The sequence goes on from JAPQRN010000026.1 coordinate 2,699,388, forward strand.
CGATCTGGAAAAAAGATAATTAAAAAAAATGTTTTTGATTGTGATCCGTGATTTGAATTGCAATCAGATTGCCCATCTATAGTTCCTACAGACAGCATTAAGCTTGCTGTATTGTAAAATAAGTGAATGCAGGTTTGTTCATTCAATCAGCCTGATACGATTAGCCAAAGACTGGGCAGGTTTATCTGTTTTACTTTGATCTTCCGGGTAGATGAACCACATCATGCGAGCGCAAGAGCAACTCCTGCAAAAACACGTCAATGGTTGCAGACAGTCGGCGCACAGCCACAGAGGAGAAACCTGCAGGAACCTTTGGCCTCCCATTCACTAACCCCTGCTTTAAGGCTGCTTGTTTGTGGTTGATCTGTGTGGCTGGAGTGTTAACGGGAAGTGATGGCTCCTCCGCAGCGCAGAGTTTTAGTCAGACATGTGAACACGATAGTGCAAAATAGCTGAGGTGGGTGGGTGTGTGGGTGTGTGTGTGTGTGTGAGAGACAAGTGGTTCAGCTCTGCATGCAGTGACCTCATCAAACAGGAGGCAACTAGTGAAAGAAATGTGTCATGCCATCACTGCATGGATGCGTATGGGGGAGAACGATGAGTGGAATTTGTGGTTCTGCATGTATGACCATGCTCATTCTCACCAACCAACGCTGCAGCCACACACTCCTCAACGGGATACAGCTGGCCTTCTGCTCACCAGGGCCTCGTACCATTTCCATACAACATTTTAGATAATTGCATTCATCGCTAAAGAGGGGAAAAAAAAAAAGTAATAAAAATGCCGCCTGAGGTGAAGGCTCACCAGCTCCTTGTGTCCCAGTTTCTCAGATGACCCGCCACCCCTCCACTCCCCGTCCCCACGCTTTGGATTTGACCAGTTCTGTTTCGTTATCTGGACTTTGTGTTACTGCATGACTCGTTTCAGAGAATTAATGGATGAAATGTGTGAGTATTCATGTGTGTGTTTGCTTTGTACATGAGTGAAAAGTGTAGAAAAGGGGAAAGCGATTTTGCACTTTGCCCTTTCTACCCCTCTGTCTTGGTTTGTGTGTCGGCTCCATTCTTTCTCTCTCTTATCACTTTATTCTCTTGTTGCCAGTCTGCTTCGTCTTTCTGCCATTTTTCATTTATTTTGATCCATAGGTGTTTTTAACTTTCTGTTTGTCATAACCGATGCTTTTTTTGTTTGTTTTCATTCATTTCATATCTTATTTTCATTGACTATTGTATGTTCTTTTATGGTGACTGGTAAAAACTGGAAATTCTAAGTCATTCTTCCTACAAACAGTTTCCAAATACACACTCTTCCCTTGTGGCCTGACTTCACCACACAAGAATGAGTCCTTTCTTTCAACATCTAACCAGAATACCTCCTCTTGACCCTTTTGACTGTAATTGATCCAGACAGAGTCAAACCAACCTATTGCTGCTCTGCGCTTACGATGGAGGGTGGTGTGCATTTTGTATGTGCTCTTTTGACTTTTCCTCAGAGGTGATCCAGTTAATTCCTCCCAGTTAATTCAATAGGGTAGTTTTTCCAGGGGTTGGGGGGTGTTAAGGCAAGGTTGCCCCATATCTCCATTTTCCCAATCTGTACCATGTCTTTTGTCCTGTAGAGCACCAGATACCTTTCTGTCAGTGGTCTTGATTGTTGTAACGATGCTCAGAGCTCCGTTTTTAGTACTGAGAGCTAGCATCCTCTCTCCCATTTCCTCCTCTTCCTCCTCCTCCTCCTCTTCCTCCTCCTCCTCTCTCTGCTTTCTGTTGAATTCTGTAACACTGCTGCTCTCAGGTCTTTACTACACATGGGGCAAGAGGGGGGGGGGGCATTTAGGTTTCTTTTGTTTCTAGGATTATTTGTTCCTTTATTTATTATATTTTTTCTGTTTCCCTGACGACTTCTGTGTGTTGTTGTCAGTCTCCACGGTAACCACTCGCTGTATCTACGGCAACGGTAAGTTGTGTACAAACCTCTATCACTGAACTGATCCCCTTCCCACCCCACCTTTGAAATGGGCTTTTGATACATTATATATATATATATATATATATATATGTGTGTATATATATATATATATATATATAGTACTTTGTAAAGTTACAATATTGTCACAGTGTAATGCCCTACTAAGCTATTACATAATTTATCAGTGCACAGCAGAGTATCACACACACACACACACACACACACACACACACACACACACACAGACAGACACAGCATCTTAAACAGGTAGTAAGATTTTCTCCACATGCTGTCCCCCACCATCTCATTAACACCACTGGGAATGACCGAATGTAATCACCCTCCTCTATGCAATGACATGGCTGTCCACAATCCATCAGATTAATTCTCCATCGGACTCAAATGTATACAGTGTTTATTTTGCCGATGATTAGAAATCAGCAGAAATGTGAAGCTTTCCTCCTTGTTGCTTGCTTTAAGTGAATGCAGACCCCAAGCTGCAGAGCCAATAATAATGCTGCTCTGGTGTTGCATTCTTTTATTTCATTGACCTGCCTGCTTTCAGCACAGTGTACATTTGCCAAATATTAGCCAGCCAGACCCGGTGTGTAAGAGGGTCACCTATTTGAAAGAGGAGTTCATGCAGTCTCTGAGCTAATGTGGGAATGCATCTAGCCAGCATTTCTGGCCTACCACACAGTGCTGCGGGGATGATGTATTTTTGCAGGCCAACGCAGAAGTTAGCATCACCCCAGGTTCCCTCGACAAAAAGCCATTGGAATTTTTCATTGGCTTTTGGATAATTACGGAAAATAATCTCTGTGGCAAACAAAAGTTTGTTTTACTTATGAAATGTGTTTGAAACAGAAATGTTAAATGCTAATGTTAGGCTAACAAACTACACCACAGTCATGTGATTTCAACATCACTGCCACTAAGCTTCCAACATGTAATTTTATCACAATCCACTTACCTCTTCTACAAAAACCTTTCCCTTTGGTGTGGCCATCTAGCTCGTGAGTAGAACAGTTTGCAACACAACAAGGCTTAGTGGTGGACCACCTTGTAGATGAGTTTTCACAGGAAGCATGAAAAGGCTAGTGGAAAGCAATTTGTTTTTGCATATTTTCATGTTTCCTGATTTAAAAAAAAAAAACAAAAAAAAAAACTAAAAACTCCCAGAAATCTTGGAAGGTAGGAAGCCCCCCCCCCCCCTTCCAAAAAGCACCGGCTGCTCTGATCGGTCCACACCAACTGGAGCATCATCCCGTTTATGATCCATTAGCAACAGCTGGCTAGGTCATACATCCTCTGTGGTCGCTATCTGGAAGACTTTGTAATCACGGGGAGGGATGTAAAGCTTTGAGAAAGTTTGTCATTGGACACAAAATGAGTATATCGAATGTTTTGTTTACCAGCTAATTGAATTAAAATTTACAGTAAGGTTGATTGGTGCACTGTCTCTGAATAAAATAAACAAAAACCAAAAATATACGCCTCCCGAGGGCTGGATGAGACATCAAAATTGTCTTGTGCTACATTGAGACACGTAGCACAAGACCATCAAGAATCATGTAAACACACTTTTAGCACAGTTGCTACCAGTTAGCCATTTGTTAGTAACCGACACAGAAGCTTCAAAATTCACAAGTGGGGCTCTTGTGTATTTTATGTCGTAGAAGCTTGTGTTAACCACAGACTTTATTTCAGGCATTTAACCAAGAACCCATTGAAAAACCCAGTGACTTCAAGACGAGGGAACTGAAGTGCAAAATGCTAACTCACTCCTGGGTTTTAAGACTCATTTCTGCAGCACTCTATTATGCACACACAGGATGTCATGACACTTCTAGTAAGTGTTTTCACGGCGGCTTCCCAAATTTACATACCTAGACTAGCAGAAATGTTTTGTTTTCTGGTCTTTGTTAACACTACTGTTAAAATTTCAACTTAATTCACCGGGGATCCTCAGGCGCGGTCACTCATCAAACCAGCCGATGTTGTGTAACCATATGCATCTCTGAACCGATATGGGGTTTACCTTGCTGTTTTTTGGGTCTCTATTATGCTGCCATTTTGTTTTTTCTTTTCTCTTTTAGTTTGGTTTCCTTGTAGTGGATTGTCTGTGTATCAGTAGTTGTAGAAGTAGTCGTAGTGTACTGGTCTCAGTTTGTGACACACAGTTCTAATGCCTGGCATAGTGTCTCATGTTTATTTTATTTCTCTCCTTTTTTGGGAATGAGGATTGCTCTCTCTCTCTCTCTCTCTCTCTCTCTCTCTCTCTCTACCTCTCTCTCTACCTCTCTCTCTACCTCTCTCTCTACCTCTCTACCTCTCTACCTCTCTACCTCTCTACCTCTCTACCTCTACCTCTCTCTCTCTCTCTCTCTACCTCTCTACCTCTACCCCTCTCTCGCTCTCTCTCTACCTCTACCCCTCTCTCGCTCTCTCTCGCTCTCTCTCTCTCTCTCTGTTTTTCAACCCACCACATACAATGAGATTTTCAAGAGAATGGTCACCAAATCTAATTGCTTTATTTGAATGATGCACCTTGGTATATATGTTTTGTTTTTTCTACGGTAATTATTAGTTTTTTTTGTGTTGCTCATGTAATATCTTTCTCCCTGTTTCCTCTTTCTCTTCACTCCATTTTTATGTTCTCCTGATTTTGACTGGCTCTGTCTCTTTACTTCTCACCTGCATCCCTTCCTGTTAACTTACCTGTCCCATCTTGTACGTGTTTGATGTGGGAGTGCTGCGATCGTTTTGATTGGTCTCTATGCTGCATCCGACGCTTGCTGATTGGCTGAATTTTTCCTTTTTTTTTTTTCTCGGTTTGTTACTCACTTTTGGTCATGTGATGCGCCCATATTTGGCTGCGTGTAATTTTTGTGGTATATGATTATTAATTTTGTCAAAGAAATGTTTTTGCACCCCCTCTTTCTATCCCCCTCCTTTTGTATTTTTCTTTTAAATATTTCTTTTTAGGTATGTAAACCCCACAAGTTTGGTTTCATATGGAAATGTGACTTCATTTTGTCTGGGTCTATTGTTCAGGATGAACTAGGAGGGCAAAAATGGGATGAGAAAGGCTGAATGTTTTATTAACACCTTGAGATTTGCCCTCCATATTGGTCTTGTTAATTTGCATGTGTTCCTGTCAGCTGTCCACCTAATTTCATTAATTGTGCATGACACAAACTGTGCAGAAACAGATAATTGCCCACAATTACAATAGGCTAAACAGTTCATTAGCATCATTTATTACTTTTGAAGATTTAAACTTTAACAAATCTACATAGACTCTTTCAAAAATGTTAACGGTAATTTGACTCATTAACTCGATTTTCATTTCAAAATGTCTTTTCACTCAGACACCCGCGGACAGTTGCGTCAGATAGCTGGCCAGGCTAGGCTAATTGAATCAGTTGCCACTGACCTTGTCATTTTCAATGAGGGAAAAATGAGGTAAACCTCATTTCCATCTGAATGAAGCTCAGCAGATAAAGAACATGACTCACTGAGAGAAGCAATGCGAACGGCAGGCGAGGCCTTAATGGTCTTCTAAATGGGACCGCAGCGTGTATGCACACACAAGCACTCTCATTCCTCAGTCTGTCTCCTTTTTTTGATACACACACACTCATCTAACCAAAAGGTCATTAATCTTTAGCTTGCCACACAGTCAGCTGTAGGACTTCAACAGCACACTCGGACAGCACAGGTTATTAGAGAGAGCTACAATCTCCTTCTTTTAAAGCCCATCAAAGGGAGATGAGGATAGATCAAGGGACCGGAGTGTGAGCCTTTGAAGCTCAGAGAGGAGATTAGCAACCATCTTCGAGAGAAAGGCATAAGCATTAGACTGAAATGTCAGCGAGCATGCACAGAACATGCACACACACTTAAAAAATCCACAATAGCTTCACATGCACCCACTACAAAGAACAAAAAAATTGCTGCTCCTGTTTCCTTTGCTGTCCCCCTACCCCCCCTTCCTGTGCAGTCACAGCAGGAACATAACCAATGTCACCCATGGCAGCCCTCATATCTTCCCACAATGAGTCACCAAATCTCTACTGGGCAATTCACTTTTAATTGCATGATGACTAAAAATCTCCATAACAGTTCCCACCCACTTTTGCACGCAGAAATTGACATGCAAACCGACACAGACACACCAGTCAAAGTATTCGCAGCCATGACAGGCGTAGAGCTCTGTTGAAATCCTTCTGCTCACTTAAATAAGACACCAGGGAATATAAAATTTTAGCAAGAAGACTCATTTATGTTTTAGCTTTTTGCATAATACATAGGAAACCAATCGCATTACAGTGCATTAGATGTCTGCCGTAGCTTTAAATGATACCGGTATTCTCCTGTAATGACCCAGAAACCGTTAATGTGCACAGAAAAATAACAGATCAATGGATGCAAGCATAACACCAGCAACCATGTAAGACTGTAAATCTACTGTTAAGCAGACCTACAGTATATCAGCCTTGTGATGTAGACATCTGCGTGTTAGTTTCCTGTGTAAAGTTGTCGTTGTGTCTGTGTTTCTGACCGTCTCCTCCTCCGTCCCCAGGTGAATAACGCCACCGCCAGGGTGATGACTAACAAGAAAATGGTCAGCCCCTACCCTAACGGAGAGGCCCTCAGCACACTGCCTTATGGTAACAACCACACTGACTCACACTAACAATGAACCGTGGCCCGCCTAATAATCCAAACAGCATAGGCACACAGGGAGAAGCACAAGCAGGCAGGGTAAATACTGCCGCATTGTTCCCTACCTGCAGGCCGCATTGTGTAAGACCATGGGCAAACTGATTAAGTTCAGTTTATTTTAGCTGTATATCATTTGGCTACCACCTACCAGCAACGATAGCTCACACTCTCCAATACGACCTCGGCTGAGAATGTAAGAGGAAACTTAAACTGTGAGACCCAGAATAAGATGTTCTGAGAATGATAATGTTCCGTCAAAGGATCATGTAACAGGACCACAGTAGCTTATTTCAATAAAATCTATGACAATATCCTGAATGTCAGTTCCTCTGCTCTTTTTTTTTTTAAGGCTGTAGATCTCTGCCCTGAAGCAGTTCATAATTGAATCTGTATTATCGTTGGTGAGCTGGATTCAGTCCTTTCTGGGTCACATGGGTGGTTTCTCATCAATCTGGGAATTGCTAATAGTGTATTTTGTCAAAGAAAAAGCCGGGTGTCCGATAATAGCCGGTGCCGTGGCTGACATGAACAAATACAGGCAGATTGGGAAAAAAAAGTAGTAGTAGTGGTGAGTCGGTAGGGGAATCCGTTTCAAGCACCTGCATGTGTTAATAGAAATTACGATATTTGGGGCCAGTGTATCGACAACCTGTCACAAGAGGAAGCGATACCGTATATTTCTGCATCAATGTTTTGTCCCGCCTACAGCTACCGCTTTAATTTAATACATTCAGCAATATAATCATGCATTTTTCTCTGGTTAATTCTTCTAAAGTGTGCAGATCTGGTGGTAGTCACTGCACGAGTGTTAATGTCTCGGCCAAGCTAGAGTTTCTAATAACATACGAGCGCCACAAGATTGACAGTTTTAAGTGCCGTACGGAACCTCACAAGTCAGAGTTTTCCACAACACACAATAAAACACAACAACACACAAATGAAGGGTTTCTGTCCAGCAAAAAGTTAGAGGGATTATAATTTGAAACAGTTACAGGAAGTGTTTGTATTGCATTAACTTTAACAAGGCATATTGGACGGAATCAAAACAAGGCTGTGTTTTAAAATAAGACCAATTATACAGAGTGAATTAGAAATAAAGGCCTGCCTCTAGCACAAGCCTGCTTCAAATAATGGCCTTTTATCCTGTGCAGCTGAGGTGAATAAAGGCCCCTGTCATTATCTGAGGAAATATGGTGCTCTTGGGGGGATGCATGATGCTGCTGTCTTTGTTTTTTCTCTAACTTCTTGTCACGTTTTAATCAGTGAAACTGGTCTTTAGGTACCCACTGGACCATGCAGCCAGCAATAAAAAGTGAATGACTGTGAATGATGGTAGTAATGGTGTTTTATTTGACTCCCTCTTCTCTTTCTAACTACCAGCGGGGTGGAAATTGAGTCCGATGGTGGGAGCTGTGTACGGCCCAGAGCTCTACGCAGGTAAGACACTCTCCCAAATGATTGCTGTCTCTGCAGCCTGATTAAAATTTAAGTCACGTCCCTATTCACTTTTATTGCTATGAAGCCCTCAAGGCTACAGTTCTCTTAGTCATTTCTTTGGTCCCCCACCCCAATTCATGTTGTGCTTTTCTCACCCAATATCCCTCTTTCCTAAATCCACTTCTGTTTTCACCTTCCTCCTCCTCCAGTCCCAGGGTTTCCTTACCCTTCAGCAGCTGCAGCAGCCACTACAGCAGCAGCAGCTTTCCGCGGCGCCCACCTCCGGGGCCGAGGCCGGCCCGTCTACAGCGCCGTGCGGGCCGCTGTGCCTCAGCCTGCCATCCCTGCCTACCCAGGGTAAGACACATCTATGAACTCCAGACTTCACATGCTTCAAAGCTGAACAGATCTGTGTGTGTTTGATAGTATATATTTTCGATAGCATATATTTTTGAAGTAAAATACAAAAGGAGTTGTTTTGTTTAGTGCTTAGCGAACACCTCATGTATTTTCACAATCATTTTCCAAATCCTGTTTGAGCAGGTCTCACTTTAATACAGCTGTGCTCATACAGTCCTCATGCTCAAACATTATTCACACACTCCACTGTGTTCAGCAGGCCAACTGGCACATTGTCAGTCAGTTCACAAGCTTTTCAGTCGAGTATGATGGGATTGCTCCATTGAAGGCTCATTTGAATAAACAACACAGATACCACCATCGGCAGATTTGCATAAACACACACAAACCACATCCAGTCATTATGCATAAGCAGTCACCCTGCACACAGATTTGCTCCATATTATTCACTTTTGCTGTGATCTGGGTTTTTGTCCCCCCCCTCTGTGCATGTTGTCGCTGTGCTGTGCTGATTGGCTAATGGGGTCGTGATTGAAATGATACTCAAATCAAAGTACAACTGATTGGTTAATAGCCTTGCCGCCTGCTTGTTGCCACGATTCAAATGAAGCAACAACAAGATGAAATTGGGGGGCTGCAGGAAATACCCTCTCCATATCTGCTCCCACCAGTGGCTTTAAAAATGCCCACTCCGCTCACACATCATTTCCCCATAAAGTGATCTGCCCACAGTGGCCTTTACTGCCGTGATTTTCTTGTAGCTGGGGAACAATAGCAGTTTATGGTTTCATTTAGCTCACTGCTAGTCAATGATATTTTTCTATTAGTCCCACGAGACTAGTGTTGTCATGCGTAATGGTGCTGTATGTTTTTGGTTGTGGAGCTTAAATGGAAGTTGTATTTCCTCTGCATGCTGCATGGGTGTGAAATAACTGCTGTATCTCTCTTTTTCTCTCTCTCTGTCTCTCTCTCTCTCTCTCTCTCTGTCTCTCTCTCTCTCTCTATATTCCTATTCCCTTTTTTTTTTTTTTACTGTGTTGTGAACTTCTTCCACTCTGGTTTTGGGACTGTGCACCACCATCCGTTTGAACCCCACCCCACCCCACCCCCTCATCCACTACACCACCACCCCTTTTTGTCTCTCTCCCTGCACC
>JAPQRN010000026.1:2740695-2756890 GCA_037367275.1 Coranthus polyacanthus
CTGATACAGTCGTTGGCTTAGAAATGTTACCTAACGTCAACAATCAAGGGGCTCACAGGACAAAACAGATTCCAATACACTTCACTTAGGCCCAGTTCAGACCTGGCATTAACACGTATCGTAAGAGGTCCGATCACGTGTGGACAGCTCTAATGCAAGGTGTGAACTCGCTCAGGACGCATTCCGAGGTGGTCTGGGACGCTCATGTCCCCATGAATGTCTGAACATGAATGCGTCCTGGGACGGATTGATTGACTGCCTACTCAGCTGATGTCCTCTGTGCATAACAGCATAATATTTAAGATGGCTGAAAATTTCGAAAAGCACACAAAGATATATTATGAGTGTTCCATATGTGTAGCGCTGCCAGGACGTCGCACCGCCACTTGTTTTCCACTGCAACGATATACAATATGCACAGTTGCATAATCTGGTGGAAATTGATTAGGCGATTAAAGATTCGAGTCATGCAGGAGAACAATTAAAAACAAATGTAATGGTCAAAGTTGTCATATCGAAGGCGTACCGATTGTATTGATTACTCACTGCATGACGTCGACTCATGCAATGAGCAACAGGCAAGAAAACAATGGATTTGAATGCGTCAATGCGTTTCACCTCTTCTACGTGATTATAAAATTCTCTACTATTATTCTGAAATTTGGGTTAACTGAAGTGACAGGGAATATATTCTGAGTTTGAGTGCATTTAGTCAAGGTATATTTAAAACTTCTGACCTCAGCTGTACCTTTTTCTATGTATGTTTTTAATTGAGGTTGGTTATGTTGTTCACACCAGGTTTTGAGGGCAGTTTTTAAGAGCAGGAAAGCATGAGTGGCCCGCGCCAAAGGAGGACAGGAGATGGCTAAGCCTCTTTAACAGTATGTAGGCTGGAAATAATAAGGACCTGGCCTCTTTAACAACTAAGAGCACAGTTCTGACTGTACTGTATGCAATGTACAGTACATTCAGTGTGCGTCCTGAATGATGGGGAAATTTCAAAAATGCTGCTACAGGTAGAGTTAATTCACCTCAGCTTGTCTGTGGTATGTACTGTATTAAAGCAAATGATGGTAATTATGCACTGAACTGTGAAGCGGCGACGTCTCTGATTGTAGGTCAATATGTCAATGCTGGAACCCATCTGTGTGCAAACATGTTAATACTAATAAGATTAACAACAGTATTATATAATTATAGCTCTGGAGCAGCAACATGTTCAAAAACACAGACAGCATTTTACAGCTCGTCCAATTAGTGTAAATATCAGCTAAGTATGACTTCAGCGGACACGTCTGTTCATTCATGAGCCTTATGAATTCCTGCGTGTGTGTTAGGAAATCCTAGTCTTTTTTTATGCCCGAGCTCGACACACTGGAGGCATACATATGATCTGTGGAATGTATGGAGATTTATTCCCAGTTCTTGAAGTGCTCAAGGAGACACACGAGCGCACCTTTTTTAACATCAAAAAGACGTCTAGACTGAACTAAACCACGGTGTCTCTCTGGACCGAACGTCCAGCATCCGAGTCTGATTTATATACGTTTAAAATCCCAAACCTCCTCGTGCCATCTCCGCAAAGAAAACATCAAAACGTGACCGCGTGAGAACAAACAAGATAGGACTAGGGAATCGGGGGAAGAGGCACCAGAAGCATTCATGTTTTCATTCACTCAGCTTGCAGGCAGCTCTGTATTGTACTTTCCTCTTCTATGTGCCGACTGAGGGAGAAACATGAGCTGTATTCAAAGCAGTTTTGTACAGTGTGGCCAGTGATGGATGAAGTAGCCGGATCCATTACTTTAATAAAATACCACACTGTGAAAATACTCCACTACAAGTAAAAGTTCCGCATTCAAAACCTTACTTAAGTAAAAGTAATTATCATCCACAAAGTATATTTAATATATGAATAGTCAAAGTGTTCACAGTGCAGTGAAATGGTCCTTGTCAGTGGTTTTACGATTACATACGATGTTTTCGTATTCATCCTCAAGAAACATGAAGTCGCATACAGTGGAAATGCTCATGTAAATTAGAATTCCTTCGCATTCGGACTCGAGTAAAAAGTACTTAGTCACATACTTATGGTTGAATAATGACTTCCAGCTACAATATGGTCTAATTTTGTGGCTACAGTAAAACCAGAAACAAACAACCGCCTCTCAAACCATCATGGGATGAATGTTTAATGCTGTAAATATAGGTGTTGTTAAAAAAAAAAAGAATACTTATAATATGAACCGTATGAACCACTAATATGTCTGGCCCATATGAATGAGGGGCAAAGGGCTCAGACTGTCTGGTTTACCGATGAATATGAGGTCAAGTACTGGTGGATCAGTATTTGCGTTGAAGGCTGTCAGTTCATTGAGTAACGGCCCCACAGGTCACATGCAGCCCACTTTAAACCCTTCCTAATCCCATTTGAACCCGCGCTGAGGCCAGACATCGACAGCAACGATGACCTGCGAACTCACTCATACTCCGACACACTTCTCGAACATAGCGGCCGTAGCCACTCGTGGTCGCATGTTTGCACGCTTGCAGCAACAGTTGCACGTAGGGCAAAGACGAGTTTGCTTCCGCAGCTTCCTCGGATTTAATGAGTTATTTTTTTCATAGGCGCTTCATTAACATATCATTCATGAAGATAATCATGTTTTCTTGTCGTGTTCAAATTATACAACAAAGTTTTAACAACCCTTTGCTTTGTATTCTAAACCCAGTTAAATCAAAAACACACGGACCTCTCCTCTCTCCCCCGTCGGAAAGAAATTCATGGCACGGCACACAGAAATTCATTTCAAACGCAACTAATGATTTTTTTTTTTTTTTTTTTTTTTTCCTCATTCATGCAAACACATTATGCATTTCCATTTCATATCTGCCACGCTCCTTTAAGCTTTGAAGTGCGAAATCCCTTCAGTTTTAGCCTAAATCTTTTACTTTCATGGCGACACACACATTTCTTTTATATAAGGATTTGCCTGTAGTAAATGTATTCTTTTTTTCTTTTTTTTTCTATTTCATTAACAGGATTTTTTCAGTTGCTTTATATTTCCATTTGAAAGCATTTCTGTTTCTTGATATTGCTTCGCTGTTGAATAAGTATTTTAAGATGTGTGTGTGTGTGTCTGCGTACAAGCCGTTACACAGTGTGTTGCTGTTTGCATGTTGACTGAAGTGGCAGCGCGCGTGGACTTTCTTGGCTTGCACTTAAAGTTGTCACCTGTTGATGAATTTGAGGCAATTTAGACGCGTAGCTTTTATTTTTTTCCATTCACTTTTTTTTTTTTTTTTCTCTGACAGCTTTTTTACCACAGTATTAAATGCTTTTTGTTATTGCAGCAAGAGTAAAAGTTCTGGTTCGGTGTCCTTTGGGGCATGATGTGAATTTTCCTTTGTGTGTCACTGTTATGTAAGACTCTAAGAAGCCGGTTCGCTAAACTAATGTGACACCGGGAAGGAAGATTGACCTGAATCTCATTTCACAGGCTTACACCGTTTGTCGTCATGAAGTGTTTTCAGGAGTATTTTCTGCAACTGTACTCAGGTACTGGTATCACATTTTCCATGGTTGTTTACTGGGTTGTTTACCACGCTTCCAACAAAACATCCAAAAGGATTCCTAAACTGGAGTCCTCAGACATTTCAAACTTTTTTTTTTGTCACAGTATTACACTCCACATCGTGTAGTGTCTACGGCTGCTGCTTCCTGGGTCGCGCAGCAACGCAGAAAACTGAAATCCATCAGATTTTAACTCGAGCACAAATCACTTTCAGAAATGCACATGTACTTATAAGCGTAAACATGCTAGGGTACACATATTCACCATTAAATAGCATATATAATACTACTTATTAATTCCTTATGAACACATTCTACAACTACTAGGCCATTAACTAACAGTTTTCCCTCCTAATTACTGCTTGTTGATAGTAAGTTGTACATGAATTATGATCTTAATATGCTCAGCAGTAAGTGAATTAGGGAATGAATTAGTCATGAACATGGGGAATATATTCTGAGTTAGAAAGACTTAATTTAGAGTCAATAACACTTGTAGTTTTGTGTTTTGTTATAAGAATAGACCATTTTGATTATTTAAAGGTTCAGTATGTAAGATATGCATAAACATAGACATATATATAAAAATCTACATTTCATGTAGTGAAAACAGCTCAACACGGCGGTGAAGTTACACTTGTGCAATTAAAGGAGACATTTTTTCACTACATGAGGCCCATACTGAGCAAAACATAAGATCCTAATTCAAGTCTAACAACTTTTGAGCAGTATTTAGGACGTAACTGAGGGAAAACTGTTTGATAACGGGAGTTCTATAATGGCTATTAAAGAGCCAATATGCTACTAATATGCATGCGAATAAGCAACTAGGTAAGGGTTAATGTTGTCTACCTTAATATAAATGCATATAATATAGTCTCAAGTAACTAAATCAAAGAATTCCATTATGACAAAGTGTCATCCAACATAATGAAACTTGTCATTTTGAATTAGTCACGGCCTTGCATCCACCTCAGGGAAACATCAGCCTCTTCATTTATTTCTTCCGTGTGACTACGGTATTTTTCTTTGGCTGGCACCGAGCCAAACTATTTTCCCTTCTTCTCCTTTGGTGAGTCTGTTACAATTGGGATAGCAGCGCATAAAAAAAAAAAAAAAAAACATTTGACAGAAGAACCACAGTGGTCCTCGCTGTTATTTTTCACCCCACAGACAGAGACGGGCGACAACGGAGCCGAGCATGTGGGTGTACAATTATTAGTATGCCATATGTGATGTGAGGCAGGAAAACACTGAACATGAAAACACTGTGCATGGCTGCGGACACCTGAGCTGAGTCCTGCAGCCGTTAAGGCCAAGTCAGAATATAAAGCAGGAGAATAAACGCTGAGATTCATGCTGCTGCAGAGAATATGCTGAATTCTATTTACGGTAACGTGACCTTGGTTCTGATGTTATACGAAACAGAAGGACTGCTTTCATGTGAAAACGTACAACCTTCATCTGGTTATACAGCGTAACATCAACAACCCATCTACACAATGACATGTACAGATTGCCTGTATGCGTAGGCAGTACCGATGTGAGATCTAATAGAGAGCGTGACCGGTTGTAATGATGAAGGAAAACCGTATTATTGGCTGAAATTGAATATGGAGAATCACATCAACTTTAAGAAACACAGCAAAACGGGGGGGACAAGTGCTGTCGTGATCCTGGCTTTGATGTTAGATGAATCAGAAATGATAAGTAGAGTAGAAAAGTAACATTCATATTACAGCCTTGCATTTGCGTCGCTGGTAGATAAACAGACAGATTTTGTGGCTGCGTTGAATTTTCGCGCTCATGACCTGGAAACTGTTTACAAAAAAGAAGGAACGAGTTGAGAAGAGGCTCATCACCTTTTGTTTAAGAATGAATCACAAAAACCCACAGAGGAAACAATGGATATAGTTGAATTCTAATCTTCAGGTGTGTCCCTCATTTTCGTTTAATTTAGTTATCTTGCAAAACTGAATCCACGCAGCAGACACAGATATCAAAGTCTGTAAATTCTATATATTTTTTTCATATATTGTGGAGTGACTTGGATCCGCTTTCGTTCACCATTTTATCATTCAGATCATCATCTCAAAAGCCTCCAATGCCTCTTCTTTTTTTTTTTTTTCCATCACATCAACATCAACCCCAAGTATGATATTTCATCTGCTTCCTTCATTACTCACATTCGCTCCCTGAGGGCACAACAAAGCTTTGCAGCAATGAGAAACATAAAAACCCATTCGTACGTAGTGCTGAAGTACATCAGCCCCATACTCATGAGCTGAAAAAAAAAAAAACAGGTGAATTTTGAACCTGTAGGAACAGTTTTAATCCAAATGTTGGGCAACTTTTTGTCTTTTCATCCTCCTGTAAATTAAAAAGAAAAACTTCCTCTCCCTTCGCACTTTAGGATGCCTGTTTAGTGATAGCGGTCCAGAGAGAGAGAGAGAGAGAGAGAGAGAGAGAGGTCCAGAAAGACAAAGAGCACAGGAGACAAAAACAGTGAGAGTGAGGTACAGGAGATTTAAAAGGGGAGCGGTGTCTGGTAATCTGGGCTTTACGGCTTCCAGTGGTATTAAGGGAGCACGCTTATTAGATTGGAGCAGCGTGCGTTCTCTCCTCGGAAGGAGAGACTAATTGGATATCAGCGAATCAGAGAGCCTGACGTTGTCATGACACAGGAAAGGAAAGCAGAGGTGGATGACGCTCACATTAGGTCGAAAAGCAATGGAAATACCATTAATAGCAATTAAAAAGGGATGATGGCACACACACACACACACACACACGGACACAAATAGAATACTCGACAGCGTGAGCGTGTTCCGCTCTCTTGCGCGACTTCACACACATTCAGCTTGATATTACTTTAGAGGAACGCAACACAAGCGCAGAGTAACGTGCGTTTCTTTGTGTCGGCATGCGTGACACGTCGGGAGAATGAATGCTTCCGCTTTAATTAGATTCCTCTGTTGACTGCATATCGCGCACATCTCAAGCAGAAGAGTAACACTGCCTGCACACCCCACCCGCCCGTCCATTTTACTGCTGGAAAAAAAAAAAAAAAAGAGAGAGTCTATGTGTCTATGTGCAAGGGAAAAAAAGACATCAAAGATTAAAGGAAGAGGGCGAGTTGAATAGAGGAGGAGAAAGGAAGCAAAAGGTTGTTCTGTGCAACGTGTGCTCAGAGGCGTTCCACACCAGCAGGATAAAATAGTGGAAATTAGTCCTTTTGAACTGATGTGATGTGATTTTACATCCTGCAGTGTAACACGGTCATGTTTCAGTCTTGCGTCACACAGAGCTTTCCCGCAGCTCTCTGCAGCTCTGTCTTTAATTTTACATTGCACACATGTCTCTCTTCGCCCGCAGGTTTGATTAATGCTGCATTCATTCCTGGATTGGAATAAAAAGGATTGATGGATAAACAAGGAGGGTTACTTTGACTGCTTTTTGAAGAATTCAGCTCAGAAAGCATTAAAATGTCTAGCGTTAGCAATGAATGCATTACTTAACGTACATCCGTTTTTTTGATGTTTTGATCATTTTGGCTGTGTTAATGCATCTTCATAAAGGTTCAGTACGGAAGGTTCAGGGGGATTTAATTGCAGAAATAGAATATTATAGTAATTTTAGCCCGTTCTCGCTCCCGACTCCTAACCTTAACCTTAAGCAAGTTGTTTTTATGCTGAAACCTAAACAAACCATAACCATTGTCTAGATGTCTTCCGGACATCAAAAAAATGAAACCAACCTCACGTGTTGAAAAATGATGCTCTAATGGTACCCTGTGTGATGTAATGTGACACCGTGGCCAAGCATCAGTATGCGATGAGTTGGGAGTGAAAATGTGTAGTTTTATTAGTGTATAATCATCTGACAATATGTGTTTTTATTAGTTTAGAAGGAGCCACTTCTGTCTGCAGAGGGAACGGATGCTCTTCCATGCTCTTTCATGTTGTCCCGCCAAGTTTCTACTAGTTCTCTTCTTCTTCTTCTTCTTCTCGCAGATGTGCAGGAGACAGGGTGTGTTTGACGTCCAGCAATGAGGTACGTTACAGCACCTACTATGTTGGAGTGCTGACCAGAGTAAAAGCCAAAATGGACAAACCAAACAGTGGCTCTAAGAAAGGCCTTTTTACTGACATATCCCAGATCCCCCCCCCCAAAAAAATACAAAAAATCTACTTACCATTCAGCAACAGTGGTGGCATTATGTAAACAAACTGGTTGGTTAAAAGATTTGACTTAGTGAGAGTGGAAAATAGTGTTATTTTAATATTTTTTATGGCATCTGAGGAACCGTTTTTAAACTGAGGCACAAGGGTTAAAGTTAGCGTGTCTCTCCGTACACTCTTATTCTTTTTTTCACACGTAAACACCTTTAAGCGCGTAAGATACATACACGTATCTGGTGTCTTGCAGTGCCTGGTTTTGCTGCATAACATGGTGTTAGACTAATGATGTTTGTGTCTTTGATTGCAGCTCATAAATCCACAATCTGTTCAGCTTCATTATTTAGTGCCGTGTGTGTACAATGCAGGATTCGCCCTTGGCTAGCTAAACATCCCATTTCCAACCCTCGGTGTAGTAATGTACTCATTAATACTTAACAGAGTCCATAACAGTGCGATGCCGTGATTGCTGCTTTAAGGCGGTCGTTAAAACCCAGGAAGCTGAGGAATACACATTATAGATTCCTGTATGTTGTGAGCGTGATGTGATAATAAAACGGACACCATGCAAGCATTTTAAATCAAGCTGCAGGGAAACAAACTCTGTGACCCCAGAGAGCAAACCTTGTGCCTCCATCCAGTGCAATTTAACTTTAAATCTGGCATTTACTTGTATATTGTAAATGCTTCACACATAGCTCTGCAGAATATTTTGTTTCCTCCACACAAAACTGAACTTAGACAGCCTCCTCTGCATCCAAATCCCAGCTGTAGGCATGTTTAGAGCCAAGGTGGAAGTTTCACTTTAGTCCCTCACCCACACACGCTGGTGCAACGTGCCGAAATGTGACGGCAAAGAAAGACGTGTGAGAAAGAGTTCCTGCAGGGAAAAAAAAAAAAAAAAAAGGGGCGAAAGGGAGAGACGAACTAAGAGGGAAGGAGAGAGACAAGACAAAAGAGCAAAACAACAAAACAGAGGAGAACTGAACAAGGGGAAGAGACGCCAGCTCCATGCAAGAGTAACGGGAGGTAAATCTTCAAACGGTGCTCGGTGAAGATAGAAAAGAGAAGAAGATGATGAGGGAATAGCACCCCTCCCTAGTTACCACTGTCAGGGCTAATATCTCATTACTAGTCTTAGCTGGCAGCTCTCAGGCAGTCAGGGAGAGGTCAGGAAAGCTCCAGAGAGACAGACTAACAGTGAGGCTCTCATCGAGCTTAATAGCATAAAAGTCCAGAGACACGGAACGACTCAGAGGAAGGAGCTGAAAGGAGGATTCATGAGGAGACGCTTTCATAGTTCATATAGCTAATTGTGGGAACTAAAGTAACATTTGCATGAATGTACCCATTCATGTGTTGTTTTAAAATGAGTGGAAAAGCATCCATTTGGCCATAATGGAGACTTCACATGCTCATTAGTGTTGTGTCTGTCTTACTTTAAGGGAAGTGTTTGGTATTTCATTTTCCAGGAGAGGAGACAGACAGACAGGTTACTTAAAGGGTTTGCTTTTTCAAGCCTGCATTGTACACTTTGAAATTAAAAGGCATCACTAATCTCCCATAAACTCCCGATTTAACACAAACCCACACACAACAACAACACAACAAATGGCAAGTTGCATGCTTGATTGAACAGTAAATTTAGATGACTCTTTATGTTCTATCTTTTTCACCAATTTCATGCTATGGGAAAATAGCATGAAATGGGAAAAGGTAAAAAAAATGCATTTTCTGTTGTTTTTTTTAAAGAGAATTAGTTACAAAGCAACAGAATGCACTTTAGAAAGTAACTGAAAACAAAATGCTCTACGATAGAACTGTAAATTCTCACAGTTGTATTTTCATCTTTGTTTACTCTAACATGATGAAACATCACGCTGCTTTTGGAGAGCGCAAATATGCACGAAATGAGGAATTACAACTATAGCTATAGTGATCCCTGACAGAAACTAAGAAAACTAAAGGCACTTCATGCTTACAGTATGCATCAAGGCTATATCTTGTAAATCTATCATTGATTTAATGCAAATTTCAGTTCGTGTAATTCCTAAAACACTTCAACATAGTATAAATATTACAAGATGAACAGTGACTGGGTTTGTTGTTGTTTGAAGCAACCTAATCCATAAGTAATCACTCTTTTGTACCTGTAGGGGGCAGATGTGCTTCACTCACCAGCAGCTGACAGAGAGTGCTGCATCCATCCGCAGGTGAAAACATAGACATATTTATGAATATACTGTGTAAGTGACGGGTGACACGTTAAAGGAAAAATCCACATAAAGTGTCTCAGTAGGTCTTGGGCCACCGTGTGCCTCCAGAGCAGCTTCAGTTCCCCTTGTATTTTCACGCTCATCAACCCTTTCAGCGACCCCTCGCGTCCTATGGATGGAGACATTGTAATCCTAGAAGAGACCACTCCCATCAGGTTTTTCCCTCAATTTTTCACATGTCAGCATGTCTATGGGCGAAAATCCCCACTCAAGTTTTTAGCCAATCGCTGTGGCTGAGAGGGTAAAAAAGGACAGTCGACTAAGGCTTCACGCTGCTGTATATCTGACCGCAGCTCAACATTACACACACTTTATGCATACCAGAGTCAGCTATGAATAAAGTAAGTGGTTTGTGGGTAGCACTCTCAGTGTGTGGACTTGAAACCCTCTGCATAATATTATCTTGGCTTCAGATGCAGTAGAGGCTCTGCAGCACAGGCCGGAGCTTATTGCTTCCATTGTAATCATTTAATACACTGTTGCACAGATTATGAGACACTGTAACACGTTTGGCAAACCGCTGATTGATTTGGTTTATAGCCAGTGGTGGAAGAAATATTCCGATCTTTGTACTAATATCACACTGTGAAATACAATACAAAATGTACTTGAAGTGTGGGTGGATGTTTTTGGATTCGTTTTACTGGAGCATTAATGTGTACGTTGCATTTTACTACTGTATGCCTTTAAGGTTGAGCTCATTTCAACTACTTTATATACTGTCGCGTAGTTTAATCTACAGCAAGGCATCGTAAACATCTAAAGCTGACAGACAAATGCGGTCGAGTTAAAAGTACAATATTTTGCCTCTGAGGTGTAGCGTGCAGTACTTGAGTAAAAGTACTTATATTTACTTCATCACTGTTTACAGTCGAGAAAGGATGCAGGTTGTGGCTTATCCCATCTGAATGAAAGTGATATTTTAAGGGGGTTTTACCACTAGAGGGCATCAAAAACACACTTGACAGCAACAGAACTGTAACATACTGTACAATCACCTGCTTGATCAACACAAGTAACATGTTACGAGGCAAAAATAAAAATACAGCGACGGTGGTTTGTTTGATCCTCCAAACTAAATGACTAAAATGTCACATGTTTTATTTTTCACTAGCAACTCAGTGACGGTGCTTCTTTGCGATTGTGCATGAGACAGGCTGTCCATTCGCGTGGTCTGAGCTGCCATGTCGGAGCAGCTAATAAACTGGAGGAGGGATTAAGAGAAGTCAAGCAAAGCAAAGCAACTGTTTGAAAGTAGATTAAATGTCTAAAAGGCTCACATTGGATTGGACTGTCTTAATTAAAACAAAACACAACAAAACAGAGCTTTGTTTAGTGTCTTTATCCAAAGTTAGAAAAAGCCTTTACAAGTAGGCCTTTGCTCTCATAAAGGCCTAAATGTGCGCCAGGTGGAGCTGAAATGATGTTTAACCGTGAGTAGAAATAGCATAAACACCCTCGAGAAAAAGTGTAATAGAGAACGAGGGGGTTATTTGTACAACTATAAGAGGCCAAGATTGTAACATTTTGATTAGATAAGGTACGACCACCTCGCAAATACTTTGTTTTCCTCATTTCTTTATTTTTAATCATTTCCCATTAACTTTTTAGAAAGTTACACTTCCTGCCTCGGTCATCTGAGGATACAGTTCCTCTAACAATGCTATACCTCTTTGCTCGGAGAGCACGCTTGCCTAAAATAAGATGACAGTTGAGAGCAAGTGAATCTAAATGAAGCTGAAGGGGTTGTCGGGTGCAAACGTCGGGCTCCGTGGCTCCCCGTCACTCGGTGCCACTGGCTGCCTGCGTGTCACAAGTTAGCTGCAGTCGGACTGTGCGTTGGTTCAGTGCTCGGCCTGTTGTGTTCGTGGCTGCACACGTGTGATTACACTGACCGCCTCTGACAACCACAAAGGGAGAGGGAGAGGGAGACGGAAAGACAGGAGTGCGATGGAGGGGGAGGAAGACAGATAGGGTGAGGATAAGAGAGAGATTGGCACAAGTGTGCGAATGAAAAAAAATAGAAGCACCGGGGAAAAGGAGGAGGAGAGGACGATGCAGAGGTGGTAGGAAAAAAAATGAACGAAAGGTGGAGACGCATCTATATGGATGACGAGTTGAAATTTCAGGAGCAGGGAAAAGAACAAACATCAAGCTGAGTGATGACTGAAGCGTGGCAGTGGCCTTTGGGTAAATGAAGCCTCCCATAATAACCATACATACACATCCATATGGTGATATATACATATTTATACACGTTGTCTGGCTGGTGCTCGGTCAATATGGCATCCTGCTGTAAAGTTTAACTTTAGAAAACCAAAAAAGAACCGTACATTTCAAGATTTTGGACTTTGGATAATTAACGGGATCACATAGCCAAGAGGAAAGACAGAGGAAAAACAGCACAGTTTGTTTTTAAAAAATGGAGGGAAAGGCACATACGTAGAGCAGGAGACGATAAGGAAGACGAATGAGAGGCTTTGCTTAAAATGGCATGTATATTTGTGGAGGAGAGAAAAGGGAGAAGGTGAGAGGAAAGAGAGAAAAGCTGATTCTTCTTTTTTTTATTTATGAGCAGATTGTTGCAGTTAGTGTGTTTGTGGTCATGCATAACAATCACTGTGAGGATCTTGGTTGAGGAAATTCCTCCGCAGTAGATCACAAAGGCCAGAGCTCTCTCATTTTGCGCTTTCGCGTTATTTTGCCATCTTTCAAACGAAGCCACTGTCTGCGATGGCTTGTTTGTGATGTCTGTTTGTGGACGGATGCTATCTGACGCTGTGCATTAAAGTGTGTGAATATGTGCGAGGGTAAGCGTGTGAGATTCCTGACGGGGTGGGCGGGCGCTGGTCACATGCCCTGCAGGTCAGTTTGTTAGAGTTGGCATGGCAGAGGAGCAGTGGGGCAGCAGGGTAAACACTACATAAAACGAAAAACTTGGATAGTGCTCTTATGAGAAATAGATGCAGATTATACTGAGCTATGCAGGGACAGAATGGTCAATACATAGACACACACCCACGCACTTACTCTCACATACACACACAAATGTCTAACCTCGATTATTAACACGCCGAAGACATACTCGATTTATTTAGTCTGCATTTTAAAATTGACACATGCCAAAGCTGCATTTTTCTTCACAGTGATCAAAACCAAATCCCGGTTTATACCGAGAACTCCGCATAAGGGCAGAGTAAAATACACTTTAAAACCACTAACGCTTACAAGGTAAACAATGAGATAAAGATGCATGAACCTTTACTTGTGTGTTATCTGCGTGGGCTGCAGAGAAATGTCAAACCCATCCCTCACTGCGGATCAAACCCAAAATTATGCAGGACTCAACCTGATGCTATAGGCAAACTATTTCCTAATTGGAATTATATGTACTTATGTGATCTCTCTGTAATAACAGGTTGGCTGCAGGAGCGAGAGATTACAGGGGATGGAGAGGGAAAGAGGTAAGACCCTACAAGGCGTTTGCCGGCTGTCAACCACTCAGCTTGACAGTTTGAAGGTTTGCCGCGGTGAGTATGAGGTGTTAAATAAACAGGATTACTGCTGGAACAACGAGTGGAACAGTCTTTGCAAAGTTTGGAGGGAAGGATTCTGAAACGTGGAGAGTGTAAAAATATGAGTCATCTGCAGTTTAAGATCCAAAATCCATATTGATTGAGCCTGCTTTCCCAAAGGAATTACTAATCCAAATATATTTCTCCTTAATCAGGCGTCAGCTGTAATGACATTGCTTAAATGATCGCCGGGGTTGAAGCTGTTCTCCGTCAGCTTCAGCACTGGCTACCGCTGCATATGTCTCCGAGTTTTTTTTTTTACACTTAAGGACTGTAGGAAAATATGGTTATATGGGAAAGTTGCATAAATTCACAAACTGAATTATTTTTGATGATGCGGCTTTAGTTAAAGATCCCCCCAAGACTTGTTATAGGACAAACACTGAATAATCATTTGAATCGGATATGATTTTTTTTTTTCCACAGGTACAGTTCGTGGTCTTGTCACAATGACATCTCCTCCACCTTCGTCATTGAAAGGTTTTCCCTGAATATGCGAATACTTCAAAAGTTTAACTGCCGGACACAGTGTCGGTGTTTGAGCAGTGTTTCCACATGACGCATGTAAAAAAAAAAATTAAAAAACGATCATGACCACCTCCAAAATATTTGTGATGTCATAAATCCTGCTCGTAGCCTTCAACGGAGGTTTTATGTGAGCACAGAGAAACTTTCCCTCTTGTGTGTGCAAATGTAAATGTGCAAACAGCCGGGCCTGGTGAACCTCAAATATCACAGTGAAGGTGCATAAGGAAAAGCCTGTTTTTTTAATGGAGGGAAAGTTTTAGAACGACACCAACCAACCTTGCTACTCTAAGTTTAAAAGTTCGCTTTTGTTTTCCAAGCATGTTAATGCTTTAAAGGTTCTCTAAGTGAGATTTGTGATTGCTCATGTGCTTATGTGAGGTTTATGTTGCAGCCTGTGTTTGTACTGGGAGCCGGACGTCTGTTGACATTAACTGACTGCATTTCTGAGCTAACAGTATCTAGCGTTGCGCATTTTTCTAATGGCGGAGGAGCAGAAGAGAGACACTCGAGAACTTGGGAGTGAGTGAAACCTCTCCATAAAAATCAGTATATTGTGGCTGCTGTCATGGATGTAGGCAACCAAGGCAGTCAGTCGCTTAATAACGGAGGTAATGTTAACAAATGATCTCCAACGGAAACTTCACAAAAGCAGCATGTGCAGATCTCCCATAGTGTACTTTTAATACTCTCTTTTTCACTCTCTTTTTAGTGTTTATCCCTTCCACACGATGGCTGCAGTCTCATCATTTTAAGTAAGCCCTCCTTGGAAGAATTACTCCCTAATGACAGTTGTCATTGTCTTCCATATTTTTGATTTCCTTGTTGTAGTATTGTTGCGAGGAAGAGTTTGTGAACTCTTTGGAATTTTCTGTTTTTCTGCATAAATATGACCTAAAATGTGATTAGATTTTCACACAAGTACTAAAGCTACTCTCGTCGTCTCTTGTCGTGGCTAATATCAGTGTTGATGAGACCACAATCAGGAGGACATTGAGCAATAGTTGTGTACATGACAGAGCTGCCTGTACTCTTCAAACAGAACATTGTTGCCTGTCTACAGTTTGGTAAATACCGTGTGGATGAGCTAGAATGCTGCTGGAAGAATGTTCTCTGGACGGATGAGACAGAAGTCGAAGTTTTTGGCTTAAATGAGAAGTGTTATGTTTGGCACCGACCAAACAGTGCATTCCTACATAAGAAACGTATCCCATTTGTGGAACATGGTGGTCGCAGTGTCACGACTGGGGCTGACTGCTTTGCTGCCTCAGGACCAGGACTATAAATTCTGAATTGTACCACAAAATTCTACAGGAAAATGTCAAAGCTTCCATCTGCAAACTGAAGCTCATCGGAAAGCGGATCGCGAGAACCCTAAACGCACGAGTCGTTCTACCAAGACATGGTTAAAAAGGGAGACATGTAATGCTTTGGAATAAGTGAGTCAAAGTCCTGACCCATTTCTAATGTTTCTACTTTAAAACATTCAATAATGACCTAAAATTATCATTAGGGTGTTTAGAAAGAACCGTTTTGATGCCAAAGATTTCAATCTATTTTACTGCAGAGATCTGTACTTTACTTTCAGCCAGACTCAAGTGAGTAATGAGCCGCTGTAGCCTTCAGTCTGCCCTCGTCTGCGCTGTACTCACCAGGCCAACTCTAACTCCTTTACATTCATATAGAAGGACAAGCACTGAACTGTAAACGCAATGATCTCCATAATCCCAACCACCAACTGCTGCCATAGGAAACACTGTTCAGAGTCAAAGAAACTAGAAGCAGAACCAGAGTCCGAGTCGCCGTCGCTTTCCCAGCCGGACACAGCTCTCACCGAGCAAAGGGAATGAAGTTTGATGCTCAACTCGCAGCATTTCTTCTACACCGATAAGTTGATGATGTAGTGGTAGCTCACAAAGGTAGAAAGTTACAGTGTTATTATGTTGGTTCACCATGTGTTGATATGCGGCTCAGACCAAACTGTGGCAGTTCTGACCTTGTTTGGACTATTCAAAAGGGTTCTTTAGTGCAGCTATTGACAACACAAACATGTACGCAAAAAAAAAA
>JAPQRN010000026.1:2773795-2815027 GCA_037367275.1 Coranthus polyacanthus
TTCTCATTTATTTTAATGGGAGTTGTGTACTGGGTAATTATGCCAACATCATTGTTTGTCTTTCTTTGATTTTAACGTCTTCCTCTGATCCAGATCACATGGATTAAAGTACATGATTAAAAACAGAAGGGCACTCAGAGAGCGCACACCTCTGCCAAGGCAGTAGTTCATTCTTTACGATATGTCAATCCACAATTATCACAGAAGAATTTCTTTCCTCCTTTTTAAAAGTTTTAACCTGTGCTGTAATACCCGACAGGCTTTGTCAGTCACAATATAACATACTAACATTAAATACAAGCATCATATCAAATGACAAAAAGATGAAAAAAGGAATAAAAAGTATGTTCAAAAAAAGGAAACGTACACCAATGCCAGTCAAGTGGCCTTGGACACAGGAAGCCACAGAAAGGCCGACACAGAGAGTCAGAACCTGAACAAGAGGACGAAGGTTTTCTGCTCCTCAGACACAAGAGTCACTGAGGTGTTGGAGGCTGCAAAGGGGAGGAAAAGAAAGACTATCGGTGACACTGAAGCTCCCAGCAAGAGGCAGAGGTTTGAGACCCAGGATGTCTCTTGCTTGTCTTTGTAGAGAAGCGGTTTTATCACAATGGATCTGAGAAGACCAACGTGGATGTATCTTCCAACACGATGAGATCACTCAGTTTCAAAAAGCTTGATCTCTGTCTCACTCCACAATTCAGATGTGGTGTCCAGCACTCCATCTATCAGCAGGTTGTTTCTTCTTGACTGATTTCCCAAATAATCAGTCTTTGCAGACAGACTATTTATAGAAGTTTGATAATCAGTAAGGCTTTCAGAAACAGCCTGGATTTTTTTCACAGCTGCAAGCTTTGGTGGGTTTCATGTCATCCAAGTCTGCCTGTGAAAGCTGGAGGCTGGCTTTGAGATCCTGAATATGTTTGGACATATTCCACTACATCTTAACCAGAGCTTCCATGTGGGAAAACACTGAGTCAAGAATCACTTCTGTTGTCTGATCTGTAACTCTTTTCTTGTTGTTCAAGTAATTCTTTGTAAAAAGCCTCATGAACCACGGACAGAGTGACACATTCATCCTCACCTTTTCTAGGCATCTTGGTGTTTGAGTCCACAGTGCTGTCATGTTGAGAAGTTTTCTCAGAGAAGATAATCAAGCTTGACAGTGAGGGCAGTTTGAATGGTGGTGAATCCAATAGGCCTGGATTGTCAGTCCATAACAAAATCTCTTTAAGTGTCACCCATCCACACTTCAGTGTCTCATCTCAATAGGTGACTTCAGTATTTAAAAATAAAACTTTCTATATGGTTATTTAAAAGTGTATAGACATCTAAATAAAATATGTCCCGTGGCTTGTATCAAGAACTTCACGCTGCTGCTGCTGCCAAACAGGACATAGTGCTGTATGAAAGAGCAGACGTAGCTTTTATTATTATTATTATTATTATTTATTATTGAAACAGATCACCCTGCAGGTGAACTGTCCTGACAAGCTGACAGCTGTCTGAATGTTCACGACACATTGTTAGCCTATTAAAAAAAAACATCCACTCCCCAAAAGAATGAAAATGGACAGATTTTATTCAGTGCTGAGTGTAAATCTGTCATGTGTAATGTTTGAACGCAAGGGCAGAGATCACAGTTCAAATTAATCACCGCATCGCATAATAATACTTTATTATGAGGTATAAATTGTTGGCATATACAGTTAATGGCATAAACACTATGGCTCTTAATACCAATCGATATATATATTCACTGGCTGCGTGCTGTTGTGCTAATTCGGCTAGCTCATACACAGCTAAAATATGACAAATATGAAAGACATTGTGCTGATAAATGACCAGTGCTACCGAACATGTGGTTATGAAAAAATTGAGATAGGTAATCCACCAAAAACCTACTTTACTCTTGAGGAACTTTTACTTTTTTAGGTTTGTTCCCGCCCTTAGAGTGTCCACCCTCTTGTGGACATAATATGACACTACAACCAGGATTGATAGAAATGTAATTCTGTTTTCACTGGAGAAATCATTACACGTTAAGTTAAATGACAGCATAAAATTACAGTATTAGCATGCATCTTACAACAACATGGTTCGCCACATATAATTATTTTTTAGCCTTTTTAAAAGCATTTATCAACAAAATATACATATCGTCAATATCAATATAAATTTACAAAACACGTTAAACAAACAAACAAACAAACAAACAAATGGCATTCAAAAAAAGAGAAAAATAAAAAAGAAATACCTTTTTTTTGTATTTTTAAAACAGCGGCAATTCGTCACTTCCGCTCTTGCTAGCGGCAGTAAACATGGCGAACGGCTAGTCGTGTGCATTCAGTCAAGGCTTTGGACTTTTCTTTCAGAAATTTAAACCTTGGTCTTTTCTTTACTGTTGGTGCCCAGGGCCTCTCCGCGCTTGAGTGGGGCGCTTTGCTCTACAGTTTTTGTTTGCGTTAAAGGTAAAGTCATGTTTTACCTCCAGTGTTGCTGTAACGCGGTCCTAGCTACCGTAGCTACAAGTGCAAGCTAGCTAATGTTGTCTGCTAGCATGCAGGCCAATGCTGCACGACCAGCTAACGTTTAGCAAACGTTTACATGGTATTTTATTTGTAATGTTTGGTACTTACATTAACGATCAGCATAACTTGACGAAGCTGGGTTAAGCAGTACTTTAGTAAAGTTACTTACTAACTAATATGCCTGCGTTGACTTTCAACTTATGCTGTTCATTATCAGTAGCTTACTGTAACTCCGTAAGGCTTGTAGTATAATTTATTTACTTTATTTCACTAATACCTATAGTTTTACGACGAGTTTTGTGTAGTAGCAGTTAACTACCATTGTCGTTTGTATTTTACATTAGCGTTAGGTAGATGAAGTTATCTAAAGGGAATGGGCCATCATCTGAAGAGATGCTCTAAAACATCTTTGAGACGTTGTTTTCTGAGTGAAATACACATCAGGTGGACATGTACATTGCTTTTTAAGACACACGGACGGTTAGTTTAATTTCGCCTGTCTCACTGCTGTCATTATAATAATACTATATATAATATAATACAGGGTAAAGGAGACGCACCGGCACAATGGGGCGACGTTCAACCTCCTCCACCAAGAGTGGGAAGTTTATGAATCCCACCGACCAGGCCAGTAAGTACCGATCAAGAGAAAGAAGTACCGATCTCCTGAAAGAATTGTTTGTTTGCTGTCAGGTGTCAGCAATATAATTAATCCTACTTGTTGTCTACGTCCCTTACAGGAAAAGAGGCCAGGAAAAGGGAGCTAAAGAAGGTACCGATGACCTAATGATCTACATAGAATTTACTTGGAATGAACTCTGTCATCTTAAATACTATAGTATGTTGTTAACAGCTGTCTTGTTTATGGATAATTGTGTTAGAACAAGAAGCAGAGGATGATGGTGAGAGCGGCAGTGCTGAAGATGAAGGATCCCAGACAGATCATCAGAGACATGGAGAAGCTGGATGAGATGGGTACGGGATAGAATTTTTTATTCCAGTTGAACTCGAATTCAAAATTGTCGGTACGTGAAAGAAATTTTCACTGTCCTGAGTAAACACGATGTTCTGAAAATGCAAGACTGTTTGTACGTTTTTTGGGGGTTTCTTTGACCCTGATGAAGGCCACAAGCCGAAACGTGTTAATCTAGCTTAAATAAAGTTCTTCTATACAAGTGCTGCCGGAGTCCGTGACCTGCTACAAGGCTTTTGTTTTGGGCCTGTTCAGTAACCGTCTATTGATACTAATTTCTTAAATTCCATATGTAAATTGCTGTTTTTCTTGAAAAGTAATTCTCTTCTTTAACTCTTTCAACAGAGTTCAACCCGGTACAGCAGCCCTTGCTGAATGAGAAGGTATTGAGAGACAAGAGGAAGAAGCTACGTGAGACATTTGAACGCATTGTCCGTCTGTACGAGAGAGAGAATCCTGACACCTACAAGGAGCTTCGTAAACTGGAATTGGATTATGAAACCAAACGGGGGCAACTGGCTCTCTATTTTGACTCAGTCAAGGTGTGTTTGTTTGATGCACATTGCTTTGGCCATGTTGATCAAGGACTTGAATTTATGTTTAAATAAATGATGTGATACAGATCCTTTTTACCCCTGGTTAAACTGATGCAGCACCAAGAAGTCTCTCTTGGTTACTGAATTATGTATTCCTGTACTTTATGTAAATAACATTTTGAGTTTCATCAGCAATTTTAGTTGCTTTGCATTGCAATGTGGTGTTTCTCTTGTTTAATTTTTTTTTTTTTTTTTTTTTTAGAATGCCGAATCAGTGGAGGTCGACAGTATTCCCTTACCAGATATGCCTCATGCTCCTTCCAATATCCACATCCAAGACATCCCACTGCCAGGGGCTCAACCTCCCTCCATACTGAAGAAGAGCTCCTCTTTTGGGTAGGCAATTATCTGTCTATGTTTAAGGTTTCTATATAATGCTTGGCATGTCTATAGCACGGATGTAATTAGTTTGTATTTCCAGCTGAGCCATTATTTCCACACATGATTGAAACATCTGTCAATGTCATCATTAGAAAGAATGTTTGTTTTATTTTAATTTAGTCAACATCTGTAAAGACAGAACACTTAAATGATTTGTGTATTTTTAAAATCTCATTACACTTTTTTATATGCTCTTTTTTTTCAGTAAAGGACCTCTGTCATCATCCTCTGGGCCTGTATTGGCAACAGTGCCAGGTGTTCCACGTTTACCTCCAGGGAAGAAGCCACCTGGGCCCCCGCCTGGGCCCCCACCTCCACAGGTCCTGGCACTGTACGGCATTCCATCTCGACGAGTTTATGGCACAGAAACGGGTAACGCAATCGGTCACTGTTTCTGTAGTGACTACATTTGTGAATGTGAATTTGTTTTCATAAGAAGAAATGTATTTTTCGTAATTGTGTTGCTGATCACATTGCTTCCTGTTGCCTTACTAATTACAGTTTCTTTCCTAAACAGAACCATCCATTCCTGGTTTAGAAAAGGACGCTGCAATGGATCTGGGAAGAGATGGGGACAGTGGCAGTGAGAGTGACCGAGATCGGGACGATGTGGAAGACGATGACAGCGACTCTGAGGAGGACAGTGATGAAGAACGAGACGAAGTGGGAGATGGTGACCAGAGAATGAGTGTGGACAGACATGAGGATGAGAGGGACAGAGAGGACGACAGAGACAGAAATGAAAGACATGCTGGTGAGCGTTCTCAATGAAAACTGCTCCCTTAATTTCATTTGTGTGGTTATGGTTTCTGTTTTGTTGTTTAACAGGAATGTTAGTTTTTTGGTGTGATACAGAAAAATTGGATTTTAATTATCGATTTTGGAAAACAGTCTTTTTCATTTCCCACATAATCCGTTTGCTTTGGGTTGATTTCCTTTAGGTCGCAGTGTACGTTTCGCTGATATGCCTCCAGAGGCACCCCGTGAAGGAAAGCGGAAGAAAAAGAGAGTAGTGAAGAAGACGAAGGCCATCACTCCTCTACAGGCCATGATGTTGAGGATGGCAGGTATTACAGTTCTCCAGTTTAATTGCTATACACACTAATAGGCATGTACACGTTATTTTTCACTTCATGAAATATGCATCAGTGTTGTTTTTTGTCCTCAGGTCAATCAGTTCCTGAAGAAGAGGAGGAAGAAGAGGTAGAGGAAGAATACACTGATGAATCAGATGGTTCAGACATCGAGGACAGGGGACCGCCAGGAGACAACCAATCCCACCTCATGGCCAGTCAGCGTCTACCACCGCCTGCTGGGCCCGTTGGACAGCAGGGGCCTCCACATTTGCAAGGTCCACCAATGACTGGCCCTCCGCCACTGGGTCCTCCCCCAGCTCCTCCAATGAGGCCCCCTGGGCCACCCTCTGGGCCTCCACCTGGGCCACCACCAGGTTAGTTACAACATTTGTAACTTTAATATTACACTCCAAATCAGAACTAGATAGTAGATGAAATCCCTGAACTAAAAAAATTGTAATACTTTTTTTTCACTGATATGAAAGATTCACAATTTTAATCATTTTAATGGTTTAATTTTAAAAATGGTTCTTTATTAACACTATACACCTTAGATATGCAATATCAACAACAACATAAAGAAGCAGCACTTTCAAGGGTATCACTGATTGGAGTTTACTTCGATTTTAACATTTTTCACATCATTAAAAACAAAATGTATGGAATTAATACAGTTAATTCAATATATTGTCCTATGCATAATTGAGATAATATATTCTGTTTTCTTCAGGTGCTCCTCCATTTTTGAGGCCTCCTGGTATGCCTGGAGGTCTGAGGGGTCCAATGCCTCGTCTTCTGCCCCCTGGACCTCCACCAGGTCGGCCCCCTGGACCTCCACCAGGTCCTCCTCCTGGCCTCCCACCAGGCCCTCCACCACGAGGGCCCCCTCCCAGATTACCACCCCCAGCCCCACCAGGTAGGTCTACGTGTGCTAATAGGCGTGTGTGTATGTGCATGTACATATGTAGTAACAAGCAAACGTGTGTATCTGTTTTATATATTATTATAAGTACACTGACACATGTTGGGCAGATGTGACAACTCTTGGTCAAGCAACATTGCAAGAAAATGTATACATTTATTTTAAATGCAGTTGTTGCTCAACTGTAGTCTAACTTAAACTGTCATGAAAAATACTTCTATACCTCACTGAATTTATGTAAGCATACTTTCTGTTGAAAAAAGTCAACTCTGTGGAATGTCCAGTATAGATTTCTCATCAAAACACATCTGTGTTTGTCTCCTCACAGGTATCCCACCTCCTCCCCCACGGGCAGGAGGGCCCCAGCGTCCACTCGCTCCACCCCTATCTCTCTTTCCTCCTCCCCTCAACTCCAATGTGCTCAGTGCTCCTCCCAACATTGTCCAGCGGCAGAAAGCCCCAGGGTCCAGCCAGGATGGTTCGCAGAGCAACATGCCACCCCCTGCCATGCCCATGCCCATGCGACCGGGTGTCATGCAGATGCCACCTCCCCCAGGGACAGCCGCTGCCTCCACAGCCACCAATCCTGGCAGCAACCCTGCCGGCCACCACCATGCAACTATCGAAAAAAGAGCCAACATCACTTCTGTTGCAGCTGCAGGAGGCAGTTTGGCAGCAGGTGCCGGTGCTGGTGGGGCCACCATCTCTGCCAAGCCACAGATTATCAATCCCAAAGCGGAAGTCACCCGCTTTGTGCCAACGGCACTGAGGGTGCGTAGGGACAAGACCGGAGCAATGCCTGGGGCTGCACCTGGGCCTCTGGAGAAGGCCCTGAGTGGTGTTGGTGGAAGGAGGGGGGATGAAGGCATGGGAGGGGGTCAGGTGCAGAAACAGCAGGCAGCAGCTGCTCCCATGATCAACCCAGCACAGATGGGTGCTGTGTCTCAGCCCAACATGAAGACTAAGGACCAGGTGTATGAAGCCTTTATGAGGGAGATGGAGGGACTCCTCTGAAACTCCAGAGGGTATTGCAGGGAAATGGTCAGTGGTGTGCTCTGAACATAAGCGGCGCATATTTCAGACGGTTCCTTTGCAGAGTCATAGTAGTTTTAAGGCAATCCGCTACATCCATGCCTTAGAAAACTGAGAAAAGATTGCTACACTCTCACCAGTTTTGTCTTCATTTTATCTGGATTATTTGTTGTATCAAAGAGAATGTGAATTTGACATTCACAATACCTTTAGTGTATTATGTAATTGGAAACATTAAAATTGGTTTCTATCCCACTAGGCAACTCATATGAAGAACACTATGCTCTGTGCTGAAAAAATGCACATCCAAGTGCTTTTGTTCACCAACATGGTTTGTTTTCCTGTTTTCCCTCCAGATGGCTAGTTATGATTTGATGTGACCAGTAAAAGCATTTTTTATGATTGTATGATGTCAGTTGTTTATTTTATTAGTGATATCTTAAAGATGTTGAGATATGAAAACAAAGGTGTGGAATGTTGGCAAAATGTGTCTGAAACCGTTAGTTCTGCAGCTCAATAAATGCTTAAAACTTTTTAAGTTGAGTTTCAGTTTGCTTTAATTAACAATAAGTACATTTCACGATGCTATTTATTAGTGTATCATAATATAAATTTCACTGCTCAGGAAATCACAGCTATAGTGTACTTTTCCTCAAAATGACCCATCAAATACACGAAGTTAAACGATATACAGGCAATGCGTATTAAAAACAACAAGTCCCATGACCGATTGCGACTCTAGCTTCAACTCGTTTCCGCATCTGCGCACTGGGGAGCTGACGACACGTTGGGGCGAACAGCATGGAGGACGACTCCAAGAAAAGCGTGAAGCTAAACACAAATGAAGCGCTCGAAGGTTCAAGTAGCGACGATGATATTAGTAACGTTAATAGTGGCGAAAATGAAGAGGCAGTGAAGACCTTCAAGGATCTGGTAGGTATTTCCCACAGAGCGAAGAGGGGACTCATGTCCCAACATAAACAAGCAGTAGCATAGCAGTTAGCTAGAGTAAGCTAGCATCATCTGTGAACGTTGTTAAACTGCAGTAATATGTCTGCTATTAGAGAACATTTACAGAACGGTGGTTTATTTATATTTAATTATTATTAGCCTCTTATAAAAGTCCTTACCCGGTTTGTTTGGCGTCGACAGGGTGTCACTGAGGTTCTCTGCGAGTCTTGTGATCAGCTGGGATGGAAGAGTCCGACAAAGATCCAGATAGAAGCTATACCTGTAGCCCTGCAAGGTGAGAGGCCACAGAAACCTTATTCTGTCAGCGACAGCTAGTGCTATTGTTGTTCTTGTGGAGTCCATCAAAAAGTGTTGCACAGTTAATACCCAGTGGTGGAATCTGATAAAGTATTGTCACTCAGTTACTGTACTTATGAACACATTTAAGATACTGATGCTTTGAGTTTTTCCATTTTACTTTATACTTATAATATATAATCCACTATATCTCAGACAAAGGTTGTAATTCTTCCTCCACCACATTAATTTGTCATCTTTAGTTACTGGTTACTTTTCAGATTACAGTTTGTTATGCTCCTCCTGTCCTGTGAGAACCAGTAAAATGCAACATACACATTAATGCAGTAGTAATGTGAATCCAAAAACAACACATAATAGTAAAACACTGACAGGGACCATTTTACTGCACAATGAACACTTTTCATACTTTTAAGTACATTTTGCAATACAATACTTGCATACTTGTACCTAAGTAAGGTTTTGATTGCAGAATACCTTTAGTGGAGTATTTTCACAGTGTGATATTAATACTTTTGCTCAAGTAAAAGATGGTAATACGTCTTCCACTGCTGTAAATACCACTTATGGAGTATTCAGATGTTTCAGCAGATGGTTGTGCATCAAAATGATCTTTTCATTATTGCATTACATAATGTTGCCTCATCACGTCATCACAGGTGATGTGATCCTTTTGGCTCCATTGAGCTTTGAGCTCCAGCTCACACTGGAGTGGTTTGCTGCTCCAAATTTGTGGCCATGGTTCTTAGCCAGAGTGGGGTGGAGTGCCCGCTCTGGGTTGGGGATGAGTTGCTGCCCTGAGTGGAGTAGTTTAAGTATACGAAGGAGCAGGAAGCAGAAGACAGGCAGATTGGTACAGCATAGGGCACAGTGATGCGGACACTCTACTGGTTTGTTGTGGGGAAGAGGGAGCTATGGCAAAAGGCTAAGCTCTCAATTTAGTGGATGATCTACGTTCCTACCTTCACCTATGATCATGACCTGTGGGTGATGTCTTCTGGATGTCTCCCTTTGGAGGTGTTTTGGGCATGTGCAACTGGAAAGAGGGCTCGGTGCAGACCCAGGTAGCGCTGGAGGAATTATATCTCTCAGCTGGCCTGTGAATGTCTCTGTGTCCCCCTGGAGGAGATGGCCAGGGAGAGGAAGGTCTGGGCTTCTCTGCTGATGCTGCTGCAACCTGGACCCGGATAAATGGCCTAAAATGGATGGATGTTACATACCAGACATACCAACATATCAAATTGTTATTACGTTCGTGGTGTCTTTATGTAAATATCTATTTTGGGGGATATTTATCTATTGTAGATACTGTTGAGTGGTTTAACTAACTAAGTTTTCTGTATAAC
The DNA here is from genome assembly GCA_037367275.1 of Coranthus polyacanthus. Taxonomy (NCBI): domain Eukaryota; kingdom Metazoa; phylum Chordata; class Actinopteri; order Kurtiformes; family Apogonidae; genus Coranthus; species Coranthus polyacanthus. Next base: position 2,783,922 of record JAPQRN010000026.1, read on the forward strand.
ATTGCATCATACTTAATAGCTATTTTTGCTTTTCCTTCAACTACAGGAAGGGATGTTATTGGCCTGGCAGAAACTGGTTCCGGAAAAACCGGTGCCTTTGCTCTCCCCATACTCCAGACACTGCTGGCATCTCCACAAAGGCTTCACACTCTCGTCCTCACTCCCACCAGAGAGTTGGCATTTCAGATCTCTGAGCAGTTCGAGGCCCTGGGCTCAAGCATCGGTGTTAAGTGTGGTATGTGTCCATTAAAACTGAGCCGGTTTGCACAAATGGAGAATATATTTTCCAGGTCTGTGGCTAACATGTCTCATTTCTGTTGCAGCCGTCATAGTTGGAGGAATTGATATGATGTCCCAGTCCTTGGTGCTGGCAAAAAAACCTCATATTGTTATAGGTAAGAACCAAAGTAAAAGTCTTCTGTGTGTAAATGTGTGCGTAGGAAACTGCTCTATTCATGGAGTCATTGTTTCTGCTGAATGAAAGTGATACTCATCATAATTTTTTCCTTTTTTTTTCTTTTTTCAAAACCCACATTTCAAGTATTAGAATTATAATAGATTTTTCCCCTTTACTTTTGATTATTCAGCAGTAAAATCAATTCATAATAACACCATCAAAGTGAGGACAAACAAGTGAAACAAATGTGTTTACAGCCACTCCTGGCCGGTTGATCGACCACCTGGAGAACACAAAGGGCTTCTCCTTACGAGCTCTGAAGTTCTTGGTTATGGACGAAGCAGACAGAATCCTCAACATGGACTTTGAGACTGAGGTGCGCTGATTGAAACTCTTGCCTCTGCCAAAAGAGATTCTCAAACTCATTAACAGCACATACCCCTACATTCTGCTTTATTTTGTAATGTTCCTAACATTGAGTAACATTGAGACAATGGGGATATTCATCTAATGTTGTTTTAAAAAATCCGCAGTAATGACATTTCTGAATCCATGGGTCATTTTAACTCTTAATGTTTTCTTTCTTTATTCAGGTGGATAAAATCTTAAAGGTGATTCCCAGAGACAGACGCACCTTCTTGTTCTCTGCCACCATGACAAAAAAGGTAAACAAGAACTGTTAACAGATGATCTTTGATGTAGCAGATGACTGTTGTGTGAGTGTGACCGGTCGCTAATGCTGCAAAAAAACTAACAAGCTGCCACAAGAGCTTTGTACCACTTGCATTATGTGTTTTTTCATCGGTTTACAGGTCCAGAAACTGCAGAGAGCAGCTCTGAAAGATCCTGTCAAGTGTGCAGTCTCGACCAAATACTCCACAGTAGATAAACTGCAGCAATACTACATCTTCATTCCCTCCAAGTACAAGGTAGGTCATATAGAGACTCATATTGCCATCTTTTGTTATAGTGTCTGAGATGACATCCTGCAGGTTGTGTACCGGAATGATGGTGTTATGTATTTTAAGTGGTATATCATTTCTAACAGTGTTTGTTTTTCTGGCAGGACTGTTACCTGGTGTCCATCCTGAATGAGCTGGCTGGCAACTCCTTTATTATTTTCTGCAGCACATGTAACAATGCCCAGCGGGTGGCGCTGTTGTTAAGGAACCTTGGTATCACCGCTATCCCTCTCCATGGCCAGATGACTCAGGTGGAGTTTCAGAGCACAACATGCATGCACGCACACCGTTCTAGCCTCTCAGACTTCACACAATGCAACAAACTTTGAAAAGTGCAAAATTTGTGCTTGATGAGATATAATTTTATACGCAAATTCTTTAGAATGAGTGGGGATGACATGCAACAAAGGCACGCGACTACACTAAATAAGCATATAAATAAGTGCTCCATTTTTATCTTATCACACTTAAAATGCAGCCTTAAAATATACTTTTCATGCATTCATTCAACCTTTATTTAATCTCACACTGAGGTAGAAGACTCAATATAGCAGAGACAAACAACAGCAAACAACAAAACCTAAAGAATAATTGAAGGAAGTACAATAACAAGCAACTGGTGTAAACAACGACAAGAAAAATTCAGTACAACAATAAAACCATTAAGTTAAAATGTAAGGCAAGGTAACAGCTAAAAGTAAGAAAGTAACTTAAGTGAGTTCAGGATGCCAGAAAAAGGAAAATGTAATTTAATTAAGTTGTTTTTTTTGCACCACAAAATCCTTTTGTAGCCTTTATGCCAAAACATCATCTGTCATGTCACTGCAGTACTATGTTAAATCCACTGGGTGTCAAAAAGCTGTTTTGGCTACATGAACTATATCCTCCCCCTCAGTTTTCTGCAATGTAAAGCTACGCTACTGCTCTCTGCTGTTTAGTACTGATTTAGCGTAACAGTAATCTTTACAGAATACATAGGGTCTAAATAGAAAAGCACTTCATTTAAATGTTTCCATCCGGGCTAAAAGCTCCCCCGCAGTATATACAGGCTGTCTTTAATATACTATATTCACTCTGTTCCCCTCCCCCCCTCTTTCTTTTCAGAATAAACGTCTAGGAGCGCTCAACAAGTTCAAGTCCAAGTCTCGATCGGTGCTGCTGGCGACCGACGTGGCCTCGAGAGGACTGGACATCCCGCATGTCGACTGTGTCATCAACTACGACATCCCCACTCACTCCAAGGTACAGTGTGTCAGCGCTCTCATTCACGCCGCTGTTTGATTATTTTGTTAGTGTCACTGATCTGATTAGAATGGATCTTTGGAAATGTCTGCCCTCATAGGACTACATCCATAGAGTCGGCCGAACAGCCAGAGCAGGGCGCGCCGGGAAATCGATCACTTTTGTTACACAGTAAGAACGGCCTCTTTTACCACGGTTCATCTTTAATAACGTGTCACATGTGTCCTTGTCTCCTGCCTTTTCTTTAATGTGATGCTCAAAGATAAAAGGTGGAAATGAGTTTACAGCAGTTAACTGGCATCCCGTTGTCTTAGATATGATGTGGAGCTTTTCCAGCGAATTGAAAGCCTGATTGGGAAAAAACTTCCTGCCTTCCCGACCCAGGAAGAGGAAGTGATGATGCTGGTGGAGAGAGTGAGCGAGGCCCAGAGGTTTGCCAGGCTGGTAAGTCATCCTCACTGTGTGATCACTTTTGTAAATTATGAAAATTGAATGTGGGAGTGGGAGGATGTGATTTAATAAGCGTGTGGGAGACATATCTGTTTTTGTTTTACCTTTTTAAGAAAGAGGCGTGTATAAGATTGCATAATCAGTTGAGAAACTGAATGTCCTCAGGAAATGAAGGAGCAAGGTGAGAAAAGGAAAAGGCCCAAAGGAGGTGATGGAGATGATGACACAGAGCAAGCAAGCGGTGTGAGGAAGAAAGTGAGAGGTGGTTCAGGAGGAGGAGGAGGAGGCGGCGGAGGAGGAGGAGGGGGAGGGAAGAAGAGAGGTGGAGGAGCTTGGAGAGGCGGACGCTAAAGCCTCCAACATTAACAGACTGTACATAACCACAACACAAAATGCCTTTCCTACTTTTGATGTAAAACTTGATGATGACGACAACATGTTTCCCAGCATTTAGTATAGAATAACCCTATTTAATTACTGAAAACATGCTTTTCTGCCCCATCTGAGATTTTTCCATTTGTAATAAAATGCCAGTGAAAAACCAAAGCTTGTGATTGTGGTATGATGATGTATGATTGCGTGAGTTCGTTGAGCATAAAATGTTTCTGGCTGCTGTCGCTTTGAGGCAGAAGAGGGGGATGTTTCGGTTTACACAAAGGGGATGGGAATAACGACATCATATATGAACTTTAATTGGGATAAAGCCACATGCCTTTACTTTTTTTCTAAAATAATAAATGGCAAATTGGGACTCATTACAACGATGTCTAGTAAAGTGAGACTCGTGACATGTCAGGAGGAAGGGAAATGTTGAGCTGTGATTAAAAAAAGTTCTTTTAGAAGTTATAATGCAATGTAGGCACAAGCAACAGTTGCAATATGGATCGTTCTTTATTTCACGCATGCTATTGGTTTGCAGCAAATTGGGGGGTTGGTTTCTTCCATCCAATGGTGAAGAGGGGTAGAGAAAGACCGCAAAGTGAGAGCCCAATTGTCTCCAGCCTGCATCCAGTGGGTGTGTGCAGTGCATAGATATTTGTGGGATAGATGTAACAAAAGCGCCCGCCGCTGCGTAATGTCCTCACAAAATGCGTAACACGTTGTTATTCACTCATCGACAGAGTTCGCGACAGGCTTAAACACACGCGACCCGCGTTTTTTGTCAAGTGAAAGATGTCAGAGCGTCACGGCGCGGTGTGTTGATCTGCGTGGTCAGTTTCTATGTGGGCACATCGTAGGCGGGAGCAGCAGCAGCAGCGGCAGCGGCGGCAGCAGCAGCAGCGGTCAAGTCTGCTCGGTTTAGGAGGGGCCCCAGTGTAGAGGCAGCGCTGTGCCTGACTGCGGTGCATACCGGAGCCCAAATACATGCCTGCATTTCAATTGTGTGTAGCAGCTAGTTGCATACGGGGGTCATACCAGGGGTAGACCGGACGGCTTGGTGAACAGGATCTGACCGCTGCTTCGCTGACAACACCAGGTAAGTTGGTTGGTAATTAGCGCGAGGACTGGGGTTGGGGGATGAGAGAGCCGCGTGCGGAATACTTGACCATCAGCGTGAATGAACGGAGCTCCAGAAGAGGAGGAGGAGGGGGGCTATTAGTTTGTCTATAGTTATCATTTGGTCCAAAGTCATTAGTTTGAGTAGCGGTGAAGAACCCGTCTTAGGTAAGCTAACCTGTAGTTTATATTTACCGACCTGTTTTACTCAAATAGACAAATAATAACGAGAAGACATCACCTATTTGATGTTAAACTCCATAGACAACTTAAGCTAGCCGCGTATCCTTGAATGTTTTGGAGAATTAAGAATGAACAGGATTTTTCCTCTGGATAATTATTTTTCTGTTTTAACTGTTGTTCTCCAAATAATGTGTGAACTTTTAGGTAACGACAATGCTATTCACATGTCTCTTATTATGCCCCTTTCTGGTTACCCAGTTTGGAGTGCGTCAATTGCGCAGTTTTATTACCGTTGCCTAAAATTTCTAATGAGGACTTCAGCACCAAGTTTTCTCCTACTGTTGTGCTTTTGGTCTGTGGTTTTTGGGGACTTGCCAATGCACAGTCACGGTGTCTGTCGTGTAAGCCCCTTAAATATTCAAGTGGGGGGGTTGCAGATATTGTCATAACGACGTGGATATGTGCCACAGAGGTTTATATTTCTATACTGCAGTGTATTTTTGAAGAAACAGGGGGACGTGGCTGTGTGCCATTCACGACGTCCCTTCGTCCCGTTTGGTGGTGAGAGCGGTGTAGCCTACGCAGTATGCGCATTATTATTATGGCACGGACCCATTCGCTGAGAAGTCATGCAGACTATCACAACTACACTCAATTCTGTTAAAGATTGCGCTAACTTCTGCATTAGTCATGCTCTGGATTTCTAATATCGACATCCGTGCGCCTTATGACTGGTAACCATTATTATATCAGATACCATTGCCAGCCAGTGCTTTACTTTAATCCACGTCCTCTATTACTTTAGAGCTATTTAAGACACAAAGTGTTCAGACTGCGCATAATGTGATTTGCTGTAATAATTACAGACATACAGTCTCGCAATTACATAAGAATTACTCTAAGAGCACAACATATTAGTGACACTCCAAAAGAAACCCATATACCTTATTGATGAACCTTATAGAGTATCTGTACTGATTAGTGAGGGAGATGCAGACAGGTGACAAACTGGATGGGAGCGGTCTCTTCCAGGATGACTATGCCCCCATCCATCCGATGAATTCAAAGGCTTACTGAGTGGTATTTCACAAGTATGAAAATGATGTGACTCGTGTGCCTTGGTCTTCGCAGTCACCAGATTTCAACCCAGCTGAACACCTATGGGAGATTTTGTATCGATGTGTCAGACAGCATTCTCCACCTCCATCATCAAAACACCAAATGAGTGAACAGGCTTTAGAACGAGGGTTTTCCATCCCCCCTGTAGAGCTCAGAGTGTTGTAGAATCAATGCCAAAGTGTACCGAGGCTGTTGTAGCGGTCCAACACCTTATTAAGACATCTTCAGTCTGTATGTAAAATGCTATTATAGAGTTTTGAAAGACATGTGAGTTGTGGATTGTGTTTACATATCTGCACCCCTGTCTGATCTAGGTGGCCACGTTGCTCTGGTAAACACCAGGTAAGATGTCTCATCGGAGTGGGCAAGAGGACCCAGAGCGGTACCTGTTTGTGGACCGGGCTGTTGTGTACAACCCAGCTACGCAGGCTGACTGGACAGCCAAGAAGCTGGTGTGGGTCCCCTCAGAGCGCCATGGCTTTGAGGCAGCTAGTATCCGGGAGGAGCGTGGCGAGGAGGTGCTAGTGGAACTGGCAGAGAATGGTAAGAAGGTTGTGATCAACAAGGATGACATCCAGAAGATGAATCCACCCAAGTTCAGCAAAGTGGAAGACATGGCTGAGCTGACCTGCCTGAACGAGGCATCTGTCCTGCATAACCTGAAGGACCGCTACTACTCTGGACTCATATATGTGAGTAATTTCAGATATTGTTGTATGATGGAAAATAATAAAACCAAAAATCTCTCAGAATCACTGATTTTCATAGCTGTTTATTATATTTTCTGCTTGTGATACTGCAAAATGGGCAATGATCCTGCTTCTAAGTTCTTGTCTTAAATATTTGCTGTGTGTCATTTGCACTTTGCAGTACGAAAAGTGAGATGTATTTCCATCTTTGGGGACACAGAGAACATTTAACTTTTTGCTGTTCCGAGTGAATGGTGACCACACACATACGTACACAGTATGAGTGACAGACCTCTCTAGTCTTTTAACCATTGCCAGACTTTTCCCCCCACTTGGTCACAGATACCTTCCCCCATTAGCTTCTCTCTCACCTCAGCTAAAGTCAGACCTCTTCCATAAACACTGCTGAATCCAGTTTGTTTGTCAAGCTCAGTGCTCCTAGTGGTGAGCCTTGTTTGATCACAGAGTTGGCTCGACCTCTGTGGCAGTCCCACTGAGTAAAACTAAACACATTTGGCCAAAAAATGTAGGGCAAAGATTTTATCACTTTCTCCATCCCCCCCTTGGATTCTTGATGTCATGTACATTTGAAAATGCTGTTTAAAGGCCTAAAGTTGGAAATTAGTGGGAAAAAATGACAACAGCACCATCTGAAAGCTCACCTCAGCTATAAACCCTGATGAAACCATGATCCACATTAAAATGCAGCCATATATTGTGAAAGCAGTTTTCCCCCCAGCACGAGACTAATAATTTTAAATTTATTCAAGTTATATGCTTCTACCTCCTTCAGAGAGTTCGTTGTGTAATCTTTTAATATTTAATATACACATCCTTATTTGTCAAAGACATATTTGTAGTGGTCCGCACCTCTGCCTTGCCACTGTCCTCCCTGTACAGTTGTAGCTGCTCTGAGATGTTCTACTTGCGATCATGACCCATTTAGTGACATGTTTTCCAGGAATAGAATATGGGTTGGTGATCACCTGAGAGTCTCCGATTCAGGGCCTGCACAGAAGATTGTTGCACTTGTAATTTATGAAACATCACCACAGATTCTCAGCTGAAGTCTATTCCACCTTAAATGTTGATGCGTTACTTAACGTGTGAAAAGAATATGGCTCAGAAATAACTTAAAGTCTAAAGGTGAGTAAGAATTTCAGTTAAGTAAATCATGTCTGCTTCAGTGAATGTGAAAGTCACTTCTAAAATGGACCAGAAAACACTCAGAAATGGCCTACACACTTTGAATTGACAGCTGAGTTCCCTCAACAGTTCCCCTTCATTTTCTCTCTCATACCATAGTGTCATGGCTTCTAGTTTTTTGTGGTTCAGAATTGGCTTTGGAGCTTGTTAATTTGCCTCTTGGCTAAGCAAAATTGAAAACATGTGTCTGGCTGTGTTGGTTTTCTATCAGGAAGAATTTTTTCCTGTTCAGCTTGCTTTTAGAAGAAGAAACCCCCTATGTTCTGAACTTTTCTCAGTGTATTTGACTTACCCCCCAGAGCTCCGCTATATCTGCTGCAGACATATTATAATGCCTTCCCCAGGCTGTGTTCTTAGCTGAGGTGGTCGGGAAGTCCTCCAAATCTGAACATAACATAGTTTGGTAGGTCTACAAGAGTATGCTAAAAGTTGAAGCCACATTGTTTTTAAAAATCTTTTAAAGGTACGGTTTTTATTTGGCATGCATGCAGTAGTCAATATTTAAATGTGGCAGCTAAAAGCTTAAGGCTACCTATGCATTTTTAGGCCACGTGTCTGTGTGGGATTTGTCCAACCCACAGTATGCTGGCACTTTCTATGGCTCTTTGCCCATCTGATGGCTCTAACCGTGTGAAGTCACTCAGCCTTTTAGGCCAACTCATTAATTGTAGCAGCTTTCTATGTGTTAGGTGGTGAGTCACAAACCACAGTGCTACACACTGGACTACACCACACTAGCTGGGCTACAAGCGGGCCTTTGTGTCGTTAGATAAGCCTCAGCTGTCAGAAAGCCTCAGCATTCTTCCATGGCAAAAAGATCGTCCGTCTGTCTGTCTCCTGCCGCCCACTTCAGCTCTGCTGCTGCTCAATGTCCGTCCTATCTTCACCAACTCTGCTCCTTTTCCCACCCCCCCTCTTCCCTGGCTCACTGGTGCATCAATGACTTGAACTTTCTTTCATTCTTTATTGCATCCATTGCTTTTTAGTGTATTTTGATTCATCTGTGATTCAGCTGCTAGATGTATGCAAGCAGCTTGTCCTCTTTTTCTACTACAAACGGTTTTGTTCTCCAATACTGGAATTGCTGCGGGGAATTGCTGCAGTCATGCTCATTCTCATATCCCTGTATTTCAGGGAGTTATTTTCTCTGAAGTTTGAAATACTGCTCCTTCTGCTCATTTTTATTTGAATTAAAATCACATGTGGTTTGTCTTTCTGCAGGACATTAAGGTATGACGTAACTGGTTGTCATTTTATGACTCGTGATTTTTTTGCTGTTCTGTTTGCACTTCACACAACTGATTTTGAAAAACAGAAGCATGAGTTCTCCACTCTTACAAAATGGGTTTAATATGAAATGCGTCTGATAATGCTGCATACTGCATTCTCAATGGACTGCAGTTTGTGTTTTAAGCCACTGGCCGCCCTCCTTTAAAATTTACTGAGTGTCAGCCCATTAAAACTGGAGAATCGCAGAAGGTGCCCTGCTGTCGTTGTGATTTGATACCGTGCACCTCAGTGTATTGATCATATTTCACAAGCCAAGTATTTGTTAGCTTTGTTATGAAAACAGCAGAGCACAGTGCCGTCAGGGGGTGGATGACTGGTCAAGGTCTCCTGTACTCACACAGATCAATGGCACTGAGGCGTCCTCTGCACCCAGAGTGCCCTCTTGAGCCTCTGCAGTACTGAACGGCCTATCCACCAGCCACACTGCCTGACTGATCAGAGATGGCAGATGGGGTCGGCTGTTGTGTCTACTGTTGCCTCTGTTGCTCAGCTGTTACTAGGCCACGACATCCCCTCCCCTGGATCTGATTACACAGTGGAAATATCACCTTCTCTTTCCTGGACTGGGCATGGTGGTTTGGCTGACAGTATTGAGTTAGTCCTGTGGTCTGCTAGTTGGCTATAGAGGTAGTAATATTTCTTAACCTGGACTGATCACAGTTTAGTTCTGCAGGATTTCCACAATAATTTCTAGAGTGGTATTAGCAGCAGTAAATGCAAAAAAAAGGCTCGATCAGAGTCACAGGTAGAAATAAAATTTAAAACTAATGCACCATTTCGCTCTGTTCAAGAGTAGCCTGTTTGCTAAGTGTCTTATGCTGTTTTAACTAGGGTCAATATGTTTTGTAGGGCAGATACCAATACTGATTACTAGTAAACAAGGAGACTGATAACTGATATTTGGTTGTTGTTGAAATGTCTCATGTTTAATTAAAAGAGAACCTTGCAAGATTATCTTTAAACAGAAATTTCAGGGAACTCCCGACACCCTTTCTATAAAGTTAGCTTAAAATTTTAATTGAAAATAAGCAAACTAGCTCCCAGAACTTAAAGTACGTAAAGTCAAAATAAATAAAATAGATTTTGTGCTGAAATTGGTTTGCACTAAGATTGTGATGCAGAAAGCAGAGTTGCTCATAATGGACAGACAGAGGCAGCTGAATCAGAGTCAAAGTAGCGCATTGTTAAATTAATTAATTTTATTGGATGTTAGACAAAAAAAAACGATTAATCGATTAATCATTGTACAAATACTGAATATTGGATGTGAAAATTGGCCAGGCCGGTAATCGGTCGACCCCTTGTCTTAACCAAATAAAATATGCATATTGAAGAAACATGATGCAGTAAGTTACAAGCCCTTTTAGCTGCCCGGGACAGTCCACAGTGGCCTTACGACCTGTTGCTCTACTTGTCCAGGTATCTCTCTGCAGCCTCACCAGCTGCCTCAGTGCTGAACCAAAGAGAACAGAACAGACCCTCTATTTATAGCAGCTCCAGTTTTCAGATTAGGCAGATAAGGCGAAATTAATTTTTCATTAGCTTTGAAAAGAAGAGTGGAGAGTTAAAATTTCAGCAGGCTCTCCTCGTCTCTCTCTCTCAGCTCTCCTCCCCTCAGGTACGGAGCAATTTACAGGATGGCTGAGAACACGGTTCAGTGTTTGTTAGACTTTTCAGTCAGATTGGACCTGAGGGAGCCCTGTCACTCGGATCACTGCTCCACTCTTCTTTTCTGTCTGCCTCTTTCCCCTTCCTCACCTCCTTTTTTGCCCTTTCTGCTTTTTTCTGTATCAGCAGTACCAAGCATCAGTGCTGACTGAGGATTCAAACGGAGCTGTTACATAATGGCTACAGTATGCCGTCTGCTCTCTGGGGTCACTTCCTCAACCTACAGCTGCTGAGTCACTCATATCATGGTGCCTCACTTGGCCTAGAATGAAGTTTTAATCATGAAGCAGATGACATGATGTATATACTCTGATATGGAAGGATCACTGTAGAATATAATTTCCCTACATATTACATCTTTGGTGTGATCTGTATAATGATATTTTAACATCGTTACAAACCTTTCAGAGAACATTTTCTGTTCTTGTGCTCATATTCTTTTTTGCTATTTTCTTGTTTTATCTTGAAAAAAGTCACTGTAGAGTGTGTGTATAGTCTAAAAAGGAGACGGAACAAGCAAACATGTCTGTCACTCTGACCTTGAAGCACAGCCAGCTGCCTCTGATCCCAGGGCCTCCAGCTAGACTTGACAGCTTTTAACATCAATCATTGCTTTCTTTCTATGAGATATGTGTATTTCTTTTGTTGATGGAAGTCTACATCTGATGGATTGTATGACTTATCTAGTGGCAATTTTTGATAAATATATTACTAAATGATTGCGGGTTGCTACTAGATAGTAAGATGCCAGTGATGAAAGTCATTTCTTACTTCTTACTTTCTTACTTACCTCATCAGTAGAAGGAGAAAGAGCAGTAGCCCAAGCAGGGCCTCACATTCATTCTTGGCTGCCTTGCTGCCTGGTCGATTCAGCCTACAGCATAGCTGTTCATACCACACACTCTCTCTAGGGAGAGATCTCCAGGCTAATTACACAGCCAAATGTAACACCACCAGTCAGAAAGTAGGCTAAACATTTGCAAGCTATTTGATGCTTTATAATTCTGTATAATATTCATCATGGTTTAATATTGTTTTCATATATGAAGTCTTATAGGGGTATAATTCTGGGTATAATTGGGACTTTAAGAATATAACATGGAATATGTCCACATTAAAATATGTAAAAATGATGAGATGTTATATATTTTGTTGACGTGTACTTTAATTATGTCAAATATTTAACAACAATTAACCTGTTGTATCATGTATTGTCTTCTTTTATTCATATGTTGCTACTTGTAATGTTCTGTGTTTTTTGTTACCAGTTTAGGTACTACGGATGTAAATGAGCAATTTCTGCTATAATCTGAATGTTCATCAATGTGCACTGTCCCTATTAAATACACAAATAACATAAGATAAATATGTAATTTAATTCACAGCACAGGTACATTTCATTTGGTTGCCTGTCAATAGCATCATATCTCCTTTAGTAACATGTTAAGTGTGTGTTGTGTAACACACACTTAACACACTATAACGTGTATTAAATGGCATGACATGAGTGTATGTCATTTTAATACATATGTAATTTTAATATATTACCTCGTCTGTAAACACGGTTCCTGAGTCACGTCAGATAGACAGCAATCATGGTAAAAACATGAGTTTCCATGATCCCATACGACTTCATGATGTCATTTACTTTTTTGATTGAGAGACCCCAAGTGGCAGAAATTATACACCGTGTCTTACCAATAAAAGCACCTTTAATGCGTCATAAGAAACAAGAGTCTGTTCAGTGTTCAGTTTTCATCGTCTGGCTCAGTCAGTCTCCCCTGTGTCTGTAACCGTATTGTCTGCCCATTAAGATGATGATGTAAGCTCCTAAAAAGTAGGTAGTGACAGGTGTCGCTGTTCGGATACAGTGCAGACTTGATGACTTAATAGGCTAGAAAATGATAAACTTTCATGCCCTTTTTGCCTCTTTTAAACTGGATTTGAAAAATAGCCATGATTTGGTGTGTCTTTGTTCCTTACTGTATATTGATTTCTGATGTTTCTCTGTTTGTGTCTTTAATGACAGACGTACTCGGGCTTGTTCTGTGTGGTCATCAACCCCTACAAGAACCTACCTATCTATTCAGAGAACATCATTGAGATGTACAGGGGGAAGAAGAGGCACGAGATGCCTCCACACATCTATGCCATCTCTGAGTCAGCATACCGCTGCATGCTTCAAGGTAAGACAGACAGTTGTTTCCTTCAAGGTGATTTTTTTCTTCTTTCTTTTATTCATGTCCTTTCTATCAGCATTAGTGTTAATGAAATTATAGTCAGTCATCATCATCTACAGTGAGATACAAACACTTGCGGTCAAAGATACGTTGCACTGAAAACCGAAGCGTATTGTATTTATGAAAGCGTGTTTGCATGTTGGTTTCTCCTGGCAGGCAGTTTAGCTCACTTGCAGAAAGTATGGGGTTTGCTTGCATACTCGAGGAGATTAGTGTGTGAAGAAAGTGTGTAAAGTGTGTGAAAGGTCACAAGGTCAGAGACGATGTGACATCACACATCCTCTCAAGTAGAAGATGAACTATCTGACCGTTTTTTCACATGTATCACCTTTGTCATGTAGTGAAATAGTAATTACATGGTTTTAAGTGGCTCAGCACCATCTTCAGCATTTAGGATTCTTGTGTTAAGCATATTAACTGTGTTATTGGCAAGTGGTGTATTATACTTATTATACTTTCTGGCTCTTTAATACTTAAATAAAGCATGAATTGATTTGTTTTTGAACCACTGTTCTCAAACCCACTTTTACACTAAAGTTTACTGATAGATTTTTTTAATTTTAAAAACAAATTAGTCATACTGTTTCTGAGTGATACAAAGCTTAACTAATACACACGTTTCTCATGAATCTATCCTCTAGTCTCTATTTGGTTATTACATATATCAGCATATATTGCCAGCAGAGATGCAGACAGCCTCTCCGTGCGTTTCAAGTAAGACTAACATGCTAAATGAAGCGAGGGTGAGATCTCTAAGCTCCTAACAGTACAGGTGGTGAGAGGCTTGCCTACTGTAGCTGATGCCCTGTCACTAAAGGATTTGCAGAGGGAGTAAGAGGGAGAATAGTGAAAGGAGATAGATGAGGAGGCAAAGATAGTATAGAGCTGGTTCATCGAGCACCAGTCTTCAGGTTGTCATTAACTGGACCCACTGCACCGTAAAGCTGTCTTCATCCTCCATGCACACATGACTAACCTAGTCCTTGCCACTTCATTTAGTTGTCATATACTCCATTTTTTTTAACTTGGCTTAAGCCAGCCAGGAGTTGTGGTTTGTAATTCTTACAAATCCATTTAAAAGGAGACAAATTGTCCACGAGCAAAATGTTTGTATGATATAATTACCTCTCTGTGTGTGTCCTCAAAATTTGAACATGTTTACAAAGTAAAGACCCACAAGACACAGGACTGTGACCCACTTTTGGTACTGACTAATTGTTTTTGATTCTCTGATGTAGAAGAACCGCTGTGATAAGCAGAACCTTTATCAGAGACTATCAATGTTTAGACAGCCTTAGCCTCTGCGCTGTGTGTCATCACTGTCAAACCGTGGAACAACAACATTAGTTAGTCCCTTTTGTTTCTCTTGAATGCTCTTTCAGTTGTAAAATATTTGATTCTTTTAAGAGAATGATTTCCAGTTTCCCCCTGTCCAATTTGTCTGGATGACATCCACTGTTGCAGCTGCGAAGCTCCAGGGTTTGTGTGTCTGACTGATCTGCTGGACGCTCCCTGTCATTACATGCTGTCGGGCAGTTCTTTTGCTTTTTGCTGGATCACCCCACACAGCTGAGACCTAGACTGGACCCAGGGTCAGAGCGAGAACTAAGGATGCAACTGATTAGTTAATTAATCTTTTGGTGAACTTACATATATATAAAAACCATAACTTCTACCACAAATTTTTAATGTTAAAAACTGAAAAAAAACAGACACAAACTAAGATTTCCCAACATAAAGAAATAAAGTGCTAAGAATTAAAAGGCATCTATCAGAATACTATTCATCACGAAGTTAAGCTTTCTGCAGTGTAGATGGGAATGCGCACCACTAATATTCATATTAAATTGCCCAAATACCAATTATGGTATTTTATTGTTAGTAATTATTATATTTTACAGAGAGTGCAGCATCATGGGTTGTTTTTAGTATTAATGTTACTAGGCTAGCACATGTACTGAAGTCCATTTGTAGTGATTCTTTAGAGTCTGTCAGCCTAGAGCATTTTAAAATCAGATTTTGAAATTTGGTTGCACCGCACACCTAAGGAGAATTTTCACAGATAATCTTCTCTCTAATCTCTCTTATCGTTAGCATTCGCTAAGTCTATGTTGAGTCTTGTAATCAGCCATTTCAGTTTTACAACATGTGCAGAGCACCATTTTTTTAGATTTCTTTTTAAAGATTTCTGACACATTTGATGATTGGGTTCTGGGTTTTTGGGATGAAGTCTCATTTCCAGCATGCTCACCTCGAAGTACACAGTATAGTTATACTTGATATATAAGTATAATTGTGGATAAAAGTAAACAGTTTGCTGTATCAACACATTCAGTACAAGTCGACATAACTGATCAAAGGTTTTGGGAAACTCTAATGTTGTTCAAACTTTGTAGAGTCTCCTATAGCTTTAAAACACAAACATGCACAGAATCTCACACACACACATGCCTCCCATCCTATTATCACTATGTGAGATGTTTGTCTCGATATGGGACACCTCTTGGTGTGCCACCATTCTTGTGTCTGACCCCCTTTTCTCTGCAAGTGGTGTTCATTCTATCAGTCTGCTGTCTCTCACAAAAGGGGCGGAGTAAAGCAGCCAGTGGAATGAGGTCATCAGATCGCTGTTCCAGCTTTCCATACCATACTGTGCTAAATTCTACAAGCTGAGTCATCGTCAAGTTGTCACAGTCATCAGAGTAGCCCATTACCCACTGCAGTGCCCCAACAAGCAGCAGTGTGTCACCATGGATACCTGTATGTGTATGCATGCAACTAAAATAACTTCCCCCCCCGGGGTCTCAAATAGAGGTGTCACTTGGTGAGTGACAGTATTTTAACCGGCAGCAAAGATGGACTTTTGTGTGTGTTGTTGACTGTGTCTCCTTCAGTCTTTTGGACATGGCTGCTGTCCTTTTAAAGGAGTGAAAAGCTGTGTCTTTTGATGCCTCAAAGCCATTCCAGACTATTTAGGCTCTCCTACTGTTTTATAATTGCTCTCTTTGAGCAGAGCAGCTGGCCTCTGTCATTTCCACCATTTTCTCTGCTTTACTTACTAGTTTGTTCAGCCTTCTCCTTTTGTTTTGTGCTTTCAACCAAAATGTTCTGGCTCGGAAGACATTGGAAAAGGAAAATTCCCCACATCCTTGAAAGCATTTTGGTCGCCTTTCACTTGAACATGAAAAATACAACCGCAGCTCTGTGGGAAACTTTGCGGTGGCTTTATTTGCCTTGTTGCTTCCTTCTCCTCTTTTGATCAGGAAACGCCAGGAGGACAAGTGTGTGGAATGTCCACCTTCTCATCACTCCTCCATGTCAAGATGCAGACTGAGTTGCCATGGTTAGGCCTCTGTTTAACTGGCAACGTTATGTCCCCATTTTCTCTTATTTCAGACCACAAGGTTCCTAGCACGTTTCCAAATTTCCCATGCGTGTGTGTACATTTGTGTCAGTTTAGCAGATATCATTCATTTTTTTCTCCTCTCATTTAATTAGATAGTTGGCTCATGCTCTCAGTAGCACAGATTAGGCAGACAGATGGCAGCTGTATTGTACAGCAGTGTTACTGCTGCCCCACTTTTTCAAAGATCCACAAGGTGTTCACATTATTTTTTGAGGTGATTTCCACATATAGGTCTATACTGTATATCGCCACCTCTACACAGTGTAGTAGTAATCCTCGCTTCAAAAAAACATTTATCACAGTTATACAAAAGTAACTTTTGCATTGGTGAATTCGAAATTCCCGTCATCCAACAGGGTAGGAGATATAGGAGGCAACACAACAGTCGGAGAGGAAAATGTCTTGGAACAAAAGTGAGAGGCATGGCCATGTACAGAGAGACCGGGCAGGAAGAGGGAATGTTGAAGGCCTAATATTTGAAGAGAGGGAAAGGGTAAGATAGGATTAAAAAGGGAAGATGCAAGAGTCCTACATCGACAGGATAAGTAGAGGATAATGAAGAATGTAGACAAAGAGGAAGAACCCATAGATGACTGAGAAGCAGAGACAGAGGTAGTCAGGCAAAAGCAAGAGGGGGCAGAAGGGACAGAGTTATGGGGGAAACAGAGCAGAGGGTACAGGGGAAATGCAGAGGGGGTGGCCAGCATTGTGTCTCACAAAAGGCGCTTTGTGCAGTCTGAAGGGGGCTGGGACCTGGGTGCTGTGTGTGTGTGTGTGGGTGCGGACGGGGAGGCCTGCAGCTACAGAGCTCTTCCCTGGGAAATGAGGCCTCTTGTTGGGGCAGTGAGGGCTGGAGAGGAGTGCTGGTGAAGGGCACACCCAGGGACTGAGTGACAAGACAGGTGTGGAGGGTCAGTGATGTGTATGTGTGTGTCAGGGACTTTTCCGTGGTCTTCAAAAGGGCTGTCTACATTCAGTGCATGTTCAAGACATGACTTTCAGACAAATGGGAAGCCTGTTTAAAAGCATACTTATGCTTGTGTACTGTAACTCACACTGTCTTACACACAGAGAAATACACATGGACAGATGTGTCATTAATGGCAGACAGCTGTGGAGTTCATACAGGATAAATTCATATTTCTGTTGTCGGATCATAGATCAGTTCTAAGTTATGGTTATGTTCTTACTTTCCCTACCTAACCTGGACAGGGCGATGACTGGGAAAGCTGTTTTGTGTTCGTTGTTCTGCATGTGAGTGTTTTATGGAAAGAAACCTGTATTTTGTTTTATTTTTTTATGCTTTTTATCCTCAGTTGACACATTTTTTAGATATTACACATTGATGAATGTCACAGGCTTGGCTGAAATTGCACAGTAAGTATGGATGGTGCATGTTGAGTGGACTGAATGTGCTGTATTTCAACTACCAGTCATTTTAGTATCCGTTCTTTAGAATTATGTATTTAATCAGCTCAAAGATAAAGCTCTAGAGTATCCAGTTAAGCAGGCCCACAGGTGAGCCGCATTCCACCATTATATAAGTTAATCTGTTTTGTATCAGATGAGGTAATGTAAGTTTTATTCACATTACGTTTAGAGATGTATATTCACACTATGTCTTTTCATTGTAATGAAATAGCTGTAAGTAATATTAAAAGTTAATGTTAGTAAAGCGGATATGACATTGGTGACCAAAACAAACAGGCTGTTACACTGAATAAAGTTATGGATGTCTCACTTTGAACATTTGTGGAAACATTTGATATAGTGGAAGTACACAAGAAACAAAAGATATAACATAGGTCCAGTCATTTTTGAGATATTTTAATACATAAATATTACATATAATAGCTTTAACTAGGGATTCACTATGCATTATGAGTTTCTGGGCTGATACTGATGCTTGAATAACAATTTGGCCAATAGCCGATGCCATAACCATTGTTATTTTCTGTTATTTAATCCCCCTCTTGTGCCAGGGAAAAACAAAAAAAAATCTTTATAAAAAATAACCCTACTGTTTTTAATTTCAGGCCTTCATCATGTTATTTTTGAATGGAAATTCAATCATACATTTTTTAAACAACTTTTAATACAACACAACAGATAAACATCGACAACTGTCATTGATGAATGTCATCTTATTTGTTAATAGACAATGTCAGTCGATAAGGCTGATACTGGCCCATGCTGATGTTCGGCTGATATATCTGTACATCCCTACTTTTAACTTTATTCTTGTTACATGTGCATTCTGTGCATGACTTGTTGCAGTCTGCTGTAGTCAACCATGAAGACAAGTCCTGACCTATTTGTTTGTAGGTTTGTGTCTGTGTGTAGTTGAATATCAGAGACTGACAGAGAATGTGGATAGATGATTTACGGCCGAGCTGCTGTCATGCTTCGCCCTCGTTCCTGGATAGTGTTGTCATGAGAGTCACATAGCATTGATACCAGCAGCCTTTGCACAACAGATAGAGTTACCTGAGTGATGCTCTCACTGCCCTCCGACTGACACTCATAACCTTACAACCCACTGCCGGTGAGCTGCCTCTATGTTGTACTGAAAGGGTGTTTGTTCCTGTCTGTCACTCTGTTTAATGACCTACTGATGACATCTATATATTTATTAATGTGGAAAGTGAACAGAGTCAAAAAAGTTGGCCTTTGTCTACTGTTTTTATGTCTACATGTCACTATAGCAGTGACCCAGTTTCACCTATTATTCATTTGTTATTATAACACATTTGCAACCTTTTATCATTGTCAGATTTCCAGATTTAGTGTATTTTTTTCAGCAATTCAGTTAGACTCTGTCATGCGCTGACACACAATGATAACAGTTTCCCCTCTGTGACTGGACCCCTGCTTTCCCTGTGTGTCTGGATTCCTTTGAGGCTACAGAGCTTAGCACTGTGATATTAGAGGTGCCAGCGTAAACACACACACATACGAAAGCAGCCTTGTCCTGTTGGATTATGGCAGGCCTAGCCATCACAAAGAACCACTGTGGACCAAACAAGCCTCCCGACGGCTGCCATCTGCAATCGATTACATTGCCAAATACTTTCTGCCATATCTCCCGCAACTGCTTTCTCTCCCCTTTCATTGGCCTTAAGGCAACACCCAACAGGACGAGGCTAAATTTACACTCTCTGTAAGCATGTTGTTGTTCAGTACTAACCCTGTGTAAGCAAAAACAAATATATAGAAACCTTACAATTTAAACTGGCTTGTACACATTTATGCAAATCATCAATTGTAATATTACGCATCATATTTCCAGGAGATCCATAAAAGGTAATCCTTGTTGACTTGGAGAATAAATCAGTTGGAACAGCAACAGTTGTCTATGATGCTTCACAGGAGCAGTTCAAATTTCCACAGATGATTTAAAGATGACATGATGAAAAGAGAGACGAAAAACAGACTGTAGTCATGTTTAAAAAAGAAACTTATTTAATATGGTGAACACATACAGATGCTGAGGTCCTAATTCAAGAAAACACTCACATTAAGTATTTTACTTATAAACTGAACAGCAGTTTTATGCTGCACATTGAAGAATACATTTTAAAGATGAAATATTCTTTATTCTGGGCCCAGGAAGCAGGACATGCTCATCACAGAAGATGCAACATACAATTCTTAACTTGTTCATACCCTTTGTAAAACAGACTAGCATCATCCACTTGCATATTTGGTTTCTTGATGGCACCAGTTCACCAATACACAGTATTATATAGAATATCCTACTGATGTATGTGTTGCAGCTATGACTAACCTACTCACTCATCAGTCTCAACAGCCACCTGCCCTTGGATCTGCACCCAGGGTTTTGGTGCCCTTAGAAGCTCTTGCAGTACAGTTACTCAGTAACACAACAAGTTACTACGAGGCCCACATGTAGTGTCCAAAATTAACTTTCTGGCTCCTCTGTTAATGGCAGGTAAACTGAGAGAATTCACCAGCCAAAAGTATTTTTACTTTTTATTTGACTAAAGGGTAACTTAAGTTGTTAGAATGCAAAGGTCTTCTTTTCCTGCAGACAACACATACACTACACATGTACAGTTGATACATCCAATTCACTCTGCCAATTGCAAGCTTTAAAGTTTCTCATTTCAACCCTCACCAGATGTTAAATTCACACTCACCGATTCCTGACTGAGAAGTTGATCCATGGATTTCCATTGCTACATAAGCGCTCATATGCTGTCTCCTTGCTATGCTGCCATATAGCTGGCATATGTCTTCAGGGCTACAGACAGTAAATGCCATGGAATAGACATATTAGATTTCAAAGAGTCTTCCAATTAACCCAAGTATGTTGACCACACCAGCCTCTCACCTCTGCATGAGAAACATGTGGGACCTGGTTCTGAGGCTCGTACACAGTGGCCTCATCTCTCTCTCTCTGTCGCTCTATCTATCTGTCTTGATCCCTCTCTTTTCCCTCCCAGACTTTTCTCATTTCACCCTTGTGTTAGAAGCATTTGAAAAATGTGCTTTGTGGAGCTTGAAAAAGGAGACACTGAAAGCTTGTGTGAATGCTCTCTGTAGAGTCAAACTCAGTCAGTAGAACACAAGCCAAACACAAGCCTACAGGACGCAGAGTTGAAAAACTTCACACTTCCATATGAGACACTGTTCTTACATCTTTTAACAGCTATGGTTTAATTAATTAAATCCTTTTGTTCTCACCAAAGTTACCCATTAACAACTTTGTGTTAAACATTAAATAGCAGATGGATCCCATGTTTGACTTAATAGGTACTTTTACAGGTTATAAGTTTGTGAAGGCCTATAGTATGGTTTTCTATGTTCTTCCTCAAATGCGGGCCCCCAGTCTTTGTCTGTCCATGTGCAATTTAAGTGACCCCAAATGTGAAAAGCCACAACTACAACAACATGTTATTAAGAAAGAAAGAGAGAGCAACTGCTAACCCTTCTGTTAATCAGCCTTTTAAGCCAATTTGTTGATCCATTCACAACAAACACAAAGATTTTTTGCCGTCCTTCAGATCTACACAGGGGGAAGACTAGATAGAGGATGGGAGATACAAGGGAGATTATCATGCTGAGTTTTTCCCAGAGGACGTTCAAGGTGTGAATGAATAGAGTAGTTTTCTCTCGGCCTTTGCGTGTTCTTGTGTGTCGGACTGCTCTCTGACTCGCCCAGGTGGTCTTTCACATACTGCTGTCATTTCCGAGAGGGTGGGGACATTCACCAACCCATGATGACAAGCTATTTCTGTCTGTGATCTCAGCTGCCAGCTCTCATCACGAACCCAAAACTGAATCTGCAGCAGTAAAACAGTATTTCTTCTGTAAGTATATCAGTGGGTGACATGACATCATTTACAGCTGCAGAGCTTTTATTTCTGTTCCGTTTCTCCAATTTGCACCATGACTCAAATGTGCCACTCTGAGCTGTCGTCTATCTCCGTCTTCATTCTCTTATCAGGTCTCTTCCCATTACACCCTTCTCTCTGATCTTGCACTGGGTAATGTGCCAGATTCACAGGGGAAAGTCCTGGGATAGTCTGTTGATGGTGTGAAAATGATGCCTGCATGTCACCAGCCACTTGTACATTGTTTTATGTAGAGACTGTACTGGCCAGACAACTGGAACTGTTGTGCGTTGTGATGGTGAAAATGGCTTAAGTTGATGATAATAAGAGCCATTATCTGCATATTTTCAGCCCACCATACCTGCCCCACATTACCCACTAACGTCAGTTGCACTTAACCCCCAGCTTGTTGAAAACAACGCCTGGTCCACACCCCAGAGGCCCCAGTGCTGGTAGGGAGGGAAACCAGGGGCATTCAAATTCCAGCACACACAGACACAGATTGGTACACGCAAATGGCCAGTCAGCTCTGTGGGGCTATCTGCCTTTCTGTTCATGAATGCCTTTGAATGCCTATCTGGCAGCTGGTACAACAGCTTTACAGTGAATAATACAGTTGGACTCTGCGGTTTAAACTTGCCATACAGTATGTACAGAAACATATGTTGTAGTAACTCTAAAAAGCTTCATCTATAAATACTGAAATGGCGTTCCTCATCTCATTTTGTAAATGGCCAATCATTAGGTCCTTAATGCTTCAGTAGGCTTCTTTTTTTTTTTTTGCGTCACTGGACAAAAATTCCATATTAACCTTTCAACATATTGTAATTCAAGTGTTCTGAGAGGAAACTAGACTTCTTTACCTCCTCTTGGCTCTGTTTTCAGAATTAAGATTTTGGCCAGTCAGAGGTCTTTTCAAAGAGAGGGGTATCAAAAGGGGTGATTGACAGCTGTAATGATCAATCGCTGTCAAGAACCCCTCAGACTCATCTCAGACTCTGTGTCTCCTCACACAAGCAACATGGTAACTCCCCCAGACCGTGTGTTTTCAATCCTGATTCAATCTGATTTCTGCCTATTGCAGTTTTAACTGTTGAGCTGCAGACTTTGGTTAATCACTGGTGTTTTCAGGCAGGTAGGGATTTAAGTACGTGATTGACAGCTGTGATGACTGATCAGAATCAGTCAGACGTGACTCGATTGCTCTACTCCGTGGCTCGATACAGAACCTTGAGAAGGTGTCTTCTCTTTTCCACAGCAGCATGAAACAGTGTCAGGTCATCTATATTTATATTTAGGCTTTTGATTTGGACAGAGAGGAGAGAGTTACACATGGAAGGTGTGTATTTTTTAATTCTGCCGTTTTCCCGTCTGATTTCACCTCCTGCTGCTTTGTTTCTTTCAAACTGCTGTAAGTCCTGTATTAGATCCAGAAACCTGCACTTTTGACAGTGAGTAAAATAGATGATGATAGTTTTGGTTGTTAAATGTATTGAGTTCATTTTAATGCATTCTGCCTTTAGTATGCCTTGTTTTTAACTAGATTTTAAGCTGCAGATAAAGTGAAGTGCTAATGCTACCGTATTCGAGGATTTATAGCTCCTAAGCCTCGGCGGATGCTTTATATTAATCTAATTATATTTCTTCGCCCTCAGCCCTCTACTTAACTCGTTTAAGTTGTGGCTTATCATAATTGTCCGGAAGCTTCAAAGTGACAGTTACACACTGCAGGTACCCACAGACCAGAACACTTCGCAGATCACACCAACTGTTTGCTACTTCCACTGTCTGGGAATGTGAATGAGCTCTGTCTCACTCACTTACACACACACACACACACACTTAGAGCTTTGTTCCTCTGGTTTTAAGCAGCTCTGGATTCTGTCTTGCCTCTGCTCTAGGCCTGTATGAGTAAACGGGATGCCATTTTCATATTACCTCTGCACTAATACAGTGGCCATATTCTATGCTTTATGCACAAGTTTGTGTGTCGTTGTGGCTATCCTTCACCCCATTCAACAGTAGTTTCAACTTGCTGGCTATCAGTCAGGATTTCTTATGTGTTTGAAGTGGTTGCCATGGTGCTAGAATTTTCACTGTGTTCAGTTGCGTTTTACAACCTCTTTTATGAAGCTAATTGTGAGAACTTGAGCAACAGGGTGGAAAAAATGTGTTACATCCAGTTGCAAAGACCCCAGAGGGTCGAAAATCTTGTTTTCAAGCCAATGTGTAACACAGTTTTTGTAGCAACAGGGCTCAGAGTTGAAAGTTGTATTTTCAGTTCTGTCAAAAGTACTATATAAAGCTAGTGTGCGACACAATAAAAGGGTCAGGGGGTTTCCCAATATGAAAATAATACTCAAATCAGCACAGGAAGGGTGTCAAGGTTTCCTTTTAGTTATCTTTGCCAAGTATGTGATATGTGAAGTAAAGTGTAAATTCAATCATGGATTGTCTGACAGCTTTCTGACCACACGCACATAGATTACATTAAAACAACAATTTGCATCAATCAGGAGTACAATTTGTGGGTCTGACTTTGCTTCGAGCTACATTGAACTGGACCCACATCGCTGTGGACCATTGACAATAAATGGACATAATTAGGATCATTGTGCTCGAAATGTTTTTTTTATGCTTAGGTTTGGTTTCAGCTGTGGATATGGAGAATGTTTCTGGTGATTGTGGTTTGGAGTTTTCAGCCTGGAGCCCAAACTTGAAATTGAGCTCCACCCTCACAATCAGACTCATTAAAACTGGGAAAAAGGAAAGTACTGTTACTGCCTAGAACTTCAAGGTGACCATTTTTGACCCTCATCTTAAATGGTGCCATTCTTTTGCACATTTCAGCCCATTAACCAAGAATGACTTATTCATTATGGTATACAATAGTGTTTTTCTACCTTACAATCAGGAATAGCAACTGGTGTAGACCTTTGAGTTTTTGACCCTCTTCAGAATCATTATGTTTACTAAGATCAGTTATTGAATAGTATGGGTCGATGACATGTCTGAATATAATTCGATGAGTTACTGTCAGGAGAGTCTCGCTGAGACTGTACAAGGTTAAATGAGGTCGATAATAGGGGGTTATGGTAACGATTGGGGCTTTGTGGAGACGGAGGGAGAGGGTGAATGCTGTGGAATGTGAAGAATGAGGGTTTGTTTAATCCTCGTGGGGGATAAATTATTAGCAGCAAAGGGAACCCTGCTGTGCAAGACAGGCCTGTCTCCTACCATAGCGAGTAAAGTGTTGGGTGTATGTGAGTATTGGTATTGTATTGTGCACCCATGAGACACACTGTCGGAAGTACTGTACATGTTGATTATAGTGGGAGGAGTGTGCATTGTTTTAAAATTTGTATGAACAAATTCATGCGTGTAGATTCAGCCAAAAGGCTCTCTGAGTACCAGTACGGTAGGAAAACGGTTTATAAATGCGCTTGCGAATTGTCACTGTAAACCCTTCTAAGAGGCTGGACCAATGTCAAAAGCCTGGCATTGACAGTAATATGTTCAAAATTGCTTGTTCTTAATTGTGAACACTGAGTAATACTGAAGCATTGACAGTATCCAAACAGAGACTCAGCTAAAACTTGATGAATGACTGGACTTACTTATTTCAACCTCTCATTTCCATTTACCATTATGATTGGCTATGAGTTCTGTTGAGGTGATTGAATTAAAACATGCATATGCTGGTGTGGAAAAGTGATTTTGTGTCCATTAAGGTCCCACTCTAGTGGTGCTCAGTGAGTAATCTGGCTTTGCAGCATTCATGGGGAGTTAAAGTGGGGGAAAAGGGAAATGAGAGCAACAGAGAAAAAGGGAAACACAAAGGGGGAAAGATTTAGCGAGGCAGTAATGAGCTACTGGAAGGGAAGAACGTGTTCAGTTTGATTGGTCCACCTACGCTTACCCAGGATGGCATCCTGGGTAAATATGACCTAGCAGTTAGTTGCCGTGGTGATCTAGGAAGCAGCAGCTGCCAAAAGGGCCAAGGGGCAGCATGGACCTGATAAATGCACGCACTCGCCCACTCAAACAGTGCAGATCACGTTAGACAGTCTAAAGTGAAACTTACAAAACACATCCACCACATAATGTTTGATAATATATCTAAACAACTCTGAATTCCATTCAGAACAAGAAAATATCACTTTATTACCACACTGTCAAAGATCAAGACTTGCATATTCACAACTATGCATCAGGCTTTATCTGCATGTTATGTTGCTGGACAGAAGAAGAAACAGCTGCTCTTATTTTGATGAAAGTGTTCTACATCACTTCCCTTTAGCTTTGCCAAGTAAAGTCGGTATCTAGTTTATTTTGTGTGATCTTCCAGATGGATAAAAATCAGAAAGGAGGGCTCAATAAAAGAAATGATTGTCAATCAGGAACAGAGCTGTGAGATTCATAAGAAAAGATGATGGAGTCCTGCAGAGGATTATAAAGGTGAAATGAAAAGGATATGGAGGGCATCAGAGGCAAGCAGCGTAAAAGCTGTGTGATGAGGGGATCTAATGGTAGTCTAGAGCTGTGTATGTGTTGCATAGACTCATGTCTTTTTTCATTTTTCTTACAAGGATATTGGGCAGAAATCTAATGGACAGCACACACGAGAATTTTTTATGAAGACTGTTAAAATTAAACTGACACGTCACATGGTGTCACTACTATGACAGATTTTTCAGAATTTTCTTTTCTGTTGTAGTTTTTGTCTACTGTATATCTATTACTGTTCATAACACAGTAATTCCAAACAAGTGACTAATTGGCAGTATTTTTTGGCTTTACTGGCAAAGTGTGCAGAGTGTGTATTTTTAAATTAAACTGCCATTTTTTCCCCTTGATTTCTGCCTATTGAAGCTTTAAGGCACCAGAATACCACTGAGGATGGGTATCTGGGATGACCACACTAGTGTGGCAATACATAGGTAGACTAAAACTATGCTTAAGAGCATTGCATGTTCTATGTGGTGTCTGAGCAACTCCTGCAAAGGTAAAGTAGGAGTATGTTCACATTGATGGGGGTAGACATTGTGCATGGGCTTCTGTGAAACATATGCTCGAGCCCTCAGGGTGCACCTTTTACCCAATCTGTTGCAAATTGCAATCAGTTGAAAGATGAGGTCATTCATGTAAATCTGTCCTTTTTTTTAATCACATAAAGCTGATTTGATATTGCTTCGAGGCTGTTTCGTGAGTGTATACTTCGTTTTAAAATTCATGACAGGTTATGTAGTGTTGCATGCTTTAGTCCAGTGGGACTTGAGGTACAATTTTCTGCAAAAATCAACATTAGGTGCATGTGATAAGCATCGGGTTAATGTAAATGTGGCTGTGAAACACGGACGGGGAAAGTAATCAAAGTTTGAAGGCTGTGTCGTTGTCAAGGTAAAGGGGGCAGTTGTAGTGAGCAGCTCATTCATCATTTCCACTGTTAAAATGACCCTTATCCAACACAAGTGCATATGCCTTCAGCTTTGTATACATGTTGGTGTGTATTTGTGAGCCTGTTTGCATTGCATTTGCATTGATCATCTTTTGATGAAGAAACACAAGGTCTCCAGATGCAGACACAGCACAAACTCATTAGTCTAAAGCTTTTGTCACCTGAGGAAATTTCACACTTTAGTAAAAGAACATAAGGTTATTTCTTAGTGAAAGGTAACACCCTTAAGACTGACTGAGCTGTCTGTGAAATCTGACCCACTTAAACAAGGTGTGAGTTCATCAGCAATATGGGAAACATTTGTTATTTTGTCACAGGCCTTCTTAATGATATGACATGCAGCAGGTTAAAAAGTTAAAATGACCTCAGTGGAGTCTTACATTGAACAAAAATACAAAAAGATTTTCTGGCAGCAAGGGTCCAGTAATGTGTGCTTTAGCATCAGAGCTGAAAGAGCCTGTTTTCACACATAGACTGTACATATGTTGACTGATGGTGGTGTGTTACCACAAGGTATCATTTTCTGTATCTGGTATGCTCACCTGTGTTTTAAGCCTCTGGCCTTTGCTGTTAGCAAATGTGACAAGATCCTTTCAGCAACGTAACCTACCCTAACCCTAACCACCTAAAAGAGCTGTGACGATAAGCGTCATTCTTCACATAAGTCACAAACAGGTAGTTTTGAAATTTTTAGTTAGCTTGGGCCAAGTAATTGACACCAACGTTTTACAAAAGATAACTGCTGCTTTGCTGAAAGCCTGCTGGTTGTTAGAATTTGGTCAGGCATTCAATTATTTTGGTTGTAAGATTGTTAATTTCCGACAGTGTCAAACGGAGGGTGGTATCAGCAATTAATCAGCTATTGGCTTTTTCATACTCCAAACTATCTTTATTATGTATTATATTATATTATATTATATTATATATTATATAGTTGTTATACAGCATTTAGCAATCTTTTGTTGGTCAACCTCTAGTTGAGACGTTACAGGTTTTTCCTTTATTTATTGTTAATTATTTTATGTCATTCATTTGGGTTTGATGAGGATTTGTTTTTTTTATTTATCAAATTGACATTTCAATATGCGATGTGTGTTGTTTATAGTATTAAATTAGGTCATGCTCTGATTGGGACACCATGAGAAGTAGTCTCGAGTTTCTGCTCAGTGATAAACAGGTCAGCTCCCTCCGGGTTCTGGTCTTTGTAGTTCTTTGTAGTCCACAGCAGGACTTTTAAAGTTTAGAGGTCACTCACTTCAGTGGGCATAACTAATCCTGTCATCTGGGCTTTGGTCTGAATTCCTCTGTGATGAAAGGTGTAAGAGCTTTGGTTACCAGTCTGTGTGTCAGTTTATGGGCATTACACAGCATGGCTTTGCAGGATAGACCAGATGCTTAAAGCTAATGGAATAGGCTTATGACTCTAAAATGTGCTCACTAGTTTCACACTTGGACTGGATTAAGGTGACTTTGGTTTACTTGGAGCAACATTCACTTAGAAGTGTAATGTTCCCTGTAGTCGTAAAAAAATATTGTAGTGGAGTCCAACAGCTTGACCATTAAAACTGTCTGTTTATTCTATTATTCTAGTTATAATGAAAGGTGTAAATCTGTAGATGATGATAAGATGCTGACTGTGTTTTTCTGTATTTTCTCTGAACAGATCGTGAGGACCAATCAATCCTTTGCACGTAAGTACTGAAAGTTTCCTCTCCCCTCATTTCCTCTCCTCCCCTCACAGTTTTTAGAAACACAACAAACTTAATAAAAACTACAATGAACAATGCAGCACAAACTAAAACAAAATAGAATTGCAGATTAAATCAGCTTCGCATGTTCACGACATGCAAGAATAAAATGGTTTATAAAATGGGACCTTTAATAAACAGTGATTTTGTAAATCATATTTGATGTCATACATTCTTTCATTTCACCCTTTTCATTTTCTCTAAATCAAGGGTTTCCTCACAACACTCATGAAACTAAAACTAAACTGAAGTCAAAAGCCAAACTGAAGGGCTACATAAAAATAAAATGTAATGAAAATGTCTCCACTCCTCTCTTAAAGTTTAGGAGAGGCATATTATATAAAGGCAGGGTCTCCGCTTCTAGTCCTCATATGTTTTTATGCATAGAGTATCTACTGTACATCCTTAGAGTGAAGTTAACTTATAAGTGTTATAGCCATATATAAGGACCACTGCTTCTTAATTACCTGGATTTGTGTATTTTGGCTAACCCTTTTTCTCTCCCCCTTTATGTTTCTCTCACTCTGAGTCAGTTGGCCAGCTCCCATCATCCTGCTGTGTTTTATTTAAAGACTGGTTTCAAATAGATTTTTGCGGATGCTGGGTTGTGCTGAAGCTTTACTCAAATCTGAGGGAGTTATGAGTGCGGTTAAGTGCCCTGCCTTCATCTTCTATGGCAGAGAGTAATTAGGTGCCACACTCTTTCACTGTGGCTTGGGTTGACTCTGCCAGTGCACATGCAAGAGCTGTTGCATAATCTGTCCTCAATTCTAAAAAACGACACCCCCTGTTGGTGACAATGGAGCCCTTTTAGTAGTGTTACCCCACTGTTAAATAAGTAGGGTGGCTGTTTGATAAAGATGCGTCCTGATTGTAAATACATTCATATTCATTTAAAAAGGGAGACATTGTTTGGAAAATATAGTACAGTTGCAATATTTATGGAGATAGCCACAGATAAATAAACTTTGGACATAAATAGAAGGGGAGAAAACTTACCAGAAAGTGCTGACAGAAAATATAAAAACAAGTGAAAAGTCACCATTACACAGCATTGTGTCTATATGCTGTATCTTAAAAACATAACAGGGAGTGGCCCACGAGTGTGCCAGCTTGTAGAATCTCTCACCTTAGAGATAAAAATACTGTTGACCTTCTGACGTACGAGAGAAACAACTTGTGAGAGAGTGACTGGAGGACAACAAGAAAGAGGAATTCACAAAAGGACTGGACCACAAAAGTATGATATGCCTTAGTGAATAGTCATTTCCATGAGAAATATTCCAAACATAAAATTATTTCACTTCTGTGAAACTATGAAGACATCAAGCCAGGACGTGCGTAGCTAATCTGACCTATATTTCTATGCCTGAATCCTGTTTTTATGAGGACTCGCCCTTTGAATTCTAGTGCAGCATCTAAAACTGCAGTGTATTATGTGCAGTGGCTTTAATAACCAGCTAGACTAAAGCCACTGGTATGTAGCTAGATGTAGTGTTGCTGGCCTGGTTTCGGCATTGGCCCTGGTTTTTTTGGGTTTTGGGACCTGAATGTGGGAGCTGTGGATGGCCCTGCCTGAACACAGCTATCATTAGATAGCTGCCCCAAAAGCAGAGCCTGGAAACTTTGGAGACTGGCCCACCAAACCACAGGGTTCTCCAGTAAAAGAGTCGGACAGACGAGGGGATGGATTTAGAAAACAACAACAGATGATGCCCATTCTCTACCTTTGCTTCCTCTCGCTTTTCTCTCTGTTCATCGCTTCTTTGGGTTTTATCCAATCATTCTTAACTGATAAGATAATCATGAGCTATTTTGGTCAGGAGTTTACATAGTTTTTGCTAAACTGTGGTTAACTTAGACAGATTATATCCTGTTATGTGGCTTTGGCTATGTTCCACAACTAAAACACATGATTGCTAACAAAGAGAAAGACGGAAACAAAATGTGTAAATCCATGCTCTCTGTGCACTTTGTTTTCAGAGGTGAATCAGGCGCTGGCAAGACTGAGAACACGAAGAAGGTCATCCAGTACCTGGCCCACGTTGCCTCCTCACACAAAGGACGCAAAGACCACAACATTCCTGTGAGAGCCCCACTGCCTGCATTTCCATTTCCTCCTCTCCTCTCCTCTCCTCTCCTCTCCTCTCCCCTCCTCTCCTCTCCTCTCCTCTCCTCTCCTCTCCTCTCCTCT
>JAPQRN010000026.1:2815692-2851539 GCA_037367275.1 Coranthus polyacanthus
CTCCTCTCCTCTCCTCTCCTCTCCTCTCCTCTCCTCTCCTCTCCTCTCCTCTCCTCTCCTCTCCTCTCCTCTACTCTCCTCTACTCTCCTCTACTCTAGGTACTTATCCACAGTCAGTATATTACCTACAGTAGATGGTGGTTGGCACCTTTGGAGACTCAGGGAGGAGTACGGACGGAAGTTAAGCAATGTACTGCTGTGGACAGGTGTAGTAGCATAATATATTTTAACAACCTAAGAAAAGGCTTACCTAAAAAAAATCCATATCAGTTTAAGTGTTGATTTTAACTGATATTGGCTGTTAAGTGTCCTTTCTGTCTGAAAGGGCTGTCTGATGGCAAGGTAAAGTGGTGAAAATATTCTGAATGGAGCGTACACTTGATGTGTATGACATTGATTTTTTTATGTTTATGTTGCTAAAAGATGTTTTGCTACTGCCCCCGTCCACAGCAGTACATTGCTTAGCTTCCGTGTTGGTTCTCCTCCTGTTTGCTCCTCCAAACCAGAGGCCTGCTGACCTGAAATCTACTGTACGTAATATATAGATAAGTACTTAATAGAACCTGCTTCAAAAAATCAGAACCAATGCTTCAGTGTATTGTAATGTTGCTGTGCTGTAGTTGAATCTAAAGTGCCTAGTCTTAAAAGTCATGTATTAATCCACAGCTAACATAAGGTGTAGCCTGACTGGTCACTCCTCTCGCTTCATTCAGTTCTTTTAGCCAATGCCAGTGTTTCCTGTTTCCTGTGGCTTGTGTCTGACATAAGCGCTTCAGGTTTTTAACACTTGCATTTGTTTATCCATAACAAACAGCCAGAATCTCCCAAAGCATTCAAGCTACAGGCAAGTGTATTTCCCGCTTTCTCTAAAGGAGTGTTTGTGGTCAGTTTTGATGTTTGTGTGCATGCCCTTTTCTCTAAATCTCTGCTGTTCTCATAATGATGTTGACGGACTAATCCAAGCTTCCTTCTTTACGAGGTATTTGTTTGTGCTGGCTCAGTCTTTTCACATGATTATATGAAGCCTAGTGAATCTGCCATTAAACCAGCAGGATCGAGATAATAACAACACTGTTTTATCAGTTGTTTCATGTTTATTAGGGCAGTGGGAGAGAGGTGTTCAATCAGATACACATCAGTGAAATACAAATAAATAGGTCACACAGTACCTGTTTACTAACTGTTCACATATGTACTATGGAAATGCTAGTAGAGCATTTATCTGTAGCCTTTCTGTTTATGATCATCAGTCCTGCTTCTGTGATGCACATTTTAAACAAGCGTTTAGAAGAAACTCATGAACTGGAAATGAATCAGACCACAGCCACACTGCTCAAATGCCTCCTCAAATGTTTTTGCAATCTGTTTTAATAAAGTGAATATATGATGCTGCAAGCCCAGGTTTAAAATGAAAAAAATCAACAGTAAAGATATGAAAGATGATTATTGTCAGTCAAACGTTTTATATGTTCATGCATGTTTTATTACTCTAGATGCATGTGTGTGGCCTGAACAGCATTTTACTCAATAATTCATTTCTTGCTGCGCTTATTGTCCAGCCCTGACTTTAATAATATTCTAGTACCAACCTGTGTCCTAAAGTCCAGGTATCGAGTTTCCAGGACAGTCAATAATCCAACACAGGGGATTTTTCTGTGTCGACATTATAACCTCCCTTGAATTTTCTGATTTTGATCCACAGTGTTTCGTCCCTGACATAATAACACAGATGAGTTTAAGTAAAAGGATTGAGCCTCTGCTGACACAATACTGACCTTGATAGCAGCTATTTTTTTCTTCCGCTCCATAAAACAATACATAATGTTTTTCTGTAAATCTAATAACTATAGAAGCAGGGTGAGTCTCAGCTGAAACTTATAGTCTGCAGCTTTGAACACACACTCAACAGCTGAATGCCTGTTTCATATACGGCATTTCGGTAGCTGTGAGTGAATAGCTGTAACTCAGTGCCCGGGCTCCGCTGCCAGAATACACGATCCACACTGACCTCCTTAATGCTGCTTTCCTTCTGCATTGCATTACAGCTGCCTCTGAGCAAAGGCCAGAGGAATGTCGAACCAGGGATTGAGGGAGAGCACAGATACGGTGGAGTTTGGGGGGTGAGGTAGTGGATAAGAGGTAAAGCAGACCAGTGGGGACCAGACTTTCATATTTCATTCAGTGAGAAAGACACATGGGAATGCCTGCTTATTCTGTTGTTATAGAGAATGTATGCTCTGGTTTCTTTGTTATTCTATGATAGATAGACGATAAAGGAGATTTGGGACTTCCTTACTCCCTGTTTCTGTCAATGAAACCATGTAACCATCTGAGTAAGTAAGAGTCAAGAGGAGAATATTGGCCTTGTCCTTGTTTCACATCTAATCACAAGTGACAGCTCTAATGCAAGGTGTGAAAGCACTCCAGACACATTGAGAACACATTGATGTGATCACTCAGGCCCTGTTCAGACCTGATGTTAATATGCATTTTTTTGCGATCTGATCCCAAGTGGGCAGCTCTAAGTGTGTCTGTTCACACCTGGTATTAGAATGTGTTTCCAAATGCGTCTCGGGTGATCACCTCTGATCGTATCTCATTTCCCTGCTCTGTATGCAAATAAACACGCTCATCTACAGCCTAATACATGGCCAAGGTTTCATTTCAAATTTAACAGGCTGGATTTGTAATGTTTCTTTGCAAATGTAATTCACTGTGAAATCTGCACTGTGCAGACTACCAGCAGTTTTTAAGGTTGATTTTTTTTTACCTTTACTCACTGCATGAGGTGATGCTGTGAATTAGTCAATACACAGTAAAATATTGATTCAATTAGTTTTTATTGTCTCTCCTCATGACATACGCATTAGTGAGGACTGAATCTTTGAGCTCTTAAAACTTTCAACTGGATTATGCAAACTGAGGGATTGTGTTTCCTCACAGAGAAAAAAAAGTGGTGCAGCGTTGTTCAGGTGAGCTCAGGCAGCAACACACATATGTAATCTAATAGATCTTTGTAGGCATTTCTTTAAAACACTGCTACACAGAGCATGGCAGCTGAGTAGGTAGGCCTTCAAGTTTCCCAGGATGCATTCCTGTTCAAGAGAATGTGGACACACGTCCCAGACCACCACTGAATGCCTCGTGAGAGATGAATGCTTTGCCACTTTTTTTCTCCACGAGGAAATAGAATATCCACACTTTGTATAATCCAGCTGGAATTCATGAGCAATTTTAAGAGTTTGAAGATCCAATCATCACTAAAGTGTATGTCATGCAAGAGAACCAATGAAGACAAATGGAGAGTTCAAAGCTGTCATATTGACATTTAAGATTTAAGATTCTCAACATCAGTTCATACGTTGAGTAAAAGTTGCTGATAACCTTTGAGTGGCACAGCAAATTACTTTTTTTTTCTACCTAGTTAACATTAACTAATAAAACTTCCTTTCATTCATCCTTCACTGACGCTTTCCTTGCATTTGCTATGAAATATTACAAAGCCAGTCTGTTAAACTTGATAGCATGTGCTGCATCCAAAATGCCTGCAGGAAACAAAACCTTGTGTTGTGTTTTAGACTATTTGTGGTTTTTTATTAGCATATGGAGTGGGGAAGTGAGATCCGATCATGAGAGAGGATTTGAGCCGCATGTTGAGGCGCATTCTGAAGGCAGGGTGTGAACAAACGTACTTGTGATTGAATGACGAAAAAGGAGGGCAGGAGCTGGTCCGCTGTACTTTGGGTAGTGACAGTAGCAGTAGAGGCTATTTCTGTACCGTCAGTACTCTGGATGGAGGAGATTGTGTCATGCATGTGGGAATTGAAGGTTTCAAATGCTGTAGGGAATGTCCCAACCACCTACCAATCCAGGTCTTAAGATCTGGGAGGAAGCCATCATTACCATCATAGTGGTACAGACTTCGGGTATGTTGGGTACATATATTATCACAACCATAGGAATGTATGTGCATGCCAGCAAAGACTCTCACTCTTCAACCCAAACTAACCACTCACAATAGGGCATGAGTCTAAACACACAATGTAGTGCCTTTGTGGTTTCACAAGTTCTGTCAAACTGTTTGGTTGTCTTGGCCCTTAAATGTGTTGAGTTCCCTCGACAAAAATCACATTATGCTGCAGTCGACTAAAGCAAAGCCAGCAGAGCCGTGATAAATTGCTGTGAATCCAAAAGATGGGTTTAGCATATTGACTTGGATACATTTTCTCTAGTTGCTGTTATGAAGAACTGATTTTTTTCTTCACCAGCGTGTGTATATTTTGGAAAACACAGAAAAATGTG
This sequence comes from Coranthus polyacanthus, assembly GCA_037367275.1. Taxonomy (NCBI): domain Eukaryota; kingdom Metazoa; phylum Chordata; class Actinopteri; order Kurtiformes; family Apogonidae; genus Coranthus; species Coranthus polyacanthus. The sequence goes on from JAPQRN010000026.1 coordinate 2,819,995, forward strand.
AATAATGATAAACTATTCAGTAAGTGGCACCAGGCATTACAAATGTTTGACAGCAAGTTGGCTCTTACCTCACTGTCTTTTTCCACAGGGTGAGTTGGAACGCCAGCTTCTGCAAGCCAACCCCATCCTCGAATCTTTTGGCAATGCCAAGACGGTGAAAAATGACAACTCGTCTCGCTTCGTGAGTTTACTCTCCTGTTTAATCATTTGATTTAAATTTATGTACAGATAGTACATAGGAAGGAGATAGATTTATCTCTACTCCCTCTTTAAATATCAGTGGAGTTTACATACGCCTTACCAGATGTCTACAAAGAAACGTAATCTGAAACATGCATGCTTCCAGTCTTGGCAGTCTTCTCAGTATTTCTTTATATTGAACATGGGTAGTAAGAGCTCTGTTAATGGAGGGATTTTTATGATTAACAACTAATTATTGTTTTACTAAACTGACTTGGTATAGTTTGGAATAAAATACACTAAGTACAAGAGTGAAATACATTATAAGCCTAAAAGAAAAATCAAAAACACATCAGCATTATTGCATGGCTGCTATGAAATCTGTGAGGAAAAAATGAGAAAATGAAATAAAAAAACATCTGGATTCCCTTAAGGAAAGACATTTTATTTTGTCATGCAAATATTTCATTTGTCTTCAGCATAATCCGCACCTTCTTATTTTCCAATAAGTCAGTTAAATGATCAAAAATCTTACTATCTTATGGATCTGAGAGTGGGTTTTCTTTTCTGAGACGTTTATTTAAAAAATCAGTGGTTATTTAGATACAAGGTTTATTTATATTTCATAGTCAAACAGGGATGAGATGATGAGATTTAAACATTGGTTTGGTTTTCTATTTTTAAGAACAAAAAATAACCTCACTAGAAAACAGAAACCACAAAAAACCCATTTTCCATATTCGGAGACTGGAGGTGTTCGTTTACAAGACATGAAAAAGGAAAATCAAATAACCATTAATTTTTTGTTTTTTAATAGCCTTTTCTGAAAAGAACATCCAATAACCAAAAATACGCAGACCTTTATGTAATCCTTACCATTTCAATTACTGCTCTGTAGCATATATTGAATATATATTTTCCCTCCCAAATCTCCTGTTTGTTATTTCCTAAATCATGTAGTGTTATGAGGTAAACTGATGAGATGGTTCTTCTCTGTGTCCATGTAGTGGTGAGTTACAGGAATCAGTTAAATTATCCCTCTAAGCATTTACATTTTTTGTGGGACGTTGTTCGCTAACGGTGTGGTCTAGTTCAACCACCATGTTGCTCAGTCCACATGAATCACCGGCTGTCTCAGACGAAGAGTGGTGACGACCAGCAGACAGATGGGCACACACACTTACTCACACACACTTGCCGTCAGGAAACCACAGACATGCCTGAGATTCTTTCTGACCTGTTAACCTGGCTTTTCCTAATATAGGCATCTTGTTCTTCACCAGTGATGATCAAAACACACCAGCACCCGAAGTGTGAAGAAACAGATAGTTGACAGATGCACACAGACACGAATGAACGCACACAACACGAAGCCACATATGCTGTAGAGCCGGACATCATAGACTTTCAGCTTAACCGTCTTTTCACTTGACAAGTAACAGCTTGTCGACAGGCAGGTCAAGATCCTGTGCTGTAATGTTTTAACATATATTTTCATTTTGTTTCCTGCAGGGGAAGTTCATCAGAATCAACTTTGATGTCACAGGCTACATCGTTGGGGCCAATATTGAAACTTGTATCCTCTTTACTGGGACAGGTTGAAGAAGGAAAGGAGCTGTTTCAAGGCAAAACAAAGGGTGGAAAAAAGGGGGGTACATAACTTCAGAGCTGAGCTCCGTGGTTTTGGCTATACGACTCACCACGGCTTACGCTTAACCACAAAAATGCAATTCCCCTTTTCTATATTCTCTCCAAATGGAGCTACAGGGCAACAAGCTCTGAGGAAACCACATACTTATTGTTATTCTTTATTTTCATTCATGTTTATTTATGCCTGCTGAGGTGAATAATGAGCAAGGCACCTTTGAATAAAATATATTGGTTGCAAAACTTGTAGAGAGATTAAAATTGAATTCCCTAGTGATTTAAAAGTTCTTCTAGCATCTAGATATTCTGAGGAGATGGATTTGTTTCTCCCAGAAAATACTTTTACTCCGTTTAAACTGCCTGTTAATCTCTTCCTCCATGGGATAGAAATTTAAAATAATGTAGAAATGATTCCATATGATAGATCACTTTGTATCTGTTTGTTGTTGTAGTTGTGTAAGTCCTTAACCTTTGTTGCCAGACCTTTTGGAGAAGTCAAGGGCAATTAGACAGGCCAAAGATGAGAGGACCTTCCACATTTTCTACCGCCTGCTGGCAGGAGCGGGAGAGCATCTTAGAAGTGAGTGTTGTGTGTGAGCTTGTAAAGAATAACTTTATTATGTTGTAGATTTCAAAGGTTACGCTGTAATCTGTCTCTCAATTGCACACTTAATTAGTGTTTCTAAACCACATTGTCTGCACATACTTGTTGGCTCTACTCTCTCATATTTTTTTGACCTATTGCCAAAAAACAGAGTCCAGAGAAAGGGGTGAATTTTTGTTTCCTGTCAGACCACTTGAATTACAATATGTTAAAATGCAATAATAGCTTTGAACCAAGATTTTTAAAAATGTCTCTCTTTTCTTTCCATTTCAGCCGACCTGCTCCTCGAAGGCTTTAACAACTACCGTTTCTTGTCAAATGGTAACATTCCCATCCCTGGCCAGCAGGACAAGGACAATTTCCAGGAGACAATGGAGGCCATGCACATCATGAGCTTCACACACGATGAGATTGTCTGTGAGTAGTGGTTCCAGATGTGTCCTGTAACATTGTATACTCCTTTTATAATTACATGCCTGTTTTTTTCTCTTACTCTGCCATTACATAACTTTTCCACCTGGGATCTATAAAGCACTGTCTTATCCTTACCAGGCATGTTAAAGGTGGTCTCTGCAGTGCTGCAGTTCGGCAATATCGTCTTTAAGAAAGAGAGAAACACAGATCAGGCCTCCATGCCTGAAAACACAGGTAATTAGCCAACATCTCTTCAAAGTATCAGCCTGCTTATGTCTACATACATACAGGCTCACACAATTCTTTGGGACACTGCTTTATTAGAAATATGATCAGACTTAAGTTGGACTGTGATTGATTTTGGAAAGCTGATCCGTCCCTCAGATCAGTCTGTGACATATTAAAGTGTCAGAACCATCTTTTTGCTCCTGCTCTCTGGACTGGACTATACTCACCAGACCATTAAACTCACTTAAATTCACTTAAAGAAAATACTTTGCCTCTTTTGGGTTATATTGGGCAAAGTATTTTCTGGGTGTATTTGTATTTTTGGATTGTTGTTGTTACTGGGTAGTGTTTCTTATTTATGACCAACTTTTTTGAAGGTACCATCAAACTCACATCACATTCTGAAAATAATCAAAAGACAGATGTTTTTTTTTTTTTTATGAATGCTATACCTTTGAAGTCCGCATCTGTATTTGCAATATGTTTCATGCCTCCTCCTTCCCTGTGCTCTCAGCGGCACAGAAGCTCTGCCACTTGCTTGGAATGAATGTTATGGAGTTCACTAGAGCTATCCTCACCCCGAGGATCAAAGTGGGACGAGACTATGTGCAGAAAGCACAGACCAAAGAACAGGTATTGTGTCAATTAACTCCATGTCTGCAATCCATGCTTAATATATTTTGTTTTACTTTTAAACAAATGAATACATCAAACTTGAAAAACTCAGAACCATTTTTATATCTCTACTTTGATATGTTTATCCCACATTTCACTTTTGTGTACTCATGTGTTACAAGATAAGTTCAAATAGGCCATCATGACCTAACTGGCATCATGTTGTGATAAGCTTATATGTTACTTGTAGTGTCTTTCATGGTAACTCACTGCTCGTGTGCCTTTTGTTTTCTCGTCAGGCCGACTTTGCTGTTGAAGCCCTGGCTAAGGCGACATATGAGCGGCTGTTCCGCTGGCTGGTTCACCGCATTAACAAGGCCTTAGACAGGACCAAACGACAGGGGGCATCTTTCATTGGCATCCTGGACATAGCTGGCTTTGAAATCTTTGAGGTGCTTTAAAATTAAAAACTAATTTCCACAAATTAGATTCCACCTTCCAGCCATTGTATCCATGTTATTATATGTTGTAAATGGATTAAAACACAACAATCCAGCTTGTTTAATCATCAGAATTATTCATTAGACAACATCACAACTATCTTGGCTTCTGCTTCTTTCTTTCAGCTGAACTCATTTGAGCAGCTGTGTATCAACTACACCAATGAGAAGCTGCAGCAGCTCTTCAACCATACCATGTTCATCCTGGAGCAGGAGGAGTACCAGAGGGAGGGCATCGAGTGGAGCTTCATCGACTTCGGCCTCGACCTGCAGCCCTGCATCGATCTCATTGAGAGGCCGGTCAGTGCTCTCTCTCTCTCTCTCTCTCTGTATATATTTGTGACTGTTTATAAATATATATGCATTAAACAAAATCTGTCTTCTCAGACGAACCCTCCTGGTATTCTCGCTCTTCTGGACGAGGAGTGCTGGTTTCCCAAGGCCACAGACAAGACCTTTGTAGACAAGGTGCTCCAGGAACAGGGCACGCACACCAAGTTTCAGAAGCCACGTCAGCTGAAGGACAAAGCTGACTTCTGCATCATTCACTACGCTGGCAGGGTGCGTATTTTAAACTCACTACAGTGTTGTGACATTTCACTTGAGCTGATTGCTTCTAGGGAAAGATGTACGAGATAAACAAAAGGTCCCCTCGTCTCACTAAAATGCAACATGTATTTTTGTACAACTACGCAATTAGTTGTTCATGCCTCACATTAATTTGTGTTGTTCTTATGCAACAACTTTGTTTTTGGCCTGCTTTAAAGTCGTTCTCAGAGGCACAGACAGCTCCTCTTAAGGCATAGTTAATCAGGTCATTGCCTGAAAACAATAGCCCAGTTGTCGTACTGCTGCTGGAGGAAACCCACATCTGGTTCTCATTGGTGTAAGATTGAGTCTTTGGTGCCTGGTGGTTACATAACGGAGGTTTTCAACTCTCACCTTTGTGTGGTGGTCTGCCATCTGCAAAGGAAAAAAAACCCTCAACAACATTCCTAAGATGATGCCTGTCAGTCACAGAATGAAAACTGATATCCATACAGTGAGAGTTTAATTGGGTTTACCGGCCTGTTTCCCTGGTCTCGCACATATGTATGTGAACACAGCGAGGAGGAGCATCAGTCAGTCAGTATAAACATTCCTGGATTTAAGGCTCCCCATGACAAGCAGGTGAAAACCTCAGCTTCAGCCAGATATTAAGTGTCCAGTACTCTATACTGAAGCCAGCATTAAATTTGAACTTCATCAAATAAATCCTGCATGGCAGAGTGATACCAAAAAGGAAAATAAGAGCAAACACTGTGAGTTTGCTTTTCCAGGAGTTTGATGAAACCCATATGGAGATCGTGCATTCCTTCTCTCAGGTTTCTGACCGCGTCAGTTACTTGTTATGTTCTTGTCTAATCCAACTTTCCCTTTATACAAGTCATCATCATGTTACAGAGACTGATCCCATCGACACAATATGGTCCATTAAGACTTGATGGGGTCTCAGGTGGACTGTTCTGTCAGTCAAACAGTATGTGCAAATAATATTAAGTCTTTATTTTAACCTTAGAGTGTTGGATGTATAATGCATTTCTCAACATGTCAGTAGTACAAGTGACCAGGTGATTTTCTGAACTGTCTTCTCCTCATTGGATGGTCCCTCAGAGGAAACACAGCACATCTGGTACCGCAAGATAAAACCAAATGGTATGTGGAAACAGTATTACAACCAGATCTAGCTGTCACTGAAGACATACTACACAGACTGTTGCAGACAGGTGAAGAAACAGACCGGCGGCAGTTAATCAGAAACTGAAAACCAATCCTCTCAAAGTGAATTCTCCGAGCTTTTTTCCTCACACCGGCATGTGACAGTGAAGAACAGAAAGGATTTGGTTGACATATAGGAGTTAAGTTAACGAGATCTGATTTGATGCAGATTTGCTGGAAATTTGGAAAATTAAATGCATTTTTTTGTGCAGTGACAAGATTAATAATGATTTGTTTGTTATTTTGTAGGTGGACTATAAAGCTGATGAGTGGCTTATGAAGAACATGGATCCCCTGAATGACAATGTGGCAACTTTGTTGCACCAGTCAACAGACAAGTTTGTGGCTGAGCTCTGGAAAGACGGTGGGTCTCTTAACAGTCTTTTTTGTCCTTTATATGTATATAAATATACAATTTTTTGTCTGTTGAATGCAGTCTAGTCAGCCTGCATTTATCCATGTGAAGCCTCAGGGATGTTATATACCATACGGAACAAATAAAACTAAAACAAGAAAAGCATTTATGAGAATATTTGTCATTTAATCTCTAGGTTTTTATCTGGCAAAGTGTGTTATAAATCAGTCACCCTCACACAGTATTTAATAAAAAGGGGAAATACTTTCTTAGCTTTCTCATACTTCCTGTCTGAGTTTGAGCCAGCTGTGTGATTCATCATTTCTCTAATGTGGGATGAGTTTTGCCAGAAAAAGCACCAGTGTAAGTGAAGTAAACCACTCCTCTCGGAGCCAAATGAATGATTAATTACTCTACTGTACAGAACAGTATAGAACTTTCTTGTCACTCCGTGGAGTTCACTGTTAATATTACCATCAGATTTGAAATATGGCCTATCTACTTTGTCATAATTTGACATTTGTATTTAATAGCATTACATTCGGCCAAATGGAAAATAAAATGGTCATATAACGCTGTCTGGACTAATTCATCTCCCGTTTAATAAACAGCATTGATAACCCACTGATAACCAGTTTTAAATAATAGCAAAGCTTCACTAAGATGCATGTTCTGACATTTATTTTTCTATCCTCTTTTTTTAACACAGAGAGCACTTAACCAGTACTTGCGGGTGTTTGTAGGCGTGTGTGTGATTGGAGTACAGTATGTGTGTTTGCGTACTACTTTTCTCGCAGGCTTTCTTTTTCCCTCTCACTCTCCTGTGTCCTTTCTCTGTCTGTGTCTCTGCTGCTGCAGACATTCAGACGTTTCAGAGAGCGTCTTTCTATGACAATGTCTCTGGGCTCCACGAAGCTCCAGGTGAATCAAAGTAACAGCTTTGTGTATCACTGGCTTCTCCTCATTTTCAACACTGGGGTACTTGCTAGTTCTCTGTCTTGTCATGACTGCACTGTGCACCCCACTAGAAGCTCCCTCCCTGGCTTTGCATGGCTACATCCTGCTGTATTTAAAACCTCTGATACTATAAATGTCACAGTTACATCAATGCTTATTACTATTTTAAGCCACTATAATCAGTCATAATGTTTATAAATCACAACTGCTGTTAAATGGGTAAAAGAAAATGTTGCAGGAAAGTTATTCCCCTCCCCCGTTCTACTCTGTAGGCAATTTAATCAATGTAAAAATGCAGAAATTAGTAGTCCACTGATACATCATCTTTTTTGATTAAACGGGCCTAATGGAGAATGTGTCGGAGTTAACAGCAAATGGAAAGAAATAGTGGTGTTCAGATAAATCTCAGCATCGTTATAGGATCCAGACGTGATTGAAGTTCACTGACTTAATGGACTTTTTGTACGGAAAGAAAAAAAAATGTGTGAGGAACCTGCAAGCCAGATGACTGATCCAAATCTGTGTCATTTATCTTTCTTTTATTAAAAGACGATGGTAATACTCGTAAGTTGAGCCATGTAGCATTGCTCAATTCTCATCCAATAGTGGGTTTACCAGAGAACATTTTTTAACGCTTTGTCCTTGATCTGGGCAGACAGTGTCTAACTGTTGAAGACAAATTCAAATTAAAGCAATTTTTTAAAGGCTGTCTTTTTTAATCATTGTCTATTGTCTATAAGCTATAGTTTTTTGGTGTTAGGATGATACATTTGTCAGATCTAATGTTATTAGTCCATTATATGTACAATTTCAAAGCAGGCAGTTTTTGATTAAATGCTGTGGTAATACATAGAGCAGTGAAATGTAGCGCTAGCTGTGCAGAGTAATGGATTAATCAAGATTTTGTTTTTTTATGTAATCAATAAAAAATGATTAGATTACCATAAATGTTTGCATGTGAAAGAAAGTAATGAGTCAGTGGAATAATCATGCTCAGTCTTCATAAGCATTTGGCAGGTTGCATTTGTTATGATTCTTAAAAATGTGACATAAAGTAGCTCTGACACCATTCCTGTTTTCAAATACGTTTTGATTGAAAATTGTTGCGCAGTCATCTGACTGATGTTATGCCAGTACTGTACTTTGTTGCCTATAAAATCAACCCCGCTGATGATTACTGGTCACATTTTCCAAAGCAGCAACACCATTATCTGTCTTTATGCTTTATTGTAATATCAGAAAAGAGCAAATCCTGCTCAGTTGAAAACACCAGACTTTATTTGCCTTTCCTAATGGATTTCTACACTGTATTTGAGTCCATTCCTTGGCTTTTCTCTTTTCTGTAATTACCGGGGCACATTTCTTCGATGTACTCTACACATACAGTAGTTATCAGTTGAACCCAGAAGCCACAGGAGCCAGAAACAGCATGTGCCCCTCCATTAGTACATGTATCTTTTTTTCTCATTTTTCATCACCAGTCGACCGAATTGTGGGTCTGGACCAGGTTGCAGGTATGAATGAGACAGCGTTTGGTGCTGCTTACAAAACCAAGAAGGGCATGTTCCGCACCGTGGGTCAGCTGTACAAGGAGCAGCTGTCCAAACTGATGGCCACACTGAGGAACACCAACCCCAACTTTGTGCGCTGCATCATCCCCAACCATGAAAAAAGGGTGAGCCTCAGGATTGTCTGGAATTTTGGTTTCAAAGACACATTTTTTACATTTTTCATCATGTTGCCCTTCTTTCCTCTTTTATCATTCTGTTTTTCATCCTCCTGCAGGCTGGTAAACTGGACCCCCACCTGGTTCTGGACCAGCTGAGGTGTAATGGTGTACTGGAGGGAATCCGTATCTGCAGACAGGGCTTCCCCAACCGCATCGTCTTCCAGGAGTTCAGACAGAGGTAATGTTCTCCCTCCTGTCCTGTAAACGTTTGGAAAATCTTAACACTGCTTCAATGACTCTCTGTGCTCATTATGAACTGTGTCTAGGTATGAGATCCTCACTCCTAACGCTATTCCCAAGGGCTTCATGGATGGAAAACAGGCCTGTGAGAGAATGGTAAAGATTTTGCTTAAGTTTATATTGAATTAAAAGTCATTGGTCCATGACTGAATTCTGCAGCCTGTTCACTGTCAGTGGCCACATAATAAGCAGGATAATGTACGGCAAGGTGAACAAAATGGTTGTCACTTCCATTAGGAAATGTTTCCTTTAATTACTTTTACTAGCTTTTTCTTTTAAAATGCATGTTCCTTATGTTATATAATGTCATGTCGTGTTATGTAACTCTCTGCATTGGGTAGATTCAAGCCCTGGAGCTCGATGGCAACCTGTTCCGTATTGGCCAGAGTAAGATCTTCTTCAGGGCTGGAGTCCTGGCTCACCTGGAGGAAGAGAGAGACCTGAAGATCACTGACATCATCATTTACTTCCAGGCTGTGTGTCGAGGATATCTGGCACGCAAGTAAGACTCACTCTAGAACTACTCAACCATCTCAAATTTGTTGATTTCTATGTAAAACACAGTTTGTTGAAATCACAGGCCTGTAGTATAGTCCCTTATTATAAAGATCTGATCAGAAGTACATTTTCCCTTTGTCAGTCTTTGTTCTTTCTTCCTCTTTGGGTGTAATGCTTCAGGGCCTTTGCTAAGAAGCAGCAGCAGCTCAGTGCATTGAAGGTTCTCCAGAGAAACTGTGCTGCCTATTTGAAGCTACGTCACTGGCAGTGGTGGAGACTCTTCACCAAGGTATACACATGTGTAAATGACATCTTTTAAAGTCAGTCTCTAAGAAACAATGGCTGTTCCAGCACTAAGGTTCAGAGGATTGTTCTCTGAAAGTCTCTATTCATTTGTACCTGCAGGTGAAGCCTCTGCTGCAGGTGACCAGGCAGGAGGAGGAGATGCAAGCTAAAGATGAGGAGCTGGTCAAGGTGAAGGAGAAGCAAACTAAGGTGGAGGGAGAGTTGGTGGAGATGGAGAGGAAACACCAGCAGGTCTGTTACAACCACAACACTCTGCAGCACCTCTCCCATATTATAATAACTTTGAGCTTGGTTGCAGTAGTAACCGTTGTCCAATTTCACTCTTAACACTATTCATCTGTAGTTGATGGAAGAGAAGAACATCCTAGCTGAGCAACTGCAGGCAGAGACGGAGCTGTTTGCAGAGGCTGAGGAGATGAGAGCCCGTCTGGCTTCCAAAAAACAAGAGCTGGAGGAAATCCTTCATGACTTGGAGTCCAGGCTGGAGGAAGAAGAAGAGAGGACTCAGAGCCTGCAGACTGAGAAGAAGAAGATGCAGTCCCACATCCAGGTGTGTATAAGGAATGAGGATGGTAGTCGGAAGAGATTCAGAGTTTCAAGTCCTGAAAAAAATATTAAATATTTGTGTGTGTAGGACCTTGAAGAACAGTTGGATGAGGAGGAGGCTGCCAGGCAGAAGCTGCAGCTGGAGAAAGTGACAGCTGAGGCCAAAATGAAGAAGTATGAAGAGGACATTTTGCTACTAGAGGATCAGAACTCCAAGTTCATCAAGGTGAGAGAAGGGGCCCTGAAGGCTCTACATTCAAGTTATGGGTTTTTCGATAGCAAGAGTTATTCTGTTGAAATGGTAAACTTTCTTTATGAGATTTACTTCTTTAATGTTCAAGATACAACCAAAAGTTAAGAGGCTAGACATGCGCTTAACTGCTTTACCTCCCACCCTCACCCTTAGGAAAAGAAGCTCATGGAAGACCGAGTCAATGAGATGTCTTCCACGTTGGCTGAAGAGGAAGAGAAGGCCAAGAACCTGGGGAAGGTCAAGAACAAGCAGGAAATGATGATGGTGGACCTTGAAGGTAAAGTAAAAGAATGCATAAAATAATCAAGTGGGAAAAAAAACTTAAAGCATATAAAATACATTAACCTGTAGAATGTATAGTAGACCATAGCCATTCCTACTATACATTAAAAAGATGCTTCTTGGTGTGTTTTTTCCTGATTCAGAGAGACTGAAGAAGGAGGAGAAGACCCGTCAGGAGCTAGAGAAAGCTAAGAGGAAGCTGGATGGGGAAACATCCGACTTCCAGGACCAGATAGCCGAGCTACAGGCCCAAACAGAGGAGCTAAAAACTCAGCTGGGCAAGAAGGAAGAGGAGCAACAGATAATGCAGGCTAGGTAGGACGCACTGGGAACTGCATAGATGGGAAAGTGACAGAACAGGTGAACTCAGTTCACTAGCGAAAGTACAACACAAGTATGTATGAGCTAAATAAGTGCTCGAGAGTCACAGACATTCTGCTTCATGATGTGAGTCGGTCTGAGATAAGTGCTGCATAACTGCACAGAGCGGTCATCAAACAAAACACATTCACACCTGGCACGTTTTATTGGACTGACAACACTCCAGACAAGTATACAGCACTGATTTTATAATGTTGTGAAAATACCCTGTGAGCTTGTGTTGTTGAACTCATGACATGCTGCAGGCGGCCTCATCAAAATGTCCTCATTCACAGATTCTCACTGGAATGGCTTTGATTTATGTGTATATTGCCGTACATGTGGTTTCTATGTCACAATAAAAAAGGGATTTCCCACACCCTTAAAAAGTCTAAACCGCAATAATCTGAATTTTAGACCTTGAAATGTCCTACATTCTCTTTTTTCCTAATTTTGACACATCTTAAAAACTGGTTAGATTAGGAAGTTGTTACTTTTATAAAGTTGCATTAACTTCAGTCTCGCTTTTAAACATGTTCTTGGTAAAAAGCAAAAGGTATTGATTATGGTTTAACAAAACTACAAAACAAAACCTACATGAAACCAGTAAGCACTGATCCAACTTGTGCAGCCTGGTCAGAACTTATGGGAGCACACCCAGATCATGTGTCACGATGTGGTGTGTGGGCTACCGTGGATTCTCCTCTCATCAAAAAATAGCTATTTATAGAAGTTAAAATTGTTTTTCTTAATATAATATTAAGTTCAACATCATATCCATTAATTTCATATATGTTTCATATTCATTCACATCCTTTGAACTTATAAGTAACTTATATCTAATGCATTCATAATGGTCTTAAAATGTCTTTAATTTAAGTTGCAGAAACCCTGAAAAAAACAGTAGGTATGAACTGCTATGATTTTGAGTTTGTCTCTACTGCCACCCAGTGGAGACTTCATACAGCTAATAAATTCACTCTACAATGTATTTTGTTTTCAAGCAACAGTTTATTATTAAACATCATGACAGAATATTAAGAGCTTTTTTACACTATTATAGCAATTTGTATTTTAGTAAAATACAGTACTTGAAATTATTTTCTTGGGTATTAATAATATTTTAGTGGAAGATTCCATGCCAGGATTCTCCCATGTCAGTTTATACATTTTTTCAAAGTGTATACATTACAGTTACAGTGTTGTTTCAAGCTGAGATAACGTTGAATGTTGCTACTGTTTAACAGGGGTGAAGATGAGGTAAGTCAGAAGAACAACGCTCTGAAACAGGTGAGGGAGCTGCAGGCCCAGCTGTCTGAGCTGCAGGAGGACCTGGAGTCTGAGAAACAGGCTCGAAACAAGGCTGAGAAACTCAAAAGGGATTTGAGTGAAGAGCTGGAGGCCCTAAAGACTGAACTGGAAGATACCCTCGATACGACTGCTGCCCAGCAGGAGCTCAGGTACTGTATTCAGCATTTTACGTCTCATTTTTGTCATAGACATTGAGGCATATAGCAGATGATGTTATTATTGAGTCAAAGGGAGAGTGTGTCCCTGTTTTCCACAGGACTAAGCGTGAACAGGAGGTTGCAGAGCTGAAGAAGGCCATTGAGGAGGAGACTAAAAACCACGAGGCTCAGATCCAGGAGATGCGACAGAGGCATGGCACTGCCTTGGAAGAGCTTTCTGAACAGCTAGAACAGGCCAAGAGGGTAACATAACACACCTTTCTACAGGCCACAGAAGAGGGACTTCACTTCATCATCTGACAACACTATTAATTATGTGTATATTTTATTACAATTGTTGATTATCTCTAGTTCAAGGCCAACCTGGAAAAGACCAAGCAGAGCCAGGAGAGTGCCAACAAAGAGCTGGCCAGCGAAGTCAAGAGCCTGCAGCAGGCAAAGACCGACTCTGAACACAAGAGGAAGAAACTGGAAGCGCAGCTGCAGGAGTTCATGGCCAGAGTCACTGAGGGCGAGAGGGCCAAAGGAGAACTGTCCGACCGCACACACAAGCTGCAGGTGAGGGGACAAGAAGAAGATTCAAGTTATTAAATACAGTGGAATCATCAAACAAGGAGTTTAGGTATTTAGTAGAAGAACGAAACACTTAATGTGTGACTTGTTACTAATTTGAAGAGCTTATTTTTATCTGTAGTTTTAACGCAGTAGGACTTGAACTGACAAACATGTTTTAATGCTGGAACCTCTCCATACAGACTGAGTTGGACAATGTGTCTACACTGCTGGAAGACGCAGAGAGGAAGGGTATTAAGATGGCCAAAGATGTCACTGGACTAGAGAGTCAGCTTCAAGACACGCAGGTGATGTAGACGCTGTAGATGTTTGCATCCACCATCAAACCAAAATGAATGGTCTTTTCTGTTGAACTAACAAAAAACAAATACTCATTTGTATGTAGGAGCTGCTCCAGGAGGAGACACGTCAGAAACTAAACCTTAGCAGTCGCATACGTCAGCTGGAGGAGGAGAAGAATTCTCTGCAGGAGCAGCAGGAAGAGGATGAAGAGGCACGAAAGAACCTGGAGAAACAGATGCTGACCTTACAGGCTCAGGTAAAGGACAGATGGTATTTGATGTATGGTGTCCTATTTTGAAATATGCTTGTTTGATGACTGTCTCCTCCCTTGTGTTTATAGCTGTCAGAGAGCAAGAAGAAGCTGGAGGACGATGTTGGAACAATAGATAGCCTGGAGGAGTCCAAGAAGAAGCTGCAGAAGGATCTGGAGCTGTCCAGCCAGCGTCTGGAAGAGAAGACCATCGCCTTTGAAAAGATGGAGAAGACAAAGACCCGTCTGCAGCAGGAGCTGGATGATCTTACTGTGGACTTGGATCACCAGAGACAGATCGTCTCCAACCTGGAGAAGAAACAGAAGAAGTTTGACCAGGTGAGAGCACATTTAGTTTAGTTTTGGAATGAAGTTCATCTTACAATAGTTAATGAAAACTAAGACTAGAACTAAAACTCTGAAAAAATTATTTAGTTAACTGAAATAAAACAAAAAATGTTTTCAAAAACTACAATGAACAATGCAAAATTAAATATCTGATGTTGTTCTCCACAGATGCTGGCTGAGGAGAAGAGCATCTCAGCTCGTTATGCTGAAGAGCGTGACCGTGCTGAAGCTGAGGCCAGGGAGAAGGAGACCAAAGCTCTGTCCATGACCAGAGCTCTGGATGAAGCACTGGAGGCCAAAGAGGAGCTGGAGAGAATCAACAAGCAGCTCCGTGCTGAGATGGAAGATTTGATGAGCTCCAAGGATGACGTGGGCAAGAATGTGAGTGTTAGGATCAATAACTCACATGAGAGTAGATATAAAAATGATTATTTTTAAAAAAACATTTCCTTCCTGCAGGTCCATGAGCTGGAGAAGTCCAAACGTACTCTGGAGCAGCAGCTGGAGGAGATGAAGACGCAGCTGGAGGAGCTGGAGGACGAGCTGCAGGCCACAGAGGACGCCAAGCTGCGTCTGGAGGTCAACATGCAGGCCATGAAGGCGCAGTATGAAAGAGACCTTCAGGGCCGGGATGACCAGAATGACGAGAAGAAGAGAGCACTGGTCAAGCAGGTGCAGAATGAGCTGTTGATGGTGGACATTTTAACAACAGTTTAGCAAGTGGAACATCTGATCAAGTAACTGTGATGTGTAAAAATGAAAAGATGATGGAAGAATATCCCTGTCCCTCAGGTGCGAGAGATGGAGGCAGAGTTGGAGGATGAGAGGAAGCAGAGAGGTCTGGCTGTAGCTGCTAAAAAGAAACTGGAGATGGATCTGAAGGATGTGGAGGGTCAGATAGAAGGAGCCAACAAGGCACGAGACGAAGCCATCAAACAGCTGCGCAAGTTGCAGGTCTGGATTTGATACGTGCATATGTTTGAATCAGTTACACTCTCGCTCTCCTTTCAAAGCACTACTGTAAGCAGCCACTTTCAGCAATATTTTGTCTCCTTCAGGCTCAAATGAAAGATTACCAAAGGGAGCTGGAAGACGCCCGAGCTTCCAGAGATGATATTTTTGCCATATCCAAGGAAAATGAGAAGAAACTGAAGAGCCTGGAGGCTGAAATTGTGCAGCTACATGAGGTACAGCACAGTGGATGGTCCTGTTTTTCAGCCTTATGTTTAGATATTTGTTTGTGTTTCATGGTTGTGCTGGGCATCGTTACAGTTGCACTCATGCTGTACACTCTAATGACTACTGTAACAATGAAAAATTGAACATTACATTACACAAAAGAAAGTGCTGAAAACCTGCGTTTCACCTTTGACCTCTGTCTGCAGGACCTGGCAGCATCTGAAAGGGGCCGACGTCACGCAGAGCAGGAACGGGATGAACTGCAGGATGAGATCTCCAACAGCACCTCTGGAAAGTAAGTCATACTCACCTACTTGACTTCATTTACTTTATTCAATACTTTGAACAATATTGAAGCTGAATCATTGTGTTAAATTCCTTCATCCATAGATTCAAGTTCATGTTATGTAGTTTAAACAACTCTGTGCGTTTGTTTTTCAGGTCTGCTCTGATGGATGAGAAGAGGAGGCTGGAGGCTCGTATCGCCCAGCTGGAGGAGGAGCTGGAAGAGGAGCAGGGCAACATGGAGCTACTCAATGATCGCTTCAGAAAGACAACAATGCAGGTATGGAGTTAGAGTGGAGTAATGCTGTGAGTTGCAGAATGAATACATTTTATTCTTTTTCATTTTAATTTTCACTGTTACACCCAAAAACATATCATTCATCTTTGCACATGCATGGAGTTTTCTCTGTCGTTGTCCTTGTTTATTCCTGTTTACATTAACTGCCTCTGTCAGGTGGACACCTTGACTACAGAGTTAAGTGCAGAGCGCAGCACAGGCCAAAAGAGCGAAAATGCTCGGCAGCAATTGGAGCGTCAAAACAAGGAGCTGCGGGCCAAGCTGGGCGAGCTGGAGGGTTCGGTAAAGAGCAGGTTCAAGGCCTCCATCACTGCCCTGGAGGCCAAGATAGTACAGCTGGAAGAACAGCTGGAGCAGGAGGCCAAGTGAGATATTCATACCCCCTCACTGTAATGAAGGAACATTATCTATGGAGCATTTCTCTCAAATCTGTACATGTTTTCCATTAAAGGGAACGAGCTGCGGCCAACAAGATTGTGAGAAGGACAGAGAAGAAGCTGAAAGAGATCTGCATGCAGGTGGAGGATGAGCGTCGCCATGCCGACCAGTTTAAAGAACAAGTATGTCTGTCTTCATTTATGTTTATATATAACTGCTGTTTTCATGCAGTAGCCATAGTTCACATCAACCCCCTGCGTTCTCAGCTTTCTTAAAACAATCACAGTTTTGAGTAATATCTAGTTTATCGTGTATTTTCTGTGTGTGAAGGTGGAAAAGGCGAACTCTCGTATGAAGCAGCTGAAGCGTCAGCTGGAGGAGGCTGAGGAGGAGGCTACACGCGCCAACGCCTCACGTAGGAAACTGCAGAGAGAGCTGGATGATGCCACCGAGGCCAGCGAGGGTCTGAGCCGCGAGGTTCACACACTCAAGAACCGCCTCAGGTACAGTGCAGCGTCATACTCCAGCATTCAAAATGTTTGATTTTATTTGTATGACTTTATTTTATAAAGCTGTGTTGGTGCACGTGTGTGTGTATTTCCAGTGTTGAGCAGTAGTGTCGCTACAAGGATCGTCATTAGTAGTTTAACATTTCTAGTAGTAGTTTAACATTGGGCTGATTCCTGTGACAGGGAAGTAGGGGATACGGAAAAGGGAAGCCACTGTTCCAAGCTTCTGTAGAATCACGTCCAGGTTGCATCTGACAGAAACTGATCAGCGATCAGTAATTACAACTGGCAAACATATATTTAACCCACTTACCTGTCTGATAAGTGATTAGCCAAAATTTGCGTCACAGGGTACATTGAAGTAGATGAAAAATGCTGAAAAACTATCAAGCCGTGTAACCTGTAACCCAGAGGCAGACTTCTATTAGCAAGACTTTGTTCTTTTAGTTTGGGTTACTGAGATTTGACTTAACTTACAGTTTATCCTGCAAATGTGCCCAAAGGTACATTTCAATTTGTTTTTTAAATTGGTTTGAAAGTTTAATATCGTATGTGACATGAAATGTGGTCATAGTAAAGTATGTAAAGTATACTGTATGTAGTACGTGAAGTGACATACTATACTATGAACTAATTTTACTCACACTCAGGATGCAGGTGATGGACTATGATTTACCTGTGTATCTGTGTGACAGTGTTATTGATCAATGAGATGGCTTTGACTGATAACTCCCAATGTAGTAAATTACTTTGGTCGTTGTAGCTCAGCTTGCTACATTTCTCTGGGGTTAGCTTGAACTGAAGTTTCATTTAATGTACTGTAGCTGATAACGGTAACTACACTTTCCAAGTAGCTCAACACTGGGATTTTCAACTTAGATGAAATCATTAGCCAATATGAACTTCAAAAAGCAATCCAGATACCACGTTTACTGGTGATTCTGGGGTGAGCATTGAATTAGTATGTGTGTTATTTTTCCTGCATAGAGAAATGTTATACACACTTTCTAATTACACACATTAAATATTTGGCTTCTTAAATTGTACATATTTGATATGTTCATAAATGAGCAAAAATAAGCCGTTGCTTCCTTGCGTCTTCCTGTACCACCTCTCCTCTGTCCGCTGCAGGCGTGGCGGCCCCATCAGCTTTTCCTCCAGTCGCTCAGGCAGACGTCCGCTGCCGGTAGAAGGAACATCCTTGGACCTGCTGTCCGACGATGAGCTGGAAAACAAGATCACTGACAACAACGCCAACGAGACACCGGCGCCCCAGCCGGAGTAGAAGAGAACAAAGCCTTAACCTTTGCCCTTCCATCTACACTTCACAGCCTCAGCACAATTACACAAACCAGCCCTGTTTGAAACAGTCCCACTTCTAGACCAGTCTGTCCTCTACTAACATATGCAGCATGTCTCCTCAGCCCCAGCAGACACCAGCAGTTGGACTTCTCTCTCCCACACCATTTTAGGTTGTTAGAAGCACTATTTGCCTTACCCTTCCTTATCAAGCTGCAGGGCTAATAACAGCAACTTCCATTATATGTTGAGTTCAGACTATTTCAGTAACCTGAATGAGCCTAATGACAGATAGCAAGCTTTTCTTTGAAAACGCACATGAGCTGCACATGCAAAGTATGTATGTTGTCAAATGAAAAGCATAACATCCCCTAATCCATTAATGCGCACATGCAGTGACCCACCTGCTCCGTATGTGTGTGGATGAACATGGTCATTATCCTCAGTTGGACCAGTATTTAATATTTGAAAGGAACGTGTCATGATTAAAGCAAACAAGCGTCTGACTTTAATTTTAATCAATCACAGTAAACAATATGAATCAGTTTAGTTCTGTTAGTTAAACTGTAACTGAATAGTATTTTTTCCAGTCCTGCGCTAGGATTGTTTGCTTGCATATGAATATAGAAATGTGACTGTAAGCCGCCTTGTCGCCTCAGTGCTACAAACGTCGCTCTTCGCACCAGTATTGTTTGACATTAGGTCAGTCTTGACTTGTAATTATTTAGCGTGAGAGCTGAAAGCAGCAATCACACTCATGTTCTCTTTGCTTTCTTCTTCTTATGTGCCTTCCTTCACTCAAAGCCCATGTATGCTACATATCCTGTCCATATATTGGAACATGTCTACTTTCATGAAGTATTTTCATAAAATATTCATACATTTGCATAGTTGATGAGATATTAGAGGAACTGATTTTCTTTGTATGTCCTCCTACAGCTTGTATGATGATGATGATTCATATGTCAAACCATGCGGGGTTCTTTGTAGATGGGTGCTATGACTTTTCTTATGGATAACTTTTATACTTTTTGAGTTATTAAGATTGAAAAAAGAAAAAAACAATCCGATAGACATCAACTGTATTTATATCTCTGCCAATGTATACAGTACAAACTCCATTCATATTTCAAAATGCTCAGTATTGCACATTGATCAACTGTACCCGTG
This sequence comes from Coranthus polyacanthus, assembly GCA_037367275.1. Classification (NCBI taxonomy): domain Eukaryota; kingdom Metazoa; phylum Chordata; class Actinopteri; order Kurtiformes; family Apogonidae; genus Coranthus; species Coranthus polyacanthus. The sequence goes on from JAPQRN010000026.1 coordinate 2,839,507, forward strand.
CTCATGATAACATGTACAGTTTATGACTTATTAGGAGTTATATGCATTAAAGTCTATGGAGCCCAGTTCATTTTGGTGCATTTTTAACTCACTTTACAACACAAACCAGAGCTCAACCAGCATGAAAATACTTCTGAGGCTCATGCCGACGTATAAAAGAAATGTCTGACATAAATATATTGAAATATATTTATATATAAACACATTTTTTGGAGTGATTCCTCAAACGTGGTCATCAAGCACTTGTGACAAGTGTCATTTGAACAGATTAAACATTTCAAACATGGTAAACTTCACTCATAAATGACTATAAATAAAAACAAATACAACTGAATACCTGTAATCTTTTTTTCTGCCCTTATGTTTTGAAAGAAAATGTTTTCATATCTACTGATAATGGAAAACATGCCTGGGATTGCAAACCAGTCCACGGTGGTGACAAGTTTTCATTGATTTTTTTTTTTTTTTTTTTTTTTGTGCAGAATGAAACAGAATCTTATTTGGCTGATCTTAACTAATCAAAACACAGAAAACACTTCGACGTCCGTTCATATCGGACTGACGGCGGTGCTCACTTTGACCAAAACGAAATGAATGTGTTGTGCGCTCTCAGAGAGGAGATAAGGTGTCCGTAATGCGCCGAGTTGTGGAAACAACTTCTGTAATCCTTCATCATGTGACTCATAGTAATAATCGCTCCATAATGAAAAGAGACGCGTAGTGGGAGAGACTCGGACAGAAGAAGACGAGGAGAGCTGCTCGACCCTGAACAACAAGTCCACAAAACCCACCCTCCCCAGGTAAGCGTGGACATGTCGCGACAGTCGCCACATCCGTCGGTGACCTCCGGGTGTCACGATGGCTTTTCATTTATTGTTTAGCTTGTAACGTTCAATATAATGTCTTTATTCATTATCACGTAAGAACAGAACTCTATACGGAGCCACATGTGCGTCACTGATTCCGTTTCTAATTCATAATATGTTAAAATGTCATGTAATTATAATTCATTTGATTGTTTCCTTTGTCATCTCACCTCCCTTTGTTTGGCAAAGTCTCTATTAATAGGCCGGAGGTGGCGCGTCAGTGAAAAATCATTTGTTGTTAGGTGTCTGTTTTATGGACCCGTGTAAAACCCTATTAATGGATACAGTTAATTGTAGGGTCCGGTTAATCACTCGACACAGTTGTGACCTTCATCCTGAAATATTCAAATGCAAATTGGCTGATGAATCACAGCCGCGAAAGCTGTCCTATAAATACGGACACAGACCATCCTGTTCTACTCGCAGGGCCTGACGAGGGCGAACCTGCAGAGCGGAGCAGCACAAGTCAGCGAGAAGTTCTCTTTTTTTCTTCTTCTTCTTCTTTTCTTTTTTTTTTTTTTTTTTTTTTTTGGGGGGTGGGACTGGAAAGCGTCAAAGTCGTATGATGTCCGTTGTGGGCGCACAACCTTTCATCAAACCAATGCAGTCGTCGCCTTCAGTTTCGCCTATTCAGAGGAGACACACGCTGCCAGCAAGCGAAGTCCGACCGCTCAACACGCAAGATGCCATAAGCGTCTTTGAAATCGAACGAGAAGGTAAGTGACCCTTCTTATCAGGCGGGAATCCGCTCTGAAGTCTGGTGAGCAAAAAGACTGGGGCTTTGCCTAAAAGGGATCCGGGCGCGTTGGCAGATCAGGTTATATTGTTTACGTTTAATTTGATGAGATCGTAATGATCTACATTCGCTTGTTTAAGAGAGACCATCGTAAATCTGCAGTGATGTTCAGTGATGAATTTAGTTGGCGAATTGGGCCGTTTTTACTGTGCGTAAAAGTAGGATGGAGCCGTTTTTACGCACGGGCTGCTCTCATTCTGCGTCTGCTTCTGTCTTTCAGCGTTTATCTCAGTTTCAGGTGAGTGTCCACTCCACCTGGACGAGGTGCGTCATTTCCTCACACTGTGTCCAGAACTGTCCATGGGCTGGTTTGAAGAGGGCCGGCTGGTGGCTTTTATTATCGGCTCTCTGTGGGACCAGGACCGGTTGACCACAGTAAGACAAACTGCGCGTCATCTAAAAACAAACGCCCGTGCAAGAAGTAATTACGATCTCTAAATACCTTTTTCTGACTCTGCTCTAGGAAGCCCTGACTCTTCACAAGCCCTGCGGCTCCACGGTCCACATCCACGTCCTCGCCGTCCATCGCACCTTCAGGCAGCAGGGCAAAGGTCCCATTCTGATGTGGCGCTACCTGCAGTATCTGCGCTGCCTGCCCAATGTGCGCCGAGCGGTGCTCATGTGCGAAGACTTCCTGATCCCCTTTTACCGCAAGTCCGGCTTTAAGGTGCTGGGTCGCTGCGCCATCACAGTGGCCAACCTGACCTTCACGGAGATGTGGTACCCCATCAGCGGCCACGCGTACATGAGGCGTAACAGCGAAGCGATCCGTTTCCCGCAGCATCCTTTGACTCTGCCGCTTCCAAAAACTGACGAGCACGTCGACGTATGACGCGGTCCCCTCTCTCACTCGTTAACAATAAATAAAAGAGTTGTATTAATTGTTCTCGACTTTGAGGGGCAGGGGGTGGTGGAGGGGGGGGGTTGTCGGTTCTCCGTTTTTACTGGATCGTTTCTTCTGTCGCTGAAGCTCATCGTCAGTGTGTGAAATATTGTGAGTGTACAATTTAAAAACAAGAATGTGCTTCACCGTAACGTGATGTATTACATGTAACCAGGTTGACTTCCTTAGACTGTGTCCCGTAGTGTTTCCACACTCTGTAAACGTGCGTCTGTTCCTCTGATTTCGTGTTGCGTTCGCGGTCCACATTGGTGTCCGTAAGCTGTTACCTGCTTAGCGCCTTTCTGGCTTCCCACAACTATGGACTGACGTCAGTGTGGGCTTTAGCCGCTCCTGCAGCTCTATTAGCGGGCTTTAGCTATTGTAAACGCTGGAGGATTTAGAAGAGTTATCTACTCCACTCACGAGTTCGCCTGCAGGTTCAGTGACCTTGCTTAAACCAGCATGTTGGTTTTGGTTAGTGGTGGTGGTCGTGGGTGGGTGGGTGCAGCTGTTTTAGTTTGTGGAGTTAAGACTTTTTTAAGGGTCATGTGTCTGTTGCAGTATCACGATTTCAATAAAATGTTTTATACAGTTTTTTTAAGATGAAAAATGGGGGGGAAAAAAGTGTTTTAATTTGTCTTCTGTCAGACTTTCTTTTTTTTTCTTTTTTTTCTTTTTTTTTTTTTTACCATTTTTACCAAAAAATGTAGCATCAGTTAAAACACAGTGTTGTACATATATTGATGGATATAATAAAATAATGAAAACAGATTTGAATACCTCACGAGTACGATGATGATTATTTATGATGTTAGTTCTTCATTGTGATCATGTTGGTGCCTGTAACTGGACACGCAGAACAGACGTTGGAGCCTATGGTGGGGCTTTAATCCATGACACAGTCACCGACTCGCGTCTAATCCACTAACGTGCCAGGGTGAGGCTGCCACTCCTCTGAAGGACAACCATGGCACGGTTGTTCTTACACACTAAGTGACTTAGTGGTCACCTCATAAATGACAGAACAACAAGAAACATAGATACATACAGTGTGTAGATGTTTGAAGTCTGATACCAATAAAGCAAAAAAAAGAAAAGTTTTTTCCAATGAATTCAGGAGTTTAGGGGCCCCATGAAAAGATGTCACGTTGGGCCCCACCTCCTCTAGGGTGTCAGTATGTGGAGCAAAGAGTTATGTTTGTGTGAGACAAGGTGGGTCACGTCTTAAATTAGTGTTTCTAATTTAAAAAATAAAAGCAACGAGTGTTGAATGCAACATTTCCAACTCCAGTTCTCAAAGAATAAAGCGTAAAAGTATGTTAAAAATTTCATAGTTTTTCTGGTCTTATGTGCTAAGGTGTGTTTCCATCCAGTCTACGAGTAGATCAGAGGGCAAAGATATAGCCAGCTTCGGGTTTTTTTTGGTCAAAATGGTTGAAATTCTGGGTAGAAGATGCCTCGTTACATCTAACAACTCCTCGTTCAACAGCTCAGGGTTCAAATACTGCATCTAACTGGCGAGGGGATTCAGAAACTGACAGTGTTTGTCGCTGCAGTCTTTTAACATTAAGGTTGGATAATAACTCAAATGTACATTAGCATTTTCAATTTAAATTGACGTGGTTGAACTTGATTGAACACAGTCCTGTTCACTTCCTGCCGCCTGGTTCATTATTAATTAATTGATACTTAGTCAACAAATAACTTCAACATTTATTTAATAAAAACAGACTAAAGGTAGTTTTAACAAATATTAAGTTGAATCAAACATATTTCAATCATTTGACTGAAGGAATGCTAAATGATAGCAGTCAGGAAAATGATGTATCGCTGTCTCTGCTCATTTAGGACGATTACATTTTAATGTTCAAAAAGTGAAAAGAGGTGGCACATCTCAGAGTTACAAGTCAAGTCACATCACACTTGTCTGTCTCACAGCTCACATAAAGGACACCGACGCGTTTCGGCACACGGCCATCATCAGAGCTTCTGAGGGAAGGTCAGTTCAGTATTTATAGACAACGGCAAGGTTTTGACACAGCTGAGGGTTGGACCCAATCATCTGGGAGTCAATCACTTCTCATATCCCACATAGGAACCAATCACACACGTGCAATGTTTCTGACCACTGGTTGTCTATTACAACAATACACTAGATGGCAACAAAGAGATCTTTGGGTAAAACTTACTCATCTTCACTATCATTGTAGGATGGTCCTGGTGCTGGTTGAGAGACACATTTATAATCACTGGGTTTCAAATAGTTTGAATTTGGAAAACATTTTTAAACTGGAGTCATCATGAAGCCCACGTGGAGTCATTGTGTCGAGTGTGTGTATCCAATACGTTTCTCTTTGGAGCAGTTTCTGTAGCATCATGATCTTCTCAATCCCAGAGAATTTAAAGGTAGAGGGTGAACCGTGGTTTGCTTCTGCAGTGTTTTGCAGTTGTATTGACTGTGATCCAATACATTTGGATCTCATTGGCCAATATACTGACCACACCGGGAGCGGCGCTCACTGTATGGAAGGTACTGAAGATGAACATGGATGTGTGAAGCCACATTTTCTCCTGCAGAAAGACATGTGTGCTCGCTAAAAGATGGCTTGCAGCGTTATCGGTTTCGTGCTGCTGCAGCCAGCTGCCGTCTCTGCACAGTTGAAGTCTGAGCTGAAACTGTTTTGTTTTTTTTCCTTCTGGCCATTGATTTAGTCCAGCGAGGAGCAAAACAAACTGCTTCACTTTGGTTTATATATATATATATATATACATATACACTATTTGACCAAAACTTTGAGGACAACCCTGATCACGCACTTCTTTGTAGCACTGGCGTGCAGCTGTTTTTTAGGTTTGCTATGTTTAATTACAGGGAAGCCTGAGTGCTGCAGCGTGTAATGTCAACAGTTTGCCCCAGCAGCTTGGTTAAAAAAAATAAAGATCCTGAGAGAGATCCTGTTTCAACATGGCAGCGTTTCTGTGCATGAAGTCCAATCAACAAAGAAATGGTTTTCCCCAGTGTGGTGACCCTGACCTCAGCCCCATCCAACACCTTCTGGATGAACATGAATGCGGACTGGAGGCCGGGACGCATCACCCTGATATTGTGGCTGAATGGGAGCAAATCCTTGTTCCCAGGGTTCCAAGTCTTCTTAAAAGCGAGAACCAGAAATGAGGGGACTTAAACAGCAGCAACAGTATTCCTGAGGTTTGGAACGACATGTTCAGCAGTTACATATGGGATGTTTTTTTTTTTAATTGTCCTCAAACTTATAGTGTATTTTAATGGATAACTGTCAGAAGTCCAAATCCGAATGTGTGCCAGTGCTCACGACTCATGTTATGTGGTAATTGTACTTTTCGTTCTTGTGTTTATCTGATCTGGACACACTGACTTTATCGTCACACCACTTTCGTTGGTTAAAATACCTGCTCGTATACTATTAGTATGATTGCAGGGTGTACGGAGGTTTTACTGTCCCCTTTCGCCGAGAAGGGTGAATTAGAGATAAGTGTGTGAATCCACATTGTTAAGGTTTAAATCATCGGCAGTGCAGTCTGGTATTATGACGATGATAATGCAGCGAAAACAAAAAAGGAGCTGCCAATTATCCTGTTTGCCACTCAGCCAAATGGACCAGTCTGTGATCCATTTATGTTTCACCTACTGTACGTGATGCTTTCACACTCTGAGTTATTTAACAGGCTTTCAATGTGAAAGGCAGTCATTACACATGCACTCTGTGCCATTCATGTCATTACGTTGCCGTGGTTTAAGTTTGGTTTCCCGTTTTATTTTGTTGATTGACTTTCCTGACGTGTCTTTGTCTGTTTTACTTCCTGTCCTTCGTCTTAGTTTTCCCTCCATTCGTTTGTCTCACCCGTGTCTCGTAGGTCCCCGTCATCTGTCTCACCTGTGTCCTCTTATACCCGTTGTATTCCACTTCTCTGCCTGTCTCCCCTTCGGTTTCCAGTTCTCCGACCACACCCGCTCACCTGCAGTTTCCCTCCTTTTGGCCCTGTCTCCACCCACACTTACCTGTCCTCCGTCTGCAATCATAGTTATTTATACGGCTCACTTTCCTTTGTCCCTTGTCAGTTCGTCGTTTAACCCTCACCCTCAGATGCTGACTCCCCCATTTCCTGTCTTTCTACCCAGCCTATCCCCTCCTGTTTGCCCTTGTGTTTTGAGTTTTTAGATCCGTACCGGTCTGATCTAAAAACTCTCTCTGGAGTCTCTGGAGACCCTTTGTTGGACTGTTTGTGAGTTTTGTTCTTGTTAATAAATCGCTTTTGTTTTACCCCTCTACGTCTGCATCTGGGTCCTGCTTCCTATCAACCTTGACATACGTGGGTTATTACGTTAATCACAGAAACTGGAGTAAAAGAAATGACCCAGAATCTGATTCTAGCCTAAAAACCAAAACAGAAAGAGTGGAATATAAACAACACTGGAAGTTGATTTTAGTCGCCACAGCGTCATGTTATGAAGTACTTTAAGAGATGATTCAACTGACCGTGAACACTTTACCTCCACCTCCCAGACACAGACTGGGGCCAGTTCAGCCTCCAGACAGGCTCATGTGCCGTAATCCCACAAAGTCCTTCAGTCACAGCGTAATCTGCCAAGTACAGAGGCTGCATGAGCACGCTCATCGTAACCTCCACCGACGGGGTCGATGGGGTCTGTCAGACAGTATCCCCTTTATGTGACGATCAGTCCCACAGATCCACATAATGCATGTAGGAACACAACAAGGGCAGGCAGTTGCTAAGTTTTCTCAGTACACTAAGTTACTGGGGAATTACTGTTGATTCGCTTCAGGTACAGTGTATGACGCTACACGCAGAGCAGCGGTTTCTAGTCTTCAAAAGGTCTTTCGTCTGTCTCTTGTCCGTGCCTGCAGTGCGCGGACAGACTTGCATTAGACACACGTCCTGTCCATGTAGACTCATGGGATTGACCTTGCTAACATCAACACACTACGTGCTTGTATGAGTCACATCTAATCTCTATCCTTAATCCATCATTTACAAGCATATGACTCACCGGGGTTTACGAGTATTGTATAGTCAGTGCAGATGTTTTGCCATGAGATGCAGTTTCCGTAGAAATGTTTTTCCAGACAACGTAAACAGGATATGGTCGGCTTCAACAGGGGGTCAGCTGTTTTTCGGCACCGATGATGTCACATGGTTCAGAGTCACATCAGTTATAAAAACTCCTCCGACCGGTCAACATGCCGGAGACTGACGCTTTATTTACACACCAGATGATTCTCCGTCTCCTCGGACCAGATACATTTTGCATATAACCCTTGTTTTAATGGATTTCAAATGGCCTCTTTTTGCAGCTGTGTTGGTTTTCAATGAAATACTCTTTGTTTCCCAAAACCTCATCTAGTTCATGAATTCTGATTCAAATCTTAATATTTCAAATAACAGGACAAAATATCAATGCTTAAGAAGTTTAATAGGCATTCTTGGAGGATGTAACTTGACAATGCTGAAAAAATACAACAGTCAACGAGACGATACAAACAATATCCTAATTTTTCACAGCAGACCCCGAAACAGAATGGGAAAAGAGAAAAAAATCCAGAAGACTTCATTTTCACATTTCAATTTTGTATAAACACGATTTTTGAAAATATTTTTTGTTTTTCTTTATAGCATACATCCTTCAGCACCAGTGTCAGTGGCACATTTTAAACTGCACATCTAGACTTTGTTGTAAGCAGAGGTGAACTTAAAGTTGGAGTATGACGGCGCGTTCGAGGCGTCAGTGGAGGCTGCAGGGAGAAGCAGCAGCGCTGTGATGGGGTCTCTCTTGCACCGATCCATCGCCTGCTTGTATGAGATCTTTTCTTTAGTGACGGGGTCTACCAGCTCCGTTGTGTGGGAGGACTCGTCTTGCAGGTCCTTAGCTGTTTGACTGTCAATCAGGTTGCTATCAAGAGCTTGTTGGACAGTGAGGCGTCCTGCTTTAGTGGGGTCCACCAACCCACCGGTCAGGTACTGCGCCTCCATGTATCTCTTGGCATTTTCTTGTGGAATATACCCTTTCTGTGCCGCTTTTCCCACTGCGAGTCGCTCTTTGGTCACAGGATCCTCGACTCCGGTGAAAGCCTTCTGGGCGTTCAGGAGCTTATACATCTGGCCCGAGTCGATGAGTCCGTGCTGGGCTGCTTTGTGCACAGATAGTTTGTCCTTTTTGGTGAGGTCAACAATTCCACCTGAGGCAGCCTGTGCCTCGAGCAGCTTCAGAGCCGTGTCAGTGTCGATGAGTTTTCTGGTCAGAGCGCTTCTTACAGACATTCGGCTCTCAGTGGTTGTGTCGTAAATACCAGAAATTGGAAAATGCTCATCGCCTGCTGAAACATTGAGGCTGTTCAAACTGCCGCTGAGGTGGGAGTTAACAGTGTTCAGAGTGTTGGCAGTGTTTAGACTGGGGTAGGAGGACCTCAGGGGGGGCGGCATAGAGTTCAGGGGAGAGGAGGAGATGGACTTTGTTGGTGATCTCGGTGTTGTTATTGGAGGAGCATAGGTTTTTTTTACTTCCCCTGCAACCAGAAGGGCAAATTCTGAAATGGAAATTTTCCCTTCCTTGTAGCGGTTCACATCATACTGAGTGAGACGACCCTGCTTCAGAGCATCCTTTACAGAGTACTGCTTCCCACTCTTGCGATCTTGCAGAATTGTTGTGTCTCCATCTGGACCAGTTGAGGTGATTTCCTCCCAGTCACACTCCAGCTCTGACAGGTGAATGTAGTGGTTGCGATCAATCAGCCCCTGCAAGTAGGCGTCATAGGGGGACATGTCTTTCCCAGTTTCTGGATCCAAAATGGTGATCTTTGTGGACAGATTTGTCTCTCTGGTGTGAGTTTCCGATTGGTCCTCTGTCTTAATGCTGTTCTGCAGCTCCATGATGAGCGTCTCTTTTTGGTGTATTTTGTCTTTTTCATTCAGGATTTCTTTCTCCAGTCGTTTGACTTCATTGGATGTCTTAAGACTCCTCTGCCGTGCGATCTGGTTTCTCTCACTCATCAGCTTCGACTGTTGCTGGAAGGTTATGTTTATGTTCTGCCTTTGAGACTCGAGCGTTTTGAGCTGTCGGAGGAGGTCGTCCTTCTCTTTCTGCAGAGCATCTCTGCTGTTGTTGAGAATGTTCTCCTCTTGAGAAACCACAGACTTGGATGTGTGCAGATGGGTGATTTTGATGTTGACGTTCTGAATGTCGTCCTCCTGGTTGCGTCGCAGGTTTCTCTCCTGTGAGACTACTTCTCTTAGATGTTCCCTTTCAGCCTCCTGAGCTGGGTCTATCTCCACACGGACAACTTCTCTGTAAACAACTTTCTCGAGTGACTTCTCCTTTTGCAGAATTTCCAACCTCAGCTTCAGGTTGCGGATTTCGCTCTCTAGGCGACTGATGTTGGTGCCCTCAGACTCCAAGTTGACACGTATGCCGTCAGTTAGTTTTTCCAGTTTAGGATCCTTCTCCACTTTGAGCACCTCCTCGATGATGATTTTTTCCTCAACAGGTGGTGGAGCGTTTTCCAGTTCAACGATGCGAGTTTTGATCTTCCTGAGCTCTGACTCGACTTGAATCTTCTTCTGACGCTCGTCCATCTGAGCCAGGGTGTTCTCTTTTTCCTGAATCAGGGCTCTGAGCTGTCTGACCTCTAACTCCAGCTTCCTGCGGGCTTTCATTTCCTCATCCAAGGACTTGTTGAGCTTCTCGTGCTCCATGATCTGCATGGGGTCCTTCTGAAGACGCACCACCTCCTGTGTTACAATCTTCTCCTCTGGCTTCTGCCTTTCGAGAGTGATGTACTGGTTCTGCAGGTCAAACAGACACTCCTCCACATTGCGCCGCTGCTGAATCTCTTCTCTGACATTTCTCCTGAGTCTGTCAGCCTCTTTCAAAAGGAGAGGGTCATTCTCATATTTGACAACTTCCTTATTCACTATTTTTGTCTCCACCTTGGATTTTTCTTCTTTCAGCTCATCTCGCTCTTTTCGGAGGTGGATCAGCAGCTCTAGAGTTGTGTCAAAGTTGACTTGTAGACGAGAGACTTGGTTGTTCAGCCTTTGTAGCTCCCTGATGACCTCTGGACTTTTCTCTTGTTTGATCACTTCCTGGGTCACCTCCTTGTACTCCACTTTGGGTTTCTGGGCACGCAGGGTGGTCAGAGTCCCTCTCACTGTATTGATTTCTTTTTCCAGGTCTGTGCGGTTTCGGCCAGAGTCCTGCAGCTCTTTCTTCAGACGTACCAGCTCGACCTCTGTCTCAGGATCGACTCTGTAAAGTTCATTGATGATCTCCTTGATTTCTACTTTGGGCCTGAGCTTGTCCACTTCACTGTAACGCAGCTGAAGAGTGGTCAGGTTCTTCAGCAAGATCGTATTCTCATCTTTCTCCTCTTCCAAGGCCATGCGGAGTTTCTTGGACTCTTCAAGCATGTCTGGATCTTGCTGGACTTGCTTCACCACTTTGGTGACCACCTTGGGTTGGATGGTGGGAATAAGCCTCTCTACAGTGTTTATTTGGCTCCTTGTGCTAAAAATGGCATCATTGATGGACTTGCACTTGGATTCCTCATCTGCAATATCGTTCTGGAATGTGAGAACAGCTCTCAGCATCTCTGGGTCCTTTTCGAGCCTCACCACCTCCTTTTTAACAACCTTCTCCCTGATCTTTGGTTTCTGCTGTGCCAGAACTGTGAGCTCAGTCTTTACATGAACTGTCTCCGTATCTCTAGTTTGGAGTCCTTGGCGTATCCTCTGGATCTCATCTCTAATCCTAGCCGCTTCTTTGTCGAGCTGAGGGTCTCTCTCATACTCAGTCAGTACCTTGGTCACCAGTTTAGGTTCAATTTTGCTCAGCTGTGTTTCCACTTTGATCATCCTCTCCCTGGTAATTTCAATCTCTGAGTGGGTTCTTGACCTTTTCAGAGCTTCGTCCTGGATCCTCTTTTTCAGGGACTCGATTTCCATTTCCAGTTTGGGGTCACGGTAGTACTTCACCACCTCCTTCTCCTCTAACCTCTCCACTCCTCTCCTGTTCTTTAGAGACATGAATCTCTTCCTGTAGGTGTCCAGTTCATTTTCAGCATATAAGCGCCTCTCGACCTCCTCATTTAGCTCTTTCTTCAGACTGCCGCTCTCCTCCAGGTCCTTCTTCTGGCTCTGGAGCTGCAGCTGCTGACTGACCACTACCTGACTAACCTTTTCTTCATTCTGCATAGGAATAAAACATAAAAATGTTATTTAGGGTATAAGAGAGTTATTAAAGATTTTAAACATTTCTTATTAGTTTCATTTTCATTTGGTCTTTCAGTTTGGTTTTGGATTTCAGTTTAGTTTTCCTTAGTTTTACGAATGCATAAGTAATGAAAGTCTTATTTTTATTCTGATGACTCATTTTAGTTTCATTTTAATTTATTTTTTGTGTTAGTCTTGGTTTTTCAGTTCAGGTTTGATTTTTG
>JAPQRN010000026.1:2851639-2870472 GCA_037367275.1 Coranthus polyacanthus
TTTGATTTTTGTTTGCAAATCGAGGGGGAAAGCAAAAACATTGCTGATTTTACCTGCACTTATATTTCATTTTAATTCATGCTACATTGGTCGCATGTAGTTTTTATTTGAGTCGCAGGATTTACTATGATAACCCTGGGCGACTCCTAACGATGCTGATTCTGCACAGACTGTTAGGAACGCCTCAAGTTCCTGGTGTTATTGAGGGAGTAATATCACACCCTGGTCATGATGTTCTTCGTCGTCCCCAGCTGGTTGAGAGTCTGATCATTCTCTGCGGACACTTCAGAGAAAAGGTTGAGCAGATCTTTTTCCTGTGGAAGAAGCACAAGGTTAAAACGCCGGAGACGACAGAATTAAAAAAATGATGAGCTCTTACTTGGTTTTAAACTGTTCTCACAGTACCTGTCTCTGTACAGCCTGAGCCATAGTTGAAAACTGACGTTTCTTTAGAACTGGTTCGTCATCCTCGTCGTCATCCTCGTCGTCATCCTCATCGTCATCATTTAGAGTGCCACGGTAAGAGTTTGACTTAACCTCATACTCCTGAAAAGATATATTTCAACGTGAAACAGTCGCAGTCAGATCAGGTGAGGTAGGGATTAATTACATTTAGATACGATGGAATAAAGCAGAAGTGCTTGAATAAATAATGCTCTAAATACTCACATTAAGTACATTCTGCAAATCGCGAGACAGATCCCGGACTCTTTGTAAATCATCTGTTTTCTTCCTGATGTCCTCCATTACTCTCTAAACATAATTCAAGGAACGCAAGTGACGAGTCAAAGCAGCGTCGTGGCATCGCTGATATAGACTTGTTTGTTGATAGAAGTCAACGGGGAATATACAGAAATAGTTCCGCTCACCTTCTGAGAGTTCTGCTTGGCTGTGATCTGTGCCACATCGTCAGTAGGTTTAACCTTATTATTGGGCAAATTGACCAAGAAGAAATCAAGCGACTGACCAGCGTTCTGGAAATCTTGGTTTTTACTGTTCGCCTCCTTTATGAGAACAGACCTGCATCGATAATAAACCATTTGTCAGTAATGAACTGTTTTCATGAAAAAAAAGCAACACTGACAGGAAGTTGGAATAGTCACAAAAGCAAACATGGCATGTACAGTTAGAATAATGCCTGACTGCATGTGGCCTCACCTCTGCTGGACCTGGTTATTGACGTTAGTGTAGCGGTTCTTCAGGTGTTTCACCTCATTCCCCTGGCGGCGGATGTCAGCGCAGTACTCGTTGAAGTTCTGCTGCAGGGAGTTGCAGGCCTGCTCTGTCAGCTCTAACTCTTTGCCTAATTTAGTCAGCTCGTCTTTCTTTGAGGCAACATCCTTTCGCATTGTCTGTTTGATGGTATATGAATAATACGCATAAGTTCAGAGGTAAAAAAACCCCCAACAGTCTCATTTGAGTCTTTCTCTAAACTTGCTAAATCTTTAACTTAAATGCTACTGGTTCTAGCATTAGAACATTCTAAATACCTGCAGCTGCTGGTTGCGATTGAGGAGGGCATTGGGTTTGTCAGGAACTGCACCGTCCTTTGCCAGCTGCGCCTCAAACCCAGAGACGATGCCTTCAACGTTCTTTATCTGATTCTCAAGGTACATGGAGGCTGTAGCTCTAGTTGAGATGACAGAAACAAAAAGAAGCAGTTTTTTTTTTATTAAAAGAAACTCCAAATTGCTGTACTACTTTTACTAAACGCTTGGGGGGAAAAAAAACACTGTAATTGTGCCAGAACTGCATTCTGAGCTCACTTTTTATGATACAGATCCATAAGGGTGTTGAGATCGTCGAGCTTGTTGTTGGCAGCGCTGAGTTTGAGAGGCAGGGTGGACGCCGTGGGTCCCAGGGGTTTCTGCCTCACAATAGGCTCCATCTGTCTCTGGACAGCGGACTTCTCCGACTCCAGCTTTCTTACAGCGAGAACGGATTTCTGCAGGAAAGTCACACGGTGTTACTAATGATAATTATTTGGACGCTTTTTAAAAACATTATTATAGAATAAGCTGATGACTTTCACCTGATGCTCTTGCAGCCGGTCTGCCAGGTCCTGTGTCGGGTTGCGGTTGTCTAGCGGCGCTCTGAGTCGGCTCAGGATCTCCTTTTCGCTCTTATGCAGGTTACCATTGATTTTGTCTAAATCGCGTGCCAGCTCTGCAGCTCTGGGATCCTCTGGAGCACTTTTTACAGCCACTGAGGAGCATCGGATATAAAACCATCACCGTTAACACTCCGATAACTGCAAACATCCCAGCAAACACTCGTTCGTGGTCATATGGTCAAGTAAAAAAGTGCTTTGTAAGGGTGACATTTTTCATCTCACCTGCCTTCTGAGGGACAACCACCTCCATCGTTTGGTTCTTCAAGGAGGCTATTAGAGCAGATCTACAGCTCTTCAGGTTGGTCAGCTCTCTGTTCAGACTGAACATACGATCTCTGTTTGCAATCACCTTAAAAACAACAAAACATGCCGTAGGTGGCGAGTTTGCTTTCTGTACCTGTTTACTTTATCCACGGCCTCGTCATCGGGCGGTGGGATCATGAAACACGCCCCAGGGAGGGTTTTGCTCTTCCCTTGGCTGTTCTGAAGCTCCCAGTTCTTATTATCAGCATTGGACTTTAGGATTAGCTTGTCCCCACGTCTCACTGAACCCTAAATAGCGAGATGAAAATAAAAGACATATAATAACAAAAACATCTTCCGCTAAATGGTCAGACTTAACGAGAAACAATCATCTGACTGCCTACCTCTTCATCTACCCAGTCACACAGGGACACTGCGGTGGTGGGTTTCTTGGGCTGAATTCGACGTAACTTCAGTGGGACAACGTTGAGGCTGAGGTCCTTGAGGGCAGCCAGGCGCTGCTCGTTCCTCTTCACTGCTGGTTCATCGCCCTTAGGGTATTATTGAATTCAATCTCAGTGTCTCACACCAACATACGAAGCATACAGTCATCTTTATCATCAAGTAAACACTTTGTGAGCAGGTCCGTGCAGAGAAACGTATTCATCTGACAAAAAGAGTTCGTCATAATGAAGATACCTTTCAAGACAGAGTAGCTGCATAGAAAGTTATACCTCTAGTGCCAGCAGGACCTGAGGATTGCTCTTGTCAGCCAGAGTCTTCGGGTCCAGGGTGGAGTTGAGTCGACTGAGGGACTCAGACAGAGTTTCTGCATCGAGCTGAAACTGCATTGAACACAGTCACCTCTTAACAAAGAGCTACAACCGAGCTGGGAATAAAAAGATAGCACGGCGCGGTGCGGTATGAGCCACTCTACCTTCTTGTAGTCTTTGATGTTGCTCAAGTGTTCCTCCTGTGCAAGACACAAGTTGAGAAAGCCCTGCCACTCGGCCTGCAGGTTATCCCTGTATGTCTGGGGAAAAAAACAAAAACCCTCTCAGTCAATTCACACATTCATCGATGAACTGAGTACCTTCTGTTCAGTTTGATTCTGTTATGTGTTATGCCATGCGACTGTCTGATTTGAACGTATACCATTATCGTTGGGCTGCCGGGGTGTTTCACTTCAATGAGACGATCTCCTTCCTCCTGAAGCTTGTTGATCTCCTTCTCATGTGCTAACAGTCCGTTAGTTTTGAATTTCTGTGTACAAACAGTAACAAAATAAAGTGAGAAGTAGAAAATATGACGTAGTGTTTTAAGTAGGGCTGTGCGATATGACAAATATATATATATATATATAGTGTGATGACTATTGTTTCACTTTTTGTTTTATTGTTTACTGCATTGACTCACAAGTCACACTCTTTACAGCATATTTTTTATAATTTCTTACACACAGCGCAGATGCAAGCAATGTTTTGTTTACTTGTTATTGTGGCCATTATTTTGCTGCTATATGTGAAACTTTAAAGTGTTCCATTTGATATTTTATTACCACTATTCACCTGATATTTTCAACTATATTCACATTTTAGTGAATGAGTATTTTGTTTGCAACTATAATTGAAAAGTGTAATCTATTTACCTAAGAAATATTTTATACACAAGTTGCACAAATGTTAGAATATAATAATCAAATATGTGCACGTACCTTTCATTTGTTGCGTACGTCATTCAAACAGGCCTCTCCGTGTGGGCGTTTTTTTATAAACTACTCATTGAATTCACAGAAAATGTGTGGATTTGAAAGGACATACACGGGGAGATGAGAGGTTTTGATCCTCTCGCACAGCCCTAGTTGTAAGTATTTAAAAGAAATTCCCCTGCAGCTAAGAGGTTATCATGTACTCTACCGGTTGTTCCACTTTAATCGCAGACTGGTGCCTCTAGAGGATTATGCTTGAAGGCAAGGTGACAAACAGTTTCTATGTCTTTCCTAAATCTCTCCATCCGACACATCTTTCTGCTTCTTCTTGACACGTTCTTGATCTCGGCCTCAAAATGCAGCTCACCTCATATTCCATGCGGACGCCCGGGGGGTCGATCATACGGTCGCTCCAGTCTCTCTGGAGGATCCTATCCTGCTGGCCTGACAGGAAGACCAGCTCTTTACTGCAGTTCTGCATGTACTCGTACAGAGACGCCAGGCTGGTGCGTCTCCGCTGGGAGCTCTCCTGCAGAACACGCAAGGTCCGGGTAAATCATACAAATTACACATTCCCATAAAGTATACGCATCCCTCTGAACATCTTCAAAAAAAAAAAAACACAAACTCACGTGAAGTTGAGCATATTTCTCTTTGATGGCGGCGTACTGCTCCTACAAACAGAGAAGATGAAACGCCAAAACTGCCACGTGAGACACCAACGTGATTCATCCAGTGTGTGGTTCTGCGTCGGTGCGTGCGTTACCTTTGAGAAGGTGGTGCTGGGCTGCAGCTGGGCGTTGTAGGCCTCGATCTCCTGGTGCAGAATGTTGTGTGCTGCGATCTGCTTCTCCACATCAGACAGACTGGGGCCATATGCCTCGGCCTGTAAGCGTTTCTGTAAAAGACACGGACGATGCAAACTTTATGAGCACGAAGAAGCCAAAACTGACGGATGTAACAACACATTACGTAAACAAGACACAAACCCTGATAACTCAACAAAACGGATATTTTTTTAGAATAATCTGCTGCATTTCATCATAATAAACAGCCCGAATACAGTACATAATACATTTACCAGGAATTTGTCAAATTATTGCATATTGCAGCGGTTATTACTAAATGTGGGACTTGCTGTGTTTTGAATGAGCTAGAGCTTTGTGGTGGTCTTTGAGCCCTGCCTGAAGACCTCTGTCCTTATCTATCCTGCTAGAAGTAAAAGTAACGAACGAGTTTGTCCACGTTGGCTTTTGACATGACGTTTCTGAGTCTGGTTGTGTTCGTACCATAAATATGATCAGATCAGAGTCAACTATAACGCCGGTCTAACATAGCTGAGAAGTTTAATTTAGTTTAATTGTTAAAAATGTAACGTGCACGGACGAAGACATCCATTTTGGTTGGTTATTACACAACGTAACCGGTTATGACAAAATGCTCGGAAACGTATTCCATATTGCGTTCAAGGTGTGTATTTGATGGTGTTGTTCTGCTCCTACAGACAGAGAAGATGTGGCAGGTTATTACAAATGATGTTGAAGTGTTTTGTCTGCGTTTTGTCAAGTTTTTACACAATGCATTGTTCAAGTAAGTTTGGTGGTTGCTGCTGCAGTAACTGACCAGTTTCTGATCCAGCAGAGGACCCCAGTCAATCTTTTGCGTGGGGTCCAGATCTTGCACCTGGTCGTACAGTTCCCTGTAGACAGCGCAGTCCTTCGCCCAGCGGTCATGGAGATTTTTCACACTGACAAAGACACAGACATACTCAATGGAAAGTAGTCAAAGGGAATGTGGAAGTGTTTGTAGGGAGTATTTCTTAATGGTATGTGGCGTATTTGGGTGTGCCTGTCGGCGTCTGTCTCACTCTCGCTCTATCTCGTTGGCCTGCGGGTGGTGCAGCTTCTTGGCCTTGTCCACGTCCATGAAGAGCTCCTTCAGCAGCCCCTCAGCTTGAGCCAGGTTCTCAGCGTTCTCATTCTGGTGGATCAGGGGCTGATTCTTCTTATCGCGCTCCGTGTCCTGTCAGATTAAAACCTTTGCTCTAATTTCTCAATTCACACGATGACCCGCTTCAGGTCTCGAGCTCTGGTTTCTATGAATGTCTTACCAGTGTCAGCAGCTGCTCCGAACGGAGGATGTTCTTCTCTACTTGGTCTGCATTGATCTGCATGCGAGAAATCACCGCAGCGAGGTCACTGGCCTCTTTCCTGGGCACAAAATACCAAAAACCCTCCAAATCAGTGACACAGAAACCACAGCGTTGACGTGTTGTAGAAGAGCCATGTTAAAACGACGCCACACAAGGACAGTTGTCTTGTTAGGATGTTTTACTAGAGTCATTTACAACACACCTACTCGCTTTTTCAGAGCACGCCAGTCATGAACAGGTGAACACTTCTTGCAGACCTGTTTGTGCTCCGAGGGTGTTTGTTCTGTCATTCCTCCTACCCTGTGATATGAAAGCCAAGTATTTATTCAGACACGCCCGGATCAGAACCCAGGGGACAGATTGCGGGGGAGTGTCCCCCTGTTCCCACCCATTAACGCTCAGGAATGTTGTCTGTGTGACACAAATTCCTACTGAGGACAAATGTGTCACGTGACACCTTCATCTTTAACTAAATCGATGGTGTGATTAATGTCAAATGGGACAATGACTGTTGTAGTCAGTCAGACATTATGGCTCATAGTGGGCGGAATGCCATGGGTGGAAGTCTTTTTATTGCTCCCTTTACTCATACTCTTATCTTGACAGCACTTAACCAAGTCCAACATGTGGGTGATGTTATTCATTACTGGGAGCTATGTTACAAACTGAACTGCTATAATCATTCATGTCGAGTTCAAGTGGCGCGTGCGCATCAGAATCAACGTGAACGAAAGTCACTCACAATCTTATACGCGCACACGTCCTCGTGTTTATGCACATTTTAAGCTCAAGTGTTACTGTAACAGATTGAAACAAACAGACTTAGCTGCAGGGAGTCCCTGCCCTGCCACTCCCTCAGCTCTCCCTGTCTTCTGTCGGTCACAATCTCCACAGCGCTTCCCACTGTGAACCAGCACTCATGTTCCATTATACGTTCAAGCGTCCCCCTAGGTGACAAATCTCATCAAGAGGGCCGGAGATAAACAAGTGCTTAGTCGCCTTGAGGAGAGAGAAGGCGTTATCGACCGCGTGTAACTCCATAAAACATGACTGATGGCAGCATGGGTGAACACACTCCTCTAATCAAACATTACTCTGCCACTGGCCCCTCTGCACAGCAATAACAAGCTGCACAATCTACCACAATGTATCACGAGCTTTCTCTGTTGATCTAGCAACTGAATTAGTCAAAGGACTGGTCTATCAACTGGCACTAGAACTGGATTTAGTGAGTAAACTCAGGTGATACACCCTCTGGGCAAAGACTCAAAGATAAGTGTTATTAAAGAAAGGAGTCGGGCGAGGTTGATGGCAGTCAGAGAAGTTACACGAAGTCAAACTCCACACGACTGAACAATTCAGCTCAATTCAAATAGCATCAGTTCACAAGAAAACAGTCTATGTGTGTATTTTGACAGGCTTTTGTGTTGCTCCTGACCCCTGTGGTTCGATCGTACTGTCCAGAAAACAGCCCCGAATGAATCATGGCAACGAAACGCCCGCATGCAGGTCAGCCCTTCAGAGGAAAACACCATGAGGCAAGACGTAACGAAAGAGACAAGACAATGGACAGTAATGTAAGAAACCTGACACACACACACACACACACAGGAAGCTGTCCCGACTCACTTGCTGAACTTTACAGGACTGGAGTCCTTTATCTTCGACATCTTCGGAGACTGTTGAGGCCTATTTCTGTAATCTGAGTCCAGGTGTTTCTTCTCTCCTCTCTCCTCTTTCCTTCCTCTCAGTAATTCGTCACTGGTGGCGTCTCAGCTGAGTTAAGGAGAGTCCACCTGTCTCAGCTCCTCCCAGACCAGCAGGTGTGTCGTCAGTAAAAGCAGTGGAGGAGCAGACCGGGCGGACCTGTTCCACACTCCTGCCCCTTCACAGCCCTTCACTGTGACTTTACCGCCTTGGAGGTTTTTCTTTCATGCGTTAGTTCTTGTAATTTTACATACGACTGCTGTGTCCGGATTGTGTCTTTTACGCGTGATCCATAAACAGGCTGTAAACCCTGAGGGAGGAAATAGATCTATTGGTTCAGGAAAAAAAAAAAAGAAAAAAGTGGTACAACTTCAACTCCACGCAACACAACGTTATTCCTACCCATCACATCCTTTTTCACATCTGTGACTGTGGTGGAATGTAGCGGAACGAGTCCCTCAGCGGTTGGACATCAGGATCATTGGCAGTCGCTTCAAACGTGATGAATGTCTAATTTGTGAAGATTTTTGTGAAGAGTTTTTATGAGCTTCCTAATAACAAAAAAAAAAAGAAACACGTCTATTTAGGGAAATCTAAACACAAAAAAGGGTAACAGACAGAACCACATATAAAGGTTTTAAGTTTAAGTAAACACACACAGCGGTGGAATGTACGTGAGTGTTATAGCAGGTTATAATGGTCATAACATGTGCATTTCACACTCTGTGTCAACATACAACTGGGAACATACAGGAAATACAAAAAAAAAAGAAAAAAAAAAAGACCCAAGTGTCAGGTGTTTAGTGCGACCTCCCTTTGCACCGAACATGTGTTGAACTCTTCTGTTCAATGTGAGACCTACTGCACTGATCTCCTGCCGTTGTTGACAACACACGTCAATCATTCCTTATCGTTTGCGTTACTTTTTTTTTTTTTTTTTTGTCGAGGCAGAGGTCACGCTAAATACTGACTTTTGCCCGTAGACGCCATTCACATTTGTTTTTTTTTCATGTAGTTTTAAACACTGTGCGCATATTTCACCTTGTCGCACGCGAAATAAATATGTTTGCTCGTCGCCACCCTGCAAAAACAACACAGCTGCAGACTTTTGCACAGTACCGTAATGCAGTACCGTAATGCAGTACCGCATCTACATATAATCTACCCAGCAGTAAACAAAGTGTCTAAATTGCTTTGCTCATATAATAATCAGTAATAACGTATAACACTCTGAAAGGAGCCATTCTGCATAATGACATTTAGCCGATGATACTTTTGCATCTGACATTTTGAATTCAGGAGTTTTACTTGTAAATGGGAGCATTTTTTCTACTTTTACGTGAGGGTGAGAAGATGCTGCAGCTCCGACGCTGACGTTTCATATTATTTGACGGAACCGTTTCGTTTTTCGAGATTAGACTCATCTGTCTGTCTTGGAGGGACAGGACACACTGGTGTCCGATAGCGTCGTGAGGAGCTCATCGGGTGGTCACTGGATCCACAAACCCCGTGAAATGACCCGAACGACAGAGGAGTCAAGGGTCTAGACCAGGGATTGTCCAACTCCGGTCCTCGAGGGCCACGATCCAGCGTGTTTCAGATGTTTCCCTCTTCCAACACACCTGATTCAAATGATCAGCTCATCGTCAAGCTCTGCAGAAGCCTGAGAACGATCCTGATCGTGCGAATCAGGTGTGTTGGAAGAGGGAAACATCTGAAACACGCTGGATCGTGGCCCTCGAGGACTGGTCTAGATCGAGGAACGCGAACTTCACCCGCTGCCAAAAGAGACGCGGATGGAGTAACGCGCTGATTGACAGTAATTGAAAAGACGGTGGAAGCCGAGTCAAACAATACGGCTTTCCGCTTCGATGGGGGAGAAAGGCTTTTCAGCACCCTGCTCCGGCTCATGCCTGCAGCAGGTGTGTCTGATGAACACACCCAGAACAGTCACCGCACAAACCAACGCCCTCATACCTGGGGAGGGAAAAAGTCAAAGGGACAACACAGATTACACAGAGGAGTCAGACAGGACACGGGGAGCTCTTGTCCTTGACCCTCCCTCTAACATGTGTAAAGTGATTCATTTGCAGTAATTTAAAGTAAGAACAGGTTTGACAATATGAAGCATTAAAGTGAAGTCTTCCCTCATGCACAGATTAAGGTGTCCGTGTGTTCTATTAATACCTACTGTATGCAAACCATAAGTATTTGCTTTCATGTTACAGGTGTAGGTGTTCGTGTTATTGGGTCCCGTACCTGTTGAAACTCCACGTTGTGCAATTCAGGAGATAAGCTTCGATTGTCCGCGTCTTCCTCCCCCATGTACGATCACATCAACATAAATTACAAATAAACTACGTTGTGTGGAGAACGAAGATGTGATGGAAAGTTTTTTATTTTTTTTTATTTTATTCCAATACAAGTCCAACATGTTTTTTTTTATGTCAAGAGCAGGGTGTGTCTGCGACCTATCAGGATATGAAAGAAAGAAAAAAAATCTTTGACTCGTATAACTCGAGTGGTATTGACACAGTAAGCGTACCACGCATAGCTCACGCCACGGTCCTGGAGGTATGAAAGCCGTTCCGAGCAGCCGCACCCACGGCTCTTCCGAGGAGCAGCCTTTTCACCCACAGATCTAATCTGGAATCGCTGGGTGCTGACCCGTGAACACAACGCTACGTGTCTGTAGGAACAGGTTCTCGTTCACCAGCTCAGTACACTTGACTTTAACACTTATTTACAACATGTTGTGGTCTTTCACCAACAGGTGGAGCCATTTGTACGTCTCTCCGCCAAAAAAAAAAAAAAAAAAAACCCCATACACGCGGCTGTGCACAGTTCATACTATGTGTTAATGGTCTTTGTTTTTGAAGCTTACGTTCAAATAAATAACATAGGCAAGTTTACTTTTTTATGCTGACGAGAGAAATAAGCTACTTGTGCAGGTTTGCGCCCTTCAAAAATACCACTACCAATTGAACTGAACTTATGAAAGCTTTTTAAATGTATCCCATGTTAATAAAATGGGTTGTAAATCTTTTTTGCTCCATCCAATATAGAGATTTATGGCAATTATTTATCGAACAAACTGTATACCACCCATTTAAAAAAAAAAAAAAAAAGACTGCTGCAGAGATCAGCCTTGTAATATATGCTGGAGATGTGAACAAGTTCTACACACTGGGCTCAAAAGGAGAGAATGAAGTTTAAGTGTAAACCCCGACACCTGCTGGACAGAAGCGGTAGTACCTGTCTAACTACACGTAACAGTTGAAGAAAAACACACTTCTGGTAGTTTTTTGTTTTATTTGAAAGATCATGCAGTGCACTTCCAGGTTAGGAATTTAACATCACTTTCAATGATACATATGAAAAACCAATACATTTGTAATTAGCTAGTACAAAACATAACTAAACATTACTGGAGGAATGTAACAAATTAAATAGAAAATAGGAAAACGTGTGCAACGCCACTATTGCTGCACTGCAGATCTTAAAAAGCTTGATAAGAGGTTTAAGTTGTTGTAACCCTGTTGTAAATACAAAAAACTGAATTTACTGGATTAACTTAAAACAGACAAAAAAGCAATAAATTACTTCTTTCAAGTGTGTATGAGTTTACTGAGTGAACTGAGGAGGCATGGGGTAGGGCACCAGCGGTGGAGGGTGCTGCTGCGGAGCCTGTGCCTGGGGGAAGGGGAACGGGGGATGACTCGCGCCATTTTGGGCAGCACCCTTACCGGGGCCGAACTGCTGGGCCTGGAAGTTGTTCTGACCCCCAAAGGATCCAGTTTGGTTGGTACTAAAGTTGGCCTGTCCGTTACCATTGTAGCTGCCTCCGCTGTAGCCATTGGTGCTGCTGTTGTTGCCTCCATATGCTCCATTTTGTGAATTTGTGCCAAAGGTTTTACTTGGTCCATTGTCAAACCCTCTACCATTATCCCTGTCCCTAAAACTACCGAAATCACGCCTGCCAGAATACCTATCCCGACGGTCATCTCTGTAGTCGCCACCTCTCCCTCCCCTTGAACGACCTGCAATGGATAAACAGTTATGAGAATGATGACTAAAGACTAGGCATGGCTACAATGTTGGTTTGAAAGTTAAGCAGCTGGTTATCTGGTTTGAGATACCTAGGTTCTTAGCTGAACCCATCCACTTTTCAGAGCAAACAGAGTGTAGCAGAAGAGAAAAGAGGCTGTCATTCACAGCACAGTTTCTGTATCTCACCAATTAGATTTACCTCCTCTGTCTTCTGCCATCTGGAGGAGCTTGGGGTTGATGGCCTGGTTGGCCTCACGAAGCACAGAGATGAGGTCGCTGGCCTGCCTCATGTTGTTCGGGGTGAAGAAGGTATAAGCTGTGCCTGTCTTTTGGCTACGAGCTGTTCTGCCAATGCGGTGGATATAGTCCTCAGAGTTGTTGGGGTAGTCAAAGTTGATGACAAATTTGACGTCTTCAACATCTGTAAGATTGTGTTGCGGTGTGGCATAAAGGGAAAGTAGGACAGCACACAGATGTGCGCAGACGCCACCACAACAACCAGATCAGAAACAAGGCCAAGTTAGTACTGTCATCAGGCAGGTGCAGCCTGTAAATCCACAATGCTGCAAAAAACAGGCATTAGACAAAACTAGTAGCATTTACTCCACGGGGAGACTACGGTGGGAAAAGAGAAACGATGCACACTCCATTCACTTCCAATCCACTGGGATGAAATAAAAACCCCTCGTCTTGAACCACTGCCTAACTAACCACCCTCAAAAAGAATGGATCAGAAGTCTTACCATTTTGGAGTATGCATTCACTAGTCCATTCCCATTGCAGCGCACGCCCCACATACTGTCAAGTGACCCTCAGGTGCCGCTACACAGTAGGGCTACTATGCACACTACTGTCTCCTAGTGTGCTTCAACTAACAGGGTAGAACAAATGTCCCTTTGTCACGCACACTCATGATGCTTGCTCTAAAGCTCACACTGCAGTTGTCTCTTGCCAAGTAACTGTAGATCTGAACCAATTTGCAGGATGCCTACAAATAGTGCATCCTCACTCTCGCCATGGCAAGACTTTCCCAGACCCAGTGTTCACTTGACCATAATGTCTCTCGTTGGCAGGTCTCGACATGACTTTGAAACGCAGGCGAGGGAGGAGTGTGAGCTTGGATTTTGTCCAAGTTGTGTCCAACTAGCATGTCCCACTGTCACCAAAAGCGCCAGTAGCCATGTCTTTACAGAGGTGAAGGTATGATCGATCTGGCAAACTGTTCTCCCGACAGAAGTTTAGGAAACTGCAACATTAATGCCACCCATGCTTTACAAGTCTGCACAACAAAAAGCGCCTTCCAAATGACTCGAATGGTTTGCAATGCAGTGCTCAAACATACATGCAAGACTATCGGAGACAGTGCAGCTGGGCTTTGAGCTGGGACACTTAAAAGAGCCTGGGTGTGTGAAGCAGTCCAAACCCTTGCCAGAGAACAGGCGAGCGTAAAGGGGAGGAACTGTGGCCAGCCCTCAACTCTCCCCGCTTTTTTGGCAGGCCAGCGCGCTATGCTGCACTTGGGCCTGGTCACCTCTGTTTATCTGCATGACTGGGAGACCCGTGCCTCGCCAGTCAGGACACCTCCAAGAATCCTCCTTCCCCCTCTGGAGACCTGGGCTTGTCATGCCAAGGCCCTGCCACACAGACTGCTCCTTCAGTTGAGGGGAGAAACTCAGAAAGAAGCAGAAGAGTTAAAGAAAGCAAATATACTTTCTTTTTAAATACATTCAAGTAAAAGGTAGTTCAGGGAGGATACTGACCTAGACCCCTGGAGGCAACGTCTGTAGCAATGAGGATGGGAGCCTTCCCATATTTGAATTCTGGAAAATAAATAAAATAATAAATAAAAATGTATCCTGTAGCTTGTACAGCTCAAATTAACCAATTATGCAAATTTAATGGTGACGCAAGCTTACCATTGAGAACCCAGTCTCTCTCCTGCTGGCTTTTATCGCCATGGATTCCCATAGCTGGCCATCTAAAAAAGATTAATTGTTCCCATTTTAATTCAAACAAGGATTTACGGGATTAATGTAGAAATTAAATAGAAATGTGTGTCGTTGCTTAAGTTCAGTACATACCCGTCCCTTCTCATCCTCCTGGTCAGGTCATCACACCGCCTCTTTGTCTCGACAAAGATGATAGTCTTGTTCTCCTTCTCACTCATGATTTCCTCAAGAAGACGAATGAGTCTAAGGGGCAAAAGAAAGTGGATCCGTTAATAAAAAAAATATTAAATTAACTTTATAATAGCCCAATTAAAGCCATTGTTAAAGATCCGCTCCAACGCTTACTGTTCCCATCTTTAACTTGGTACTCACTTATTCTCTTTCTCTCCATCATTGCAAACGTCAACTATCTGCAAGATGTTGTGGTTGGCACTCAGTTGCAGCGCCCCAATATTGATCTGAACATAGTCCTTGAGGAAGTCTTCGGCCAACTGGCGAACCTCCTTAGGCCAAGTAGCACTCCACATCAGGGTCTGACGGTCAGGCTGTAGAGATGGTGAAATATGAGTCAACACATACCCTCTACATAAGTTATGACTAGTAGGAAGTCAATGTCAATCGAAAGCATGACATTTTTCCTTACATTTGAAGGAACTTACTCTGATTTGGTCAACAATTTTCCGGATCTGTGGTTCAAAGCCCATATCCAGCATTCTGTCAGCCTCATCGAGCACAAGGTAAGTGCAACGCCGGAGGTTTGTCTTTCCTGCCTCAAGGAAGTCAATGAGCCTTCCTGGAGTCGCAATGCAGATCTCAACACCTTTACATAAAATAAAATAAAAAAAGGGGGGAAAAAAACAACAACTTTTGAGTCTTCAAATGTTTAGTTTTGCTTTAAAAAAAAAAAAAAGTTGCATCTTGATAGCTTTGGCAGATATTACGCATGTGTCTGACATAATATACCTCTTTCCAGGTCACGGATCTGGGGTCCCTTTGGTGCACCTCCATAGATACAGGTGGACTTGAGGCGAGAAGCTCTGCCATATTCTGCAGCCACCTGCTGCACCTGCTGTGCCAGCTCACGGGTTGGGGCCAGCACCAAGCACTGTGCGAAGAAAATTATGGCTTAGTACAACTACTACTTTTTGCTCCAAATTCATAATACAACTGAGCACAGTCAGTGCAAATGGTTAAAAAAAAAAAAATTAGTGACAATTATTAATTACTTACAATAGGTCCATCTCCACGCTCCAGGAAAGGCTGGTGGTTGATGTGTACAATGGCAGGCAAGAGATACTGCAGAACAGATACAAATGTTATTTCCATGAATTACACCAATATGACAGTAATAATATAATTCTAAAAGCACATAATGCCAATCAGCAAAACCATGCAACTTACAGAAAGAGTTTTGCCAGAGCCAGTCTGCGCAATGCCAACCATATCCTTGCCACTGAGAGCCAGAGGCCAGCCCTGAGCCTGGATGGGTGTTGGATCTGTCCAGTTCTGTTTGTTGATTACATCCATCACATACGCTGAGATAGAAGGGAAAAAAAAACATTACTGGGGATGCACAAACTGTGTGTGACTTTTTCCCCCCTCAACAAGTCTTCAAACTTACATGGAAAGCTGGCCTCGTGGAACTTCATGATGGGATTTGGACACTCTCTCCCCTTCACTGTAACAGTTTTGGCCCTCCTATACTGTTCAACTTCTTGCTGTAAAAAAAGAAAAAAAGGAAGGCACATGAACCGCTGTGGTCACAAATGATTGCATAACTGCAACACGTGCATCAGCACATTTCAAGGGGTGTTGCATAACATTTACGACCATGCCGCCAACATACCATAGACCTCCGAGCCACATCGGGATGCTGCTGATAAAAGTTCTTCTCAAACTTCGGGAGCTCGTCCAGGTTCCAGTGTTTCTTACGCAGGCGATCGCCGGGATTGCCGAACTTTCCTCCACCGCCACCACCACGATTTCCACCAAAACGAGGGGGACCTCCGCCATAGCTGCAACAGATAAAAGTCTGTATTTACCAAGTCGGATGAAGCTCGGTCAAATAACTCCCGAGCACGCACAATACTAGTTTGGGAACAGCGCCCCGTCTTAACTACGCGATTCTACAAAATCATATAGCTGCTGTATACTTTCCAGCCAGCAGAGGAACAATGGAAACACAGCCGGCATTTTGTATCCGCATTCACTCTGCCACATGGCGAAAAGCCGAAAGCCAGCTGTATGAGCAAAACCGCCGTGCTCCAGAGAAACACAAATTACACCATAGCTATTAAGTTAATACGGGCTTTATCGTGTACGGGTGTGTGTAGTGAGCTGGCACAATAGTATCTAATTCGTCTATAAGCGAGCGCTCTGGTGGTTGGGTATAACTTTAGGATAGCTAACATTTAGCTACCCTGAAGCTAACCGAAAGCGGCTGCGCTGGGACACGAGGCCAGACAAGGCCTTGAGCCAACGACAACAGGCTCCGTTTACCGGCCTGGGCCTTGTACCGAAAAATAAAACCGACCGCTATTTTCAAATCCAAGAGAAATCTCAAACAACCGAACGATAGGTAAGACGGGTTACTTAAATGATACACAGTAGTTATGATGTTTGTCCAGTTATTTTTTCTCGGTTCTAAATCTTGCCGGCCATTTTTCCGGATCACACACAAAAAAAAAAAAAACTCGCCTAAATCACCTTTTTTTAAAAAAGTACTTACCCTCTATCTCTGTCTCTATCTCTGCCGCGGTCTCTGTCGGAATATCCTGGCATATTGTAAACAATCTGTATAAATAAAAAAAGATAAATATACTACACTGTGGTTTAACCGTCGACTAAAATGCCGACCGGCAGTGATGCTGAAATGCCGGTAATGTGAAAATGAGGCCCGGTTTATATCGCAAGAGGAAGTCCCACTTCCGATGTATCCATCCGCCGAATGTCTTTTTGTGATGCGCGTGACATCAGAGACGTGTTTGAAAGTTACACGAAGATTTCTGGTGAAACTTAAAAACTTAAAAAAAAAACTCCCTGCAATTCTGTCTGTAAATGTTACATATGGGTTCGCTGACTGGACTGCGATGTAGTAATTAGAGCAGACAGAAAAGGAAATCAGACTTTTTTCTTTCTTTCTTTTTTTTTTTTGAACGTCAGTCACTCACAAACTGTTTTTTTTTTTGGTTACACCTGAACAAAGCGAACATATATTCATGTGTATGTATATGTATTATTTTTCCCCCTTAAAACTTGAATAAACAAAGTGCTCGCCTGAAAATTCACGAACTTATTTTTTCTGACAGTTTTTTTTTTTTTTTTCTGATGTTGGCGGATGAATATGTCCAAGACCGAAACTTGTAATCCGTCCCGTGGCCATGCTTCCGCGGTGTTACGGTAAGTGACGTCAACAGGCCCAACCCTGAGACGTCTTTCCACTAAATAGTCCCGGCCTGTTTCATAGTTTGTCCATTTTAGTTCTGAAGTGAAAAGTAAAACGCTGATGTTTAGAAACTACAACTAATTTTTCTTCATAAATCTTATATATTGAGCTTCAAAGCAGACCGGTGAGATTCAGCTTTATACAAAAGTTAAGTTCAACTGGATAAAAAAAACAAAAAAACAAGTCCCTTTCGGTAGGTGTGTTGATACTGAAAACCTTGTAATTAAAAAAATATATAAAAGAATGTTATGAACTCTTTATTAAAGGGGCCTAAATCATGTCGTTTTTTATTTATTTATTTTTGTCATAACCTGTTTGAAATATGCACTGCATTACAAATAGTACCTGACATGTTTTTACCACCGGCCCCTTCACTGACTTTGACCCCCTTTCCTTTCCCCCATTGAGCCATCTGCCAGACATTTTAATCCAGAGGGAAGTATCAGTGAATACACAGCGAGTGGTTGGGGGTTTGTGCCATTTACATGTAAAGCCTGGGTCTTTGCATCCCCCAATTGACATTAATTCTCTGTGGGCGTGGCATTAACGAGCCCCAGATAATTTAATCTAAAGTAAAGTGTTCTTTTTTTGTTTTATTTTATTGCCGTAATCTCCTTTCATGGCGGCCATTCAAAAGGGAAATAAACAGACAAGACGTATTTGTACAAGGCCTTACATTGTTAGACAAAGGCAAGTTTAATTAGAACTAATTACACACAAAAATAAAATACTCTTACAAAATGATAGTGTTAACATACATCAAATTGCATCAGTCAGCTATGAGAGATATAGTCCTGCTTGTGGATCATGCTGTTTTTAAAAAAAAAAAAAAAAAAAAAAGAAAGTTCAGTTCTTCAATGAGAGGCAGCTACGGGGCATTGCTGAGCGATGTAGTGTGGGAACAGACAGTAGGGCGATCAGCTTGTGCACTGGACGTGAATGAAGAGGTGAGTGAATATCTGGTAGAGAAGTCACCATTAAATACATATGGCGACCTCGATCTTTTTGTGTGCAATTCCTTTTTTTTTTTTTTTTTTCATTAAAAAAAAAAATCTTTTTCTACTTAAGTTAAAGATAAATTACAGGTCGTTGATCCACATACTGTATATGAACAATATCTTATTACTGTACAAAGCACCATCTGAGGACACTTTTCACTGTGCATACACTTGTCTACATAAAAGAACGAAAATTAACAGTTCGTTTTGTTTGTTTTTTTTTTGTTTTGAGTGTATGCAAACTTTAAGAACAGTCCGCGGTCGTAGAGATTGCTAAACAGGCAGCATCTTTTATAAACATTCAAGAATTTCATTTTTAATTGTAGAAAACGATCCCCCTTTCACTAAAAAAAAACAAAATAAACATTACTGATAGGACTGTATAGCAGGCAAAAAAAGAGGAGTTCATCTCATTCAGTTCTTTCAACCAAAAGCTCATATGGAGACATGCAAAAATGACTGTATGTT
>JAPQRN010000026.1:2877111-2927002 GCA_037367275.1 Coranthus polyacanthus
ACAAGCAGGAGACAGAGGGGGTGACAATATAAACGGTTAGATCCCGTGTTATAAATCTGACAAAACATCCAAATGCTTAAAAACAGACTCAACAGCAGTGAGCAGTTGTGCACTTTGGCGTTCTCCCACTAGGAGGCAGACGTCTATGTAAAAACTGAGACTGTATCAAAAGACAACCAGAGCCTATGGCTTCTTACCTCGCCACTCCTCCGTAGTCTAGCCCCTCTTCTCCTCTAAACTTCACCATTAGCCTTTTCCACAGGTCCTTCGGCCTCATCTTCATCACCTGTCGATACGATTCCTGCAACGCAAACACACATAGAGCGCGTCAAAGGCATGACAGCATCTGTCACACTCTAATATCCAGTAAGGGTTTCCAGTAGCAGTAATGAACCCACCCTCTGCTGTTCCATCATCAAAAACATTACTACTCTATGACTTCATTAAAATGTATCAAAGAGAACTACATTAAAGAGACAGACAAAAAACTAAGTATTTGGTGAGTGCGCTACAAAAACCTCTGCTCTATTTAAGTGTTTTTTTTTTAAGACATAGGCAATGTGGGGTTTAGAGCCATTATAGTTTTAAAAGCATCATTAGTTACACAGTTCAGCTTTATGGGTGCAGAAATAGTTTTAGTTTGAGGAACTGACTTTTTTATTTTGTGTTAGTTTTTCAGGAATTATGAGAAAGCTTCAAGAATGCATGATATCCTGTGTTAAAACATAAAAGACAGATATTTATTGTGCCGAGCTGTTTTGTTCTTGTAAACATAAACCTTTAACACTGTTCGACTCACGACAGAGCACGGTAATTACAGCTAAATCAAAAGCTAAACTTAAGTCAAAAACAAAGCGACTCCATTTTGTTTTAGTTCATATTGCATTGAAAACTGCTGTTTTATTTCACCTAACAAAACGATTAGTTTTACTTTTTGACACTGGTGGGGCAATGGTACAGCAAGCGTCTCTGATTGGCTCTTTTTTGCGAGGCTGGGATCTCTCCGCCTCAATCAGTGTTCTCTCCACGTGCAAACGGCTCACAGCGTCAGGGGGAGGGTTCATTTAAAGTGGATTAGGGGCAGTTATAATAAACACGGGCATAAGACTATAATAACACAGCCCCTTCAACAGCCAGCTTCCAGTGCCCTCCAGATAAAGCACACAACAGAGAGGTGCTGCAAGAGAAATGGGAATGTCTTATCTGCCCAAAAAGTACACATACAGACAGCTCTGACAGTCCACCGGCTAACACTTGCATATTCAGTCATAATTTAAGGCTTCAGCCGGTCTGCCGGAGCTATGCAGTTATGTCTCGCTCAACCTCAAGACGTCCTCTGCCCCTCTCTCTCACATTGAGATCAGCCAACAAAAATGTCTTTGGTCAGATTAACAGACATGGCTGTTCCAGCACATTCCAGCGCATAGTTTATGAGGGTCATGCAGTCTGTTGCAGGTGTTGTTGCTCTGACGAAGGCCTCGCGCCTCCTAGATGCAGAAAAACTCCCCCCGGTGAGAAAATGCAGTTGAGAAAATCCTCATCCCAAACAAAAAGTCTGCTTTAGATTTTGAACAGACTACCTTCACACATCATAGATAACTGTGTGTGTGTGTGTGAGAAATCATTCTCACAGCCAAACAACGACCTTTATATGAGTAGACGAGAAGAAGTGGAAAAACCTTTAGTGAAAGCTCAGCATAGCTTTGGTAAGTCTATAAATAACTTATATAGTTACAAACCACACTGTAGGTGAATAAATTAGAGGGCGAGCGAGCAGGGTGCTGGCATTCGTTTTATAATAAGAGACAACGCAGAGTTGCTTTTATTCAAAACTTACAGTTTAAAGTGCATTTGTTGGCTTACGTTTGGGGGATAAGGAAAACATTAGTTAGTTTCCTTAATTTTGGTTTGCATTTTATTTTCATGTGTGTTCTCTGTGACAGTAAACTACATTTCCCTCTAGGGCGATTGAAAACGTCTATCATTTCATTATGCTCCATTGTTTATTTTGTTGTGTGGCAAACCACATTCTTCACGGCAGTATTTTTTTGTCTTTTGGACGAAGCTTTGCCTTCTTCTACACGGTACAGATGCAGGCAGGAAATCTGCATGAAGGCAACGCAAACAAACAGGGAGGAGAGTGAACCTGACACAGAACGGGGTAATTGTGAACAGGAGAAGGACTCTGACCCGAAAACAACGGGTCTGTACAGGGGTTAGTTCTGTCATGTGGACGTGGTGTTTGGGTATGAAAACTGGACGAACCTTTTACCACCTACGTAACAATCATGCAAAAAAAAAAAAAAAGTATATATTTTAGGCCTGTATTTTATGTGCAACTGTAGCTGAGAGTGTCTTCTGTTTCGCTTTTTATGTTTTATACATTAATATTTTATATTTTGTTAAATGCTTAACTGAAAATTAGCACAAAGCTTCTAAATAAGAATAAATAAATAATCAAATATGATTATGTACCTCATGTGCGGAATAAATAAGTCAAAATGTAATAAGAGACTTTCCATGGGTTCATATGAACTATTCATTCATTGAATCTATTTTTATTATTATGTATTTATTCATTGAAATGGCTTATATCAGATGTGAGATTCCCCTCTGAGCTGAATTAAGTAGTTTCCCATTTCTGAGCATCTGTAATAACTGGCATCCCTTTTAAGTGTCAGATGATATGATAACATGACTGCATAGGCTTGTCTCAGCCTGTATCTTTCCACACTCACCTCAAAGATCTCTTCCCGGGACACCTCGATGCGGCAGTGGCCGGCCTGAGGCTGCTGCTGGGACAGCTCTTGGCGGAGGATCTTGAGCTTCTGAACAAGGTCTCTCTTGTACTTGGGCACCGTGAGGCACTCTGCCTCCTCTGGGAGCTGACCAGGGGACACCAGAGCCTGCTGGGCCTGATCCTTCAACTGGTTCTGACGACTGAACGGAGCAGACGGAGGGTTGGGGGAGGGGGGGTGGGGGGTGGAGACAGTAAGACATAGAGGGACAAGATGAATGTTGATAATTAGAGGATTAGATGTACCTGTGCCACATAAACAAACTTACACGAGCAAAAATAACAAGAGGAACACCACAAAACTATCTGTGAATGTCTCTCTGTGAGTGAGTTTTTTTTCTCTGTCCTTTGCTAACTGCAGAGAACGAGGAGTAAACAAACTGAGGTCATCTGGGAAGCACATCAAGTCAAACAGCTGCCTCAAGCCTTTTACAGACAGACAGAGGTGGAGGTGGGATTACAGGAGGTAACACATCTACTTCACCCACTCACAAACACACACACACACTCCTGTCCATCTGGCAGAGACGGCTGAACTAAAATAAGGCTTTCTACACTAAAGCAGCAGAATTTGACCGAGGCAAGCTCTGCAAATAAATCCTCTTCTGTTTTTGACTCTTCATGTACACTTGAGGTAGAGTAATGTAGGGTCATCGAGGCCACCTCTTAAAAGCAGTGACTATACGGCTGTGCAATACGACCATGTAGGAAACTGTCTATTGTTTCATATTATGCTACGTCGTTTATTTTGCTGTGTCACAAATCATACTCTTTACGGTAATATTTTTCATCAAATCTTTGCATTCTTCCACGTGACACAAACGCAGGCACGGAATTCGAATGAAGGCAACACAAACAAGCACGGAGGACACTGAAAGTCAAACGGAACGGCGTAATTTGGAACGGGAGAACGACTCCGACCAGCCAAGACAAAACAGGGAGCTCGTACCTAAAAGAGGGGCGACTTCAGTCTCTTGGGTGTGGCTTGGATATAAAAGTCTGACAGGACTGAACACCGTAGTTTGTACATTATACCGCAGGCTGGTCCCGGCAACAAACTTAAACACCTCTAACCTCGCGCTATTTTAGATTTTGTTACATGCACAAAGGTTCTAAAGCAAAAGAGAAAAAAACAAATATGAGTTTGTTTGTAATTCAAAACATAATACGAAATAGGCCTTTCCATAAGATCTTTTTATCTTTTTATATAAACGGCATATGAATGTGTCAGTGTTATATCGGTCCGTGTGACTGTTTTAAACTGTGATAAACTGACATTTTTATCCAGATTTTTGCAACAATTTTAAGCAACACTTTTGGATGCTCATTACTCATTAGATGACTGGATCACAAATATATTATTTATGTATATTATTTAAGTAGGTAGTACCTTGGTCAAGGGCACTGACAGGAGAATTAACCTAGCATACATGTTTTTGTCGGTGGGGGAAAGTGCAGGTCTGTTTTTAGCCTGGCACCTGGGTCGCTGATTACTTTTTTACAGACAGTACTACAGACATGTTTTTTATACTTAAGTGACTGACTGGAAACTCTAACATGATGGCTGTGTGTGATTCGTGATTACGTTCTTTAACTTGAAGAACCACCTCTATCGTCTGGAAACTGAACTAAATAAAGCGATAATGAATGATCACAATGTAATTTTAAATTGGAATTAACAATACCATACATTTGTCTTTTGTGTTTAGGGTTTATTTTGTCAGCTATAAAACTTGACAAAATGTGTTAATGTTTTGAAGTTTTACTTTTTTGATGTTGGAAAAAAAAAAAAAAAGACTTTATCATTATAAGAATGAAATTAAAGAATATTTTTATCGTAATAATTCCATATCCAATAATAAATTATATGGAATATCCATATTCCATATAAAATTGGGATATGAGATTCTGCGCATATTGCTCAGCCTTACTGGAATATTTTGACAAGTCAAAAAGTTTGTCTTTCAACACAGACATAATACTTGAGGGTCTGTGATAAACAGGGTTTGGAAACATTAAATTTAACCACTTGAACAATAAAGCGGTTCACCACAGTATTAACAGCGTGACTGTGAACATCATCTGTGGTTAATGCTGACAGAGGTCTCGACTCTGGCACAGGCTACAGGATGCAGAACACGACTTTTGAACCAGGCGCTGTGTTTGAGGAGAAGGCCTCAGAGGGTGGCACAGTAGGGAGGGGCCACACAACACACACACACACACACACACACACACACAACACACACAGAATCAAAAGACCCTTTATGGGGCCGGCACTAAAGGATTATTTGCACAATGGCCTTTTGCACTTCAGTGGGGGGTAGCAAGCATGCTCAACCCCGAGCAGGGTCATAAACACCAGACTCTAGAGCTGTGCACAGAGGGGGGTGGAAGCATACAGTACATATATCTATGTGTGTGCATGTGATGTGGATATGGAGGCTATATACTGCTATGATAACCTGTAATACGCTAATAAATGTTTTCACACATCTTTTATCGCTTTTCAACAGAGCAACGAAAGGGCGAGCCAGTTAAATGTATGACAGAATGTAGCTGTCAGAAGCTAATTTCGCTGTAGACTGCTCCTCTCCAGTATCCACCCAATACTTGCATTCTCCTCCACCACAATGACAACTTCGCCCAAACAAAGTGACTGAGTTTGGTTTCTGGTGTCTGCCCAGTAAAATCCAGTTTGGCTTTTCAATCACTTCCTGCTATCCCTGAAAGCCACAGGGCCCCATAGGATACTCGAGACCTCCTCTTGAATCCCTTTATTTCCTGCAGACTAGACTCAGAAGGAGGGAAGGCAGAGGAGGGGTGGGTGTGTGGGGTGGAGGGGGGTCAGGAAGTGCACTCTCCCGACAGCACCCAAACACTGTAGACAACTCAGAGGGTGGGTGGGAAGGAAGGAGGGAGCAGGCACGGAGCATCTCTTCCTGCACTTTCACCCATAAATCAAACATTCCTGGTCTGTCTCTCAGACCGTCTCGTGGATGCAGGTTAACATATCCCAGAGTTCTTCTTTACTGATGGGAAACGATGAAAGCTACCTAAAATCTCTCACTGCATGACGAGAAATGAAATAAACATTTTTGCCATGTGACAAACCCCAAAGTTCTTGGCAATAACAGAGGGCAGTTCTGCAGCCAGGTCTTAAAAGGATTCACTTATCTATTGGACAGTGACCTTGACCAGTCGGGGTGCTTGGATTGAGCAGAAGATTGCAACATCATGAGGGAAATATAACCAAAACCGTGCTCTGGATGATCAGGCAATGTCTTTAGCAAATAAAAAGAGCAATAAAACTACAACTTTGACTGACATATATACGTATATCAAACATTTTTGTGGGATGACGGCATATACTGGGTGAAAATTTCTAAAATCCCTGTCCTGATAAAAGGCAGATGTCTTGATGGGAATCCATGATGACTGATATCTTTTCCAGAGTTTTGTCACTCCAGAGTCTACTCTTTCTGCAGTGATAGAGCAGCTGCAATGCTCTGAGCTGAAAGATTAGGACCAAAACTGCACCAAAAACAACAACAGATCATCTGTTACAAAATTAAAGTAATTAGAATGGAATATGGTGGAGATCTGTACAGCTCTGCAGCCCAAATCTAACACTTCATATGGTGGCATAAGCATCAAACATCAGTGTGTGTGCATGTGGTATGGATATGTAGGCTACATACTGCTGCATGCTAATCTGTAACACCCCAATGCATGTTTTCACACAGCTTTTATCTGTTTTCAAC
The DNA here is from genome assembly GCA_037367275.1 of Coranthus polyacanthus. Classification (NCBI taxonomy): domain Eukaryota; kingdom Metazoa; phylum Chordata; class Actinopteri; order Kurtiformes; family Apogonidae; genus Coranthus; species Coranthus polyacanthus. The sequence goes on from JAPQRN010000026.1 coordinate 2,883,673, forward strand.
TGAGCAAAGAAAGAGTGAGCCAGTTAACTTATCTATAACAAGTCTAGTACTATATTATGTTGTATTCACTTATAAATATGCATTTTACCTTTTTAAGTTTATTAGATAAGGACAGATAGAGTATAGGGATAAACTGAAAACAGCTATCCAATCCAAGTGTCATAGTGTTCGTTGGTGAATGCTAATTTCTTAGAAGGACTTTTATGAGATTAAGAGGTTCAAACAGTGAGGTGAAAAGAAAACACACTGGCTGCAGTAAGATACCATACAGCTGAATAAAACAAAGTGCAGCAGGACACAAAAAGGTAACACATTTAAAGGCATTACATTCAAAAACTAGGCATGAGTACAGGTTTACACTGACCAGGATTTGGTAGCTCTCTTATAAGTGGTCAATTCTGTGTCAAATTTCAAATGATCAGGTTTAATCAGACTGCTCCTGTTGTAAATGATAGCTGCACAAAACCCCCAAAACTAATAGTTACAGAGATGCAGTTTTTTTTTCCAGTGTGCAAAAGTATTCCTGTGATATTAGTCAAAAAAACATACCCACTTCCTGGCTTTGATGTGAACTAATTATCCTACCAGGATACGTATACCATAGAAATTTTATGCATGAGATTTTCACACATCTGGGCATAATCATGCTCATGACAAAAAATCTACATCAAAAACAAATGTGGCGTGCCAAGCTACATTTTATAAGACTTTTTAGAGGGCCACAGATGAAAAAAAGAAAAACGAATACAGAATCCCAAACACGTTCTTTGATCCGTCAGAACGGGAAAAAAGGAAACCTGATCTCTCCGTCGATGCATTCCGTCTCTCTCTGCACGGAGAAGGAATAAGGTCAGGCGGAGGAGGCCCACCAAGGCTCGTATACGGCTCCACCTTTGTAGAGCAAGGACTTATGGGTAATTCTATGGCTATCGTAGCACAGTATGTGTTTGAACAGCTGCACAGGGGAAGAAAATGTGCACACGTGCAGGCATGTACCAAGTGCAGAACCATGAACGAACACACATGTACCTACACAGATTAAACACACACACACACCTCATTCATTGACTTGGGCATCAATTTATGCTCTGTTTCCTCGACGTAAGACGCTCCTCAGACACAGCAGCCTAAGTTTCCACTCCGCTATCTGATGTCTGGCCAAAGCCAGCTTTGTGACGGATTGTGTGCTAAAACGCCTTTATGATCAAAACCTCTGCGGGGCTGAGGAATTTGAATTTTTGTGTGGAAAGAAAGGAGTGTGGGGGAGTGCTTAAATCTGTATGTATGCCTGAACGTCTGCTCAGCAGAGGGGCTACTCTGAGCGCTGAACCTCTACAGGTGGTGAACACACCTTGGCACAGGATCGCACTGTAAAACATTCTCTGAGGGAAAAGCAAAGTGAGCGCGTCTGTGAATGTCTGAGAGTGTGTTATTGTGTGTGTTCCTGTCTGTGTGCAGTGAGGACTACTGGCATGAAACTCAAACCTTACCTGACATTCTGACTTTCGATGCCTCCTCGAGAACCATTGGGGCTTGGACTACAGATGCAAAACAAAGGGGGAAAAAAAAGATGGATCATAAATCAGTTACAGACACTCGGCACTCTGTTTTTATACCCTGTGTTTTAGGAGTTCATTTATTTCACTGTTACATTTTTCTGGCTCAAGGTTACTGCAGGACTCACTTAAGGACTAGATGCAGGTTGGCAGAGAGGCGTGGATCTGTGAACTGTGTTGTTCGGTTGTTGTGGTCGACAAAGTAAACTCTCCCGGTGGCAGTGTTTCGTATCTCCCATCCAGGGGGTAGAGGGCCCAGTTCCTCACAGTTCACATTGCTCAGATCTCTGCAACAGAAGAGTAAAAACAATGAAGTCGTCAGAACTTTAAGGAAAACCGAGGCAATGCTGGGTGGGACAGGAGAAGAGACACACATCAAATTCTAGGTATAAAACATACCAAAGCGCTGACTAACTGGACTCAGGCGGACAGCAAGATTCAGAGATGTCTGAGAAATCACTTTTATTCTATTTTTCTTCTTCCTCCCATCTAAATTATTTACTGCTGCCCTGCAGCCCTTTTCAGCTGGACTCCATGGAGACAAAAAGGTTCAGAAATTGCAGCAGGCTCGCTCTGTTGGCTCGGACTTTTCTCTTTTGGAGAGTTAAAGCCAAAAGGACCCGAGTCTCATGAGCAATGAAAGCTTGGCAGCTAATCCATGTGCTAATGTTGGAGCTGTCTGAAGAACACTTGGTAAGGTGTGGCGTGACCAATGGCCTCCTATCAAGAGCAATGAAAAGATCATCTATCACTCGTATAATGATAGAATGCAAAACAGCAGTGGCCAGGTATTATAATATCAATCATGTTTTATTGACAGCATCTGGAGGGCAATCAAGCCTGTTTTTGCACTTGTATATGTGTGTGTATGTGTGTGTGAATGCTTTCTGGAGTATGGTAAGCAGCAGGAAAACAAGTCTGAGTGAGTATTGCCCGTGAGCCTCTGGTATGGCTGATTGAGACCTGTGTGCTGTCGGCCATGTGTCCCAGAGCGAGGCCTTTCAGCGCTCGTGCCAGAGCCCCGTGACATTGGTCGTCTCACAGCATGTCAGCCTCGTAATCAACTGCAGGTTTACGGCAAACAACAAGGGAACCGGGACTAAATGACTGCCATGACACAAGCTGTGGGCAATGTCAGTTATGTCAGCGTCGACGGGTAAATTCAGACATCCAGCAGGGCAGGCTCGTTTACGGAGTCTGCTTTATTCTGTGGTTACAGTAAGCTGGAGAGTTTTAAAGCAGACTATTGGCAGAATGGAAGAAAACACCATGTGCATCATGAGGCCAAGAGGCATAAGTCGGGTTTCCATACAAATCCATCAAAAAATTTAATTTAATTCTCAGAAAACTGGCAAACGAAAATGATAATTTATGAGCCTTTCCCTACACTACTGTGAATATTAAAGAGTTGGCTTGTCCAGATAAGCAGGAAGTGGCCATATACTATCATACTACCTGAGCTGATAGATGTGACCAGAGATCTTTGACACAGAATTTCTGAAGCTGAAAAACTGAATCTGGCTTTACCTTTGCCCCCCAAACCACTAGTAGACATCGGATTCTTCCTTTGCTTCTGAGAATTTGCCACAGTTTGCCCAAGCCTTTGTCTATCATTTGTTTCTGCAGCTCTTGATACACGGTAGTGTTTTGTTGCTGTTACCCATCTAATATTATTATTTATATTTGCTTCTTGCAAGCAACGCTGCAGTCTCCCCATTGGTCCACGCATGCCTGATGTTTTCATCTGCTGCAATCTCTCATCTTTCCTAGAGTTGAAGCTTGAGGGACATTTAAGTCACATGATTTCTGTATGTCAGCTTTTATTCTCTGAATCCGTTTCTATCTATCTATCTTATTTTTTATTTGTACACCAACTTTTCCATTTTTTCACATGGGCATTTCAAGTAAGGTTTTTGTTACACATAAATTGAAAATGCGCATAAAAACAGTTGGATGAAAAATGCAAAAGGAATACAAAGTTGGGCATTTCCCACAGATGTCTCAGTGCACATACCTGGGTACTCTGGGGTCATGCCACGTGCTAACACCTGTCTGAGTGTGGAGAAAGTACACTTGGCCCTGCTGAGTGGTCCGCTGCTCTGTAGAAGGATAGAAATGAAGGATTAAACAAAGCAGAATTTCTAGTTCCTTGGTTATACGTATGTGTAAATAAAAGATCATTGTTCAACAAATACACAAAGAAATGGGTTTAAGATGTATGTAACATGAACTTGCGTTAAACTCATGTGTCACAAGTAGACAAATTGTGCTTATGTCTACATAAGAGAGAGATATCACACAGATGGAGATAAAAAGACTGAGTCAGTGAAGATCCCAAATGGCAGCCAGGAAGAGGCGGAGGAGGTGAGAGACAGAGAGACGAACATTGGAGAGGAAAGGAGAGGCGAGATGGGGTCGTCTGACGTTTGAGTTGGTGAGCTCATTCATCACAGCCTGACAGAGATATTTCCATGGAGCTGCCTGCCAGAGAGCTCCTCTCTGGCATCCCTTTGGACCCACCGCCCTGCTTTAACATGCATGTACACATAACCTTCCAAACCCACACCACACACCCGATGAGTGCACACTATATGTCTGAAACACGGGGCAACATCTCACATGAAAGGACAAGAGGAGCTGACAAGACTTTATAGAAAGTGCACAAGAATTTAAAAAAGCAAGGACAGAGATAGAGAGAGTAAGAGAGATAAGGAGACAGCGATCCGAGGAGCCTCTTAATCTAAGAGACCGTGATATGCTCCTATGACTCTGGCTCCCAAATCCTCCAGAAGATTTTACTTGGAGGATAAACAACACTCCCAAGGGCTGTGTGGGGGATCAGAGCATTCGCGTGTGTTTTCTCTTACATGAATGCGTCTGATTGTCTGAATCTGTGCAGAAAGGAGAGGCGGGAGGGCAGAGAGAACGGCTGCCGCCAGCTTTTAACAGCTAGATCAATTCAATTAGATTGTCTCAAATGGAGCCAGTATTTCAGGCTCCTCGTGTGGAGCTGCAGAGTCATGAGAGGGCTGCTGGACTGAATGAGGACACAGATTAGCTGGGTTACCGAGCCCAGTGTGGAGAAGGAAGGAGGGCAGAGGCGAAGCAATTAACACAAGAGCATTACACTGATAACACCATTCAGACTGGTAGGTAGAGATGGCTTTTGTAGAGGATTAAAAAACCCAGCATACTGTGATGTACCCAAAATATGAAATACATATGGTATATTTTAAAAATGGTGGAAAATGGTGCTAAACAAGACAGCCATCTGTAAATTCATCTGCAGAGACGAACTTTGACCTTTTACTTTTTGTTTAACTTTCAATACAGCTGAAATTGCTGCACAGCTGCTGTGAGTAACGTGTGTATGTTTACTTTGTCAGACAATGTGGAGGTTATAAAATAAAAGATTTTTATCACTACTGCGCAGCACCTTGGAAATTACTTACAAAAGGCTGCTTGTCTTTATATGCTGTGATTAAATGGGTATTTCGACCTCATTCGGCTGTCTGACAACATAAACTAAAAAATATGTCGATGAGAACAGCTTTTCAGTGAATTCAGCTGTGTTAAAACACTACAATACTGCTCGTTTTGCTTAATCACTACTATCCATTAACGAGTCAAACTGATTTGAGGTTGTTATTTCATCATAGTTTTAAAATAAATTCTTTCTTGACACCGGACCAGCAAGAAGAAAATCCTAGTGGAAACTCTGCTGTAACGGTATTATTGTTTATCTGCTTTTATCTGGCCATTTCCTGTACGTACAGAACATACTCAATGTGCAATTGCAAATACTTAAATGGGGGCTAACTAATAAAGCTTTATGATGCATATACATTAGGTTTCTATTTTTTCAGCTGCAAGACAACCTGCAAAAGTGATGTAAATGTATCACTATACTAGGCTTTTCAATGGCTCGTGTGCATATTTACATATACAGAGCATATTCCGTCTGTGGCTTCCCACTAACCGTATCCCTCGGGGAGGTCCGGGGGTGTGTGCAGGTGAGTTCTGCTCATGTAGTTGCGGTGCCTCTGGGAGCGGACCCGTCTCTCCTGGGCACGCTGGTCGCCGTCGCTAGCTGGCAACGCCGTGGTAGGCGTGGCCCCGTTCGTGCTGATGGGCGTGTTTTCATCCACGATGCAGCTGAGAGGCCGCCCCGGGCTGGAGTACTCGGACGCTGGTCTGAGAGACGCGAGAAGGAAGGAGAGAGAGGATGAACACAACTGTGAGCTAATGGTGACAGTGTAACAACGTCTATGGGAAAGCAATAGAGGAGGGAAGAGGAGAACAAATCAAGACAGAAGCAAATCAATAGACTGCATTCTGACAAGAAAATTCCATACAAAGTGGCACATAAACGGGCCATTATACCCGCCTGAGGACAAGGCTGGTAGCAACTCACTTTCTTAGGTAAATGGCTAGAATTAAGACATTTTTTAAATGCCACATGGAATGACATTTAAGACCAACTTTTAAAAAAAACAAAACACACTCAGTGTTATTATTAGGTTATTTTGAACTTCCGCACTTTGAATTTAACCACTTTCTTCATCAGGTAATCATTTTAATGTTGACATGACAAGGGAAAAAAAAAAAAACACTGTTCTGATATCAAGTTGACCTGCCCTTTTTCCATTTTTTTTCCCCTCACCATCTGCACTCATGATCTCACGCTGACATCTCATGAAATCACACCGGTCCTGTTCTAACCCACAACACACCTGTTAAATGACTGGCTGTTTGTGTCACTCGTAGCATGCCCTTTATGAGCCACAGAAGGAGCACGGTTGAGCCAATGGCAAAAGAGTGCAAAAGAGTGCAACCCTGCAGCTGTTAGCTTGAGGCTTAAGTAGAAACAAGCTAAAGTTACTTAAGTTGGATCTGTGCGGCATTAATGTGAGAGATGTTCAGTAAATTATTTTTAAAAAGTAGATGTTACCAACTATTTTTGTGTATCTTTATTTTGCTATGTCAAAAAAAGACACACAAAATCTTTTTGTCCATGTCTCAGCATTTTTATTTAACATTTCATAGTCTTTCATCTTTTCATTCTAGTGAAAAAGACACAATGGCAAAGTTATCTTAATGGGGAATATGACGCCACTGAATAAATCAAATGTACTGTTACAATGAAGAAATTACTAATTTCTCTGAATTTGAACACTGTTGGAAACATGTGATATAATGTAAGTACCCAAGTCAAGGAAATATATAAGACAGACTGTTTTTAGATAAGGTCTTATTTTTAAATGAATGAATTCAATGCCTTTTTAAGAATCTGTGGGAACCCTGTGATTGGGACAGTTAGGAAAGTACCCTGTGTAAGACAGAATGGGAAAGAGACACCTCGATTTCCGCTTTTTCCAGCTCTATGACTTCACTGTCTGGAGCAGTCTGTTTGACACCTATTTTGAGGAGCCCACTCTACTTTTGGACAGAGTTTCCCCACTTTGGGAGATCAGAGCTGAGGTCTTCTCATGGACTTGCAGTTGTTAAATTTAAGAGGTCTGGGTTGGAGTTTCTGTGGGCTGTAGAGTGTACTCACCTGGTAGGCCTCTCCCACTGTGTGGTGCGTGTGATGTGGTTCAAGTACTGGATTCGTCCAGACGCGGTCCTCCTCTCCTCCCAGCTGGGCAGCAGAAACACACACAGACGCAGCAGTGAGCGGACATGGTTAAGCGGCCACAGAACCATCTCGCAGTGTTGTGTCTCGCTGCTCTGTCTCACCACAGGCAAATATTATATTCTGTATATCTTAACTCTCTGCACCTGAAGGCAGCGCTTACTATTTAGGATTTGAAAAAGTCTTAAACAAAGCCTCTTGTGAGATGATAAGAGATTTCCCCCAAACAACTCACCCATCTGGAAGATCATTGTCAAACAGCCGACTGCAGTCCACCACAGGGCCTCCTGTGCCTATCCGGTCCCTAGACTGCAGGCTCACTGCAACAGCACATGGCAGACAGATGCACACTAGGATTACTAGACAGCAGATTACAGTGTAGGCAGATATTTTATCGAAGCACAAAATGGAGTAATATATTTTTACGAGTAACAGGAATAGGGTTCAGTTTTTTCGGTGGCACCCTGGAGGGTCTGGTTAAAAGGTATGTTGCATTTTTATATAGCTCTTTATTTTTCCCATCTGGAGGGATTGTCTGGTAGTATGACATCGAATGATGAATATTACATGGCAACTGTGTGCAAAGCTTTGCATAATGATGGCAATAACATTTCAAATGTACATTTTTATATATATACACAGGAAGTGGCCAGGAAGTTTACATGCATCACATCAACACAACATGAAAGGTCATTCCAGGTCTTTTAGTACCTCAAGAACAGTCAAAGCAACTAATTATGGATAGCTAGATAATTTAAGCAAGACTATTATTAATGGAATTTCACATCCAACTGCTAGGTTCAGCAAAAATGGGTCTTTAACTTTAGAAATGAGGTCTCACTTAATGAAATTTGGAAATCTAATTCGCACAATGCAAGAGGTCTTGTCCTTTCCACACTTGAAGGTTTTAGCGACGTCAGAATCACGGAACATGGTTTGAAAGTGCTCACATATGTCTTTATTACAGTGCGATCAATACAACTTTTCCCAAAAACACATTTAAAAGCAAGGCTGAAGTTAATACAGCTTTAGAAAAGTAATGTAAACCAACCATCTTTAAAGAGATGTCAAAATCATATTTAAGACGTCTTTGTGCTGCCATTGAATATTAATAGAAGGTCTACATGTCGTACGTCTGACCTCATGGTGAGAGACACTCTAATGTGACTATTTCACATATTTGGTCTTTGTGAAACACTTCTTTATTTCAAACTTAAGTGACCATGTTCCTTCTCATTGCATTCCTGTTGAGTGACCGTTTGTACTTACCCACTATCTGGCCTCTGACTGTGTCACTGTCATTGGGACTGAGCTTGTTCAAGTCTAGTCTCTGATCTGTGAAGGAGACAACAGAAAGAAGAGTGGGAATTGGAGAGTGTGTAGAAGAAAAGGGATGACAAGGGAAAGACAGAGAGAACATCATGAGACAAACAGGAAATGAGAGCGGAGATGAAAGAAAGAGGAGACAAGAAAAAAGACGGGGGCTCATCTGTTTTAAGGGAATACATGTAAACTTCCATGTGTTGGGACACATTATTTCTTCCTCAGACAAGTCCCATTGCTCTGTATCGTTTACATCACTCAGAGTCTATCCCTCAGTCTCTCCCTCATTATCTGTCTCTCATTCTTCTGTCTGTAGACCACAGCTTGGCTGTGCCCTGGAACAGATGGTTGGGTCTGTGGAACAGCCACAGGCTGTAAAAATCTCACTGAGCCTCGGTACAGAGCAGGCTTCAGTTCAAATGCAGAGGTCAAACATTTGACAAATTTCAGTACAAAGCCTGCACTATTCCGCTCAGTCTTAGCATGGACATGAACTTCTGCCAAAGTCTGGAAACTCTTTGTCTGAAGTTCTTAAAGTCTGCGGAATTTGAGAGTGAGGGAGAAAGAGAGATCAGGCGGAAAGAAAAAAAAAAAAAACAGACAAAAATAATGTCCAAGTTGCCTGCAGACATGAGAAATGCCACTATCTGCTCTCTGTTGTCTGGGTGTCATGCAGATCAGCTCAGGATGTCTGTCTAGACTAAACAGGGACCAAAACAGGCATTGGTCAAACCGTTACAAGGCTGGCCGGAGGTCAGCAGCCACAGAGAAAACAGAAAACACACACACAGACACAGACAGTAAAAAAGTACGCAGAAAAGCACACTTACACTTTGAGATTCATAAAAGTACGTACATTAAAATACTCACAAAGACAAGACAGACAGAGACTCTGCAATTACACATAAATGTTACAGTCAAGCAAAGACACTCTGCAATTATACACAGATATTGCAGTCAACCCAGTTCCCTCTCTAAGGTCTGTGGAGAACTGCAACTGCTGGTAAATGCACACAAAAAACAAAAGAATGGCAAATACTCACAGGGGGGAGACCACAACAGAGAGAGCACAACAAATCTATGCTTACACTTAAATAGCTGTACAATTATGCATGTCTGCGTGAAATGACCGGTTGTCTAGATCGGCAGACGGAGATAGAGAGAGTTTAGTCACAATGGCATTTTGTGTGTGTGTGTGCGTACATGCTGCCAGTCTATGGAGGAGACCGAAGGAAAACTAAAGGGTGAGGACGAGGCCAGGAGAGAAAAGGAAATGCAGAGGCAAACCACTCACAGCTGTGGCACAAGGTTCAGGTTTCCTGTGTCCCTCCAGGAAAACAACAGCATCAGGGGCTTCTAGGAAAAGCAGTGGGATTCTTTCCCTTTTCTGCCTACAAAGCTACAGGTACCAGCTCCCCTTGCAGAAAACTCACTCCAGACCGCTCTGTCAAAGCTACAACCGTCTGGCACCGCTTTTACTAAGAGACATTTACTAAAGCCTCAGTCTCATTTATCCACTTAGCTTCTGACATGAGATAGTTTTTTGTGTAATTGCGGGGTGATGGTGATTGGCGCTTCCTGTTCTGGCAGGGGCAGAGTGCTGACCCCACTCACACCGTGGTCTGGCCTCTGTCAGACCCAGTGAGGGAGACAGGACACTCAAAGGAGCTGCTCCAAACTCTGTCACTTAGCTCTGACAGCAGCACTGTGTTATTAACCTCTGCTTCTCATCACGCTACACGTATAAGACTGCCTCCATGGATGTGGAGACATTTAAACATTAGGGCTGCAGCAGTCAGATGATTCTGTAATGGCATGAGATTGACATCTCATAAATAACTGCAATTAAGAGAAAAAATTGAAAGTAATGAAGTGAGTAAATTAAATGACACAGTAATAGGTTCCAATGCATGAAGGCGTAGTGTAAGTAGTTTGGCAGCAAGACCTGCACTGCAGCTCTAATGCAGGACAGACGTCCAGATTTTTTTTTTCCTCTCATATGCTCTTTTGCAGTGATTTACTCCTCAGCACAATAGCAAACATTTATAAAAGAACTAATAAAATGACCATCAACTGGGTAATAAATTGTAACCCCTTTTGTGACATTTGTCCAAGTGTGAGAATTTTTTTTTTTCAGAAGGCATGTTCTATTATCAACTTGGAAATTCAAAGAGTTTGCTGAAACAATTTGATTTTTTTGATTTTTTTTTTTAAAAACACAGAGTTTTTAAGTTTTTGTAGAAAGGAAAGGGATGGTTTTAGCATCTAATTATCAAAAATGCTGTAATGAAAGAATGGCACATGCAGGTTTGCATGTATTTAAAAAAAAAAGACTTAAAATAAGAAAAAAATAGAAACTGTCCTGTTTTAAACAGGCTTTATGGCCATTTGAGTATAGATTTCTGAATGTACCCGGTGCAATTTAAAGCAGTGTGAATTTGTCAGTGCCCATATATTCGAGGTAGACTGCAGAGTTTATGAGGTGCACTTGAATGCACCTTACAGTCAGTGCGTCTCAAAACAGGAACAGTGTGCAGGTGGCAGCTCACTGAGGAGTGATGGTTGAAATTTGTAATCACAGAAGGATAACAGCAGAATGCAGCTGACTGGCAGGAAACATTAATCAACTTTAACTGGTTTTGACACCAATATGAAGTGCCCTGATTGGTGGAGAAGGATGATGACAGATGATGGACTTAGAGCCTTTAGAACCTGCATGTGGAATGCACATATTTGAGGTTGGTAAATGATTCCAAATTATTCATGTGTCATTTGTTTTTGGCTTAATTAAACATAGGAAGAAAAACATATTACATCCTAAATACCACAATGCGTTTTTTCCTTCTCACATTTTAGGAATTTATCCATATCCTGCGGGCTGAAGGGGAAGCTTTGGGGCTGCTGATCACGGTCTTATTTTGCATAAAGGTATGGAAATGTCAAAGATGCAATGTGATGTGGAATTCTGTGTCGATGCAGTGACAGAACATAATCAGGAGTTTGCAGCCAACACAACATTATGAAGTTCTAAAGTTGACTGTCGATCTTTTAGCCTCTTTTAACCTCATTAGCCGTTTTCACCCGAGCTAACATCTGCAAACATAAACAATACAGCACCCAAATCAACAAAGAATGGGGGGGTTCAAGTGAGTGACCAGCTATTAATGAAAATGCCATTGTACACAGATGTTGATAGAGAGTCGAGTAACAGAGACACTTACAGCCTGTGTCTTTAAGGCGGTTGATAGCGTTGGATAAAAGGCGGACACAGCCTAGGAAGCCAGCGCCTTGCTTCTTGTGGATCTTCTTGTGATTCCACACGCTGATAGTGATGGAGTCTGATTTTCCAATGTATCTGAGGGAAAAAAAAAAAAAAAGAACACAGAAAATTATTAATGATTGGCGATACTCAAAAAGTCTGTGTAGTGTCTGCGTTGCAGTTTCAGTTTGTGTGATAAGGAGGAGAAATGTAACTCCTTAAACCCATCAAAATAAAGCTGTTAGAGATGAAATGTTCATGGCAACATGTAAAAAAAAAAAAAAAAAAAAAGACTGGTGAAAGGACAAGTACTGATTAAATGTCTTTACTGCGGTAAAAGTCTGAAAGGTACTCAGAGTTAAGTGACAAGTAGGCCTTTGAAGGACATTTCTTGCAGCTGTTAGTGTGTAAAGATAACTGAACTGCACGTCATGTTAATATAATGTGAAGATTATTAAACCACTAATTTCAGATAAAAAAAAAAAAAAAAAAAGACTGAAAATAATGAACTTCACTCCAATGTGCAAATCAGTTTTTAGTGTCGGCAACAGATCATTGGTGCCTTTTCTTCATGAACCATCTCCCTTTCATGTCTGCCATTTTCGTTTTGTTGAATAAGACCTCAGATCGTAATCATTTTCTTCATTTTGTTTTGAATCAACAATATAAGCACTAAATCATGAATCAGAGACTGCACGTGCGCTTTCACCCAGTTACGCCTTTTACGCCATTTTCACCTTGTTATTACTTTTGTCTTATTATATCTTTCATGTTGTTTTCTTTATGTTCGTTGTGCTTGAAATGCACACATCGATACACTAAGGGACTTGTCTTTTCTATGCGTTATTGTCCCATCCATTAAGGTTGAAATCAGTCTTGATAATGGGAAGGCGGGCAAAATAAAACTAAATGATAGTTCTCTTCAAATGCTTTTGAAAACGTAAAGAGAAGAAAGTACAGATATTTGTGTTAAAAGGAAAATGGAAAAGAAAAGAAAAAATAATACTAATGTACTGTACAGATACCTGAAAACTCACAGTACTTTGTTACTTGTGGTGACCGCTGATGTGTTGACACAACAAGTCTTAGTCAGGATGTCCCCAGCAATGCAGGGGAGACACACATCCGCCACGCACCACTATGTCTCCCCATCAAGGACACATAACAAGACACGGCGGGGACGAGGAGGCGGAAGAGGACGAGGAAGAGGAAGGTGGGGTGGCCCGAGAGGGATTTTCCAGCTCGTGTGCGTGAATGTGATTGTGAGTGTGGGACAGAGAGCTGTGAGCAGACTTTGACCCTGAGCGGGAGATCGAGGAGGTCGAGCAGACGGATGACATAAAACTGTAGCTACGTGATGAGCGGCAGCAAAAGCTACTGCAATTATAAAATGTGACAATGTTTCCAAGAAGACTGTCAGACCGTGGAAAAAGTGTCTTCATTTGCCCAAACAAATCGCTTTTTAAATTCGTCTGACACCAAGCTTTCAGCTCCTAAGCCCTCTGAGTTTAACTAAAATGAACTTCTTACGAAAAGTGAAGTCAACTATTTTCCTTAATAAATGAGAAGTCAAAATGACCAGCTTGATTAAATGAGCTTTATTATTAAAAGTGTAATTAGCTATAAACAGTCATCAATCATGCTGCCAAATGCGGGCGGTTGTAATATTAGTCTTGTAATTTGAGAGCTGACTGCCTTTGAGTAAACTGTTATGAAGTAGTTTGAGAAGTTTAGGAAAAGTTTACTGTAACAGAAGTGACAAATGGCATGTGTGCAATCACTGATTTCTACTGTTACGTCGTGACGCCTCTAATCATATCTGAAGATGTTAATGGAAACTGATCAGGTCTGTCATGAATAAAGTTGATGATTAATTGTCATACAAATAATTACGATTAACGATTTGTCTTTTTCTGTTCATTTTATGCCACTAGTATAGTATAAGCCTAATAATAGTTTATTTACACACAAAATACATCTAATGAAGGTGAAGAGTCATTTATTGGCTATGATATGATAACATAAATATAACAAAGCCTAGAGGTAGTTAGGGCTGGGCAATATGGCCAAAAATGTTATAATAAAATATTGATCAATATTGATAATTATTACGATAAATGACAAATCATTATTTCTTGCAAGTTTAATGGCTGATTTCTGCTCCTGAGTGAACGATGAAGAAGACAGACAGTTAGATGTGGTAAATTATTCGCAAAAAGACGTAATGAGACGAAAACGACGCTTAAGATGCAGCAAGACGAAAACGATAACACAAAACAAGATGTAACAAGGCAGAAAACATACAGGACGAAAGGGGACAAAAAAAAAAAAAAAAAAAAAAGACGAAAAGAAAGTAAAACAACTTAGGAGACATAAGACCTATCAAGACAAAAACACACCTGTAGTTTCCAATTTAGTGCTTATTTTGCTCATTTGAATGATGAGTGCAATCGGAGTTCATTAAGATTAAAAACAACGGAAACTACGTTACTTGTGGTTTTAAACTATTCTTTAAGGTCACAACTTGCCAAGCAGTGGAACACTTCAGAAGTTCAGAGGTACAACATTTATAATGATGATGAACCAGTTTAATTCAGTTGCATAAGAAACATGTGTTGGGAATGAGACACAGTAAAATAAAAACACACAGATTATTCTCAGACTGCCTCCTCTACATTTGTGCTCTCTACATTTGTGCTCTCTCCCTTTGTGCGTCAGGCTTGGCCGCGGTGTGTAAAACCAGCACCATGTGAACCTGTTGTGGCACATCTGCTCGGGTGGGCTCCCCTTCTTCAGTCTAAATCTAATCATCTGTACAATTCGCAGAACTGCATCCCACCATAATTATCATGCTGCTTACCAAAAGGGATATGAAACAATGGGGCTGTGAGTAAGACGTCTGGACATTTTGAGTCAATGCCAAATGCCTGTCTGGGGTGCGATGTGAGAGAGCTGCTATGTCAGACAGACGTGACGGGAGGGAAGTATTACAACCAAACCCCAGTCATCTGGATCACCCTCCATGTAATAAAATTCATTAGTCTGGCTAAGATTTTTAATAGCATTCATAGGCAGTAATACACACACACACATACGCACTGCATGACAGACAATGGGAAAAAGGCAATAAAGAAAGGACAAGGCAGCAGATTAAAGACTCAGATGTGATTTCTAAATAGGTCCTTTTATCTGGATTCATACAAGAGATGTCTGGCTGTATTCTGCACTGAGGCTACTGCCAAGAACATATGGTCAAAGGAAAAGAAAACCCTGACATTACAGCAACACTAAAGCTACAATCTGAGATACAAATGTAGCTGTAGCGGAAGGGAAGGACACCTACAGCTCTAAAGGCAGGATGGGAAGACAAAAACTAAATCTGTTTTCTAAGGCTGTTTAAAAAAAACTTCCAAATGTCTGAAAATAAACAAAAGGCTAAGTCATCGCACTCGACGCATTACGTCAAATG
This sequence comes from Coranthus polyacanthus, assembly GCA_037367275.1. Classification (NCBI taxonomy): domain Eukaryota; kingdom Metazoa; phylum Chordata; class Actinopteri; order Kurtiformes; family Apogonidae; genus Coranthus; species Coranthus polyacanthus. The sequence continues at coordinate 2,898,915 of JAPQRN010000026.1, forward strand.
AAAGCTCTGGAAAATGTAAGAGATCACTGGTTTCACTCCTTATGGGTCTATATGTGTTTGAATAAAATGATCGTTTTTGCTTATTCTATAAACTAATGACAACACGTCTTTTGACAACGTGTTTTTCTGGGGACTCTCTTTTAAAAAATGACAACCTGATAAAATGACCCAATTCAAAATATCTACAAAATGTGAGAAGAGTGAATTTGTGCATAAATGAACATTCCTGAACATTTTTACCAGCATCTGCATCACCATATAGTTATCTTGAATAGGTAAACCAACATTTTCATGCATGTGTCACTGAAAATATATACATGTTAAATAAATTATGAGACCAAATAAATGCATTTAGGCAGAGGTGCCGATCTCATTAGATTTTCTTTCATGTTTCTTCCTGAAAGTTGTCCCGTAACCCAGTGTTTGAGAACGGATGATTTAGACTGGAACATTTATCAGCAGGAAAGGACAACGACATGCAGCGTTTTCAGTCCTCATACACTGTGAAGACAACAAGTTTCTATTCATTTTTAAACAACATAATACTAATGTTTTAACTCGAGAACAGTTAAGAAAGCAATATTTGATGGAATAACCCTGATTTTAAATTGTTTTATGTCCTGGCGCAAAAATACAAGCAGATTGGCTTTGTTTGATGGCTTGTGAACATCTATCCTCTTGATCGCATTACAGTGGTTTCTTTTTTCCAGAGCTGTATATCACGGGTTAAAATACTTCCACTAGTTTATAGCCAACTAACAAACAGATATCGTAAAAACCATCAAGGTGGTGCTGTTTAAAAGAGAAATTCGGCTTGGATGGTAGGAGGGAAAAGGAAGAATAAGTGGGAGTGTCACACTTGAGTCTAGACTGAGCATTTAACAATGCAGATGTATTTTATTAACGCCATAACTGGAGGATTTCTCATGAACCAAATGTGTGAGTACAATGGCACAACGACTCTAAAAAACCTGACTAATTCTAAAGATGAAGGTCATCCAAAAATAACACAATATTACTAATAATTCCTATGTCCTTGTCATCTACAAACTGACAACAGGAGTGTCTGTCCCGCTCATGTTTCTCATCATATCCTGTAGCTCTGAGTGTCTGTCTGCTTTAGAAACATGCTGCAGGCTGCAGAAGGAGTATTTAGAGGCAGGCAGCCAGATAGACTGTGTCTGCTATCCTTGGCATGCCGGCCACATCCTGCAACAATGCACAAGGGTCACAGTTCACGGGCCAGTGTGCTAGCTGCGGCTGACCAATGAAAGCCTGGACACATTCACACAAAATACAGACACACTTACACAGGATTTCTACACACTCACACGAGCAACAAATGGAAAAAAAGAATCACTGCCAACAGCTTTAATGCACTAGGCTGTATTCGGCACACCAGGTGTTGCAGGCCCTATTTTAATAAGTGTGAGCGTGCCAGACGGCTAGCTAGGCTCTCAGTCAATTAAAAACCTCTCTTCTCCGCAACACACCACCTGAGAGTCCTTCTGCTGGCTGTGAGAATAAATAGTGGCAGACAGTAAAGGGGGTACAGTGATGTTTAATGTATCACTGGTACAGAAATACATCAACTCCAGTCTGCAGCCTCTGGGGACACATTAGTGCAGAGAAGCTCTACTGAGCCACAACTCTATGTTCCCCTCTCCATCAACTCAAGCGAAGGTGTGCATACGTTACAGATGTGCGTGTGACTTTTCCCTCTTGTCAAATGTGATATGAATAGCTAATTTAACAGCCATGTAAAGAGAGGCTCCCGTATCCCAAGCAACCAAACAAACGGAGACACGTGCTTCCTCTCGCTGCTGGCCGCGCATGACGGTTGGATAAACACCGGGCGAATACTGGAAACTTTCACTCTCACATATTCACTCACGCGCTCCGGCTCTGTTTTTTCCAGGTTACTTTCACAGGAGGAACCATCTTTGGAAAAGGCAATCAGGCCACAACAAGACATGCACGTGTTTAAGTCAATGGAAGAAAATACTATTGGAGACAGGCAGCCCTCCTTTTCTGTACTTTAAATACAGCTCCAATGCACATTTTTAGACTGCTGGCTGGCAGCGAAGGGTTATGTCATTACAGCATAACTAGATAAGTGAGAGGCCAGATGCAAGGGCTGTTTACATCTGTTACTGTTCAGATCCTGTTCAAGAAACACTTCCCAGTGTGCTCACTTATCAAGGCTAAATAAAAAAAGACATAAAAATGGTGAGTCGTTGTAACAGCCGAGGCAGGGCCTCCACTTGCCTTTAGGTAGGTGGGAGGTATTCAAATAAACCAAGAAGGAATGAGACGGTTTTGTCTTTGAAAACAGATGTCAGGAATAGCTGTGCGAGAAGTGTTATAAAAAATGCTTTGCGATGCAATAAAAAAAGGGACTCACAGGTCATAGTGTTGATTCCACTTGGGGTCAAGTGTGTTCCTCACAGTGTCTGTAGAGTGGCATTGCCCTGAACCGTCCACGACCACCTTGGCGAAGGGATCAGGAAGGCCTGCAGGGAAAAGACGAGAACGCAATTACACCAGCTGCACTGACCAAAAATCAATAAGGCATAACAGTTTAACAAGACACAAATGACAACATTACAAAGTGGTGTTAGCTTGCTCCATGGCTAAATAAATGGATCAAATCTGTGCAGACTAACAATCCATGCATGAGGACCACTGTCTGTTAACATGCCTTTCAATGCAGGTATAAGGCTGTTTGGTGATTAAAAAACTAATGTGTCTTTAGTAATAAATAGTATTATTATCAAATAAAGTAATTTTAAAAAGCTTGCTACATGGCTACATAATACATATGATACATGATACTGTGTTGTGCTGCAGTGCCTGTTTCTGCTATCAGACGAGGACACTGTCCAAACTTTTTTAATGCGCCAATATTCTTTTTAAATGGCCCAAGCTTTATGGATTGTCTGTAGCATAAATTTTGTTTTTAGCCTAGCAAGTGTACTTTAGCCTGTTTATAGTGATTCTTTAGAGCCTGTCTGCACTAAAAAAAAAAAGTACTGTTGGTCTGTGTAACATGTTGTTTTCACTGAAATAGTCATGGTGACTTTCCAACCGTGAAGAATTACAGTAACTCAGTGAGCTGCTGGTGGGTGCAGACGTCCGATCATAGTCCGTATAAAAGAAGTGGACGGAGCCATTGTGACGTCACCCATTGGTTTTTGAACTACTGCTTTGAAGCCAGAAGTTTGCATTTTGGCTGTTGTCATCTTGGTTTTTTGGAACCACAAGTTACCATATTTGGACAAAAGGGCAGAGCTGGGGCAGCGCAAGGAGTGACGCATGAGCTGTTAGACACTAGCTTATTGACAAGATAAAAAGGTAAACTTTATCAAACACTTCCTTTGATGGGCTTGTTAATGTAACTTATTAATCACAACTACAGTCAAGATGTCTATCAGAAGAAAACTGTTTTGTTCAATAAACAGAAGTTCTGAAAATCTGCCGTGGCAGATGAGCTGTCAATCAAAGCCTTCTATTCGTCCTAAAATCTTAATAACGGACGTATAACTTAAATATGGACCACCAGAACACTTATCAGAGTCCAAATAAAACAAAGAGGCTTTTCCTTTCCTCCAGGAATGACTCCTGGAAAATAATTACTGCAATTAGTATTTTTTGAGAGAAGTTCAATGTAAGTCAATGGGAGCCTTTTTGGAGCAGCATCTAGTGGCTGTCAGTGTTATTACGCTTTAAGATACTTTGCTTTCGAACTGCGATCTTTGCCCCTGGAGTCCGACATGCAGTAAGCCTGGTTTTACAAATGCTTTGCTGAAGCATTGGTGCAAAAAACAAATGTTAGAAATCTTTTATATAATGACAAGTATAAAAAGATTTTCAGTTCATTGTGAACATGTGGTGGGACAAACTGCAGACGTATGCCATACAGTTAATAGGGGCATAGCATTTACTTCATCAGTGAGTGCATTTTTTTTTTTTTTTGTGTTTTTTTTTTTGCAAGCAGTGAGAAAAATTGTGATAGATCATGTCATGTGGTCGCCCGCCTCTAGACGAGAACGATTCAGACGAGAAAAAGATTACTCTATTGTTTATCCCTACAGACTCAGTATTTTGATGCATTGGTGGATAACTAGTGAATGTTCCTCATCATTTCTCTGCCACCGTGCTATAAATAATCCACATGATATTGCTGAATGTATTAGCGATGAATCCCATGTTTGGTGAATATTTTAGCACTTTTCAAAGAAAAATAGAAATTTTCGGCAAGTTACAACATATATGGATGTTTTTACATTAATAAAAGCTGAATGCGAATGTTCATTTTCCCACGATGCATTTTTCTTATCTATTTTAGGTTTTAGATTTATTTTACATAGTCAGCTAAAACACTTACATAATGCTTGAAAGTTTTTGTGGGTTTACTTAATTTTACTCTATATTCTGACATTTATCAAACACTATCATTATACTTCAATATAATTGAATTGTTTTGAATGTTCCTCCTCTAGATTTCTAAAATGTTCTGCTGCTTGGCAAGTGTTTCACATTCTGACCATAAAGAACAGTTTAAAACCACAAATAACTATCTTCAACTTCCACTCAGGAGCAAAAATCAGCCTTTAAACCTAAAGAAATAATGATTGGATATTTATCCTGGTAATTGATAGACTGATTGATATTGATATTGTATTTATTTTTTTACCTATTATTTTCCCTTAAAGTCAGAAATTCCAGTTGAGAAGCCTAATATTACCCATCGACCACTATTGGTGCCAGATTCTGCCCACACTGATCATTCGTAAAACCTCCTATTGGTACCGATAAATGGTCAAAAGCAATTCACCTGTCTATCTCCGATTGATAATGTGGCAGATCATTATATGGAGCACTATAACTCAATGGTGGACATTGTGTCCTTGCTGCAAGTAGCGCAAATGTGGCTACATCTGGCACAAACATATCTGTGTACAATGACAAACATAAAAGCACCATGTGAATTTTGTTCACAAGTAAAGACTTTTTTTAAATCTGTGGTTTCAGTGTTTCTCCCCAAACACTCCCTAACTGAATGTTTGCTCAGCTCCTGAGCACTGGAATGGCAGGAATGGGCACCACAGAAACCACCTGAGTGAGCAAAAGACCTTTACATGCTCACTCACCATGACAGCCTGACCCAAACACACCAAAACACTCAACACTATGGACACCCACTCATGACTTATCAAGCCTGGGTGAAATTGAACAAAAATGAAATTAAAGTTGTTTAAAATGACAATTTATCACAACTTTTTCGTCTTATGTCAGGAAGTACACTTGTGTCTGTGTCTGAAGTGGTGGACAACACAATCCAAGGACACATGTAGCACCCCATCCACATCAGTTCAAATGCGTAAACAAATAGTGCATTGTTGCAGGCTAGAAGAGCCTTACAGCTGGTATCAGCCCAAAGTGGCACACATCTCTCAGTCTAAAGAGGCCTTTACACTACATGCATCCAAAAAACTAAACCAAAAATGGGAAAAACAAACACACAAAATGGGTGTGAAGAGTAAATGTAGGTTTACCATAAACAGCTGTGGGTGGCAGATACTTACGGAAGAAGTCCTTCTTCACCAGGTTTTTGGCGCAGAGGACTGAAAGAGAAAAGAAGCAAGAGTGTATCAGTTTTTTGCTCATCTTTTACCCTTGACGCAGATGTTAGAAATTAGACAATAAGGCAGCAATCAATTGTCTAGTTCAGTCAAACACAGACCACCTTTGGTAAAGAGTAGGGATGAACAATACAGCCGAAAAATGAATGCTTGCTATTTTTTTTTCAGTATTATGGACAATTTGTGAATTTCATTGATTGATAAAAATATAAAAACGTGATTCATAAGTAGTTTTCTTTATTAAATCCATACACCATATAGGTGAAACAAACAAGAACAATAACAAAACTGTTCTTGCAAGGGTCTCAATTCCATCATTTATTTTTAAAAAAGCCCACTGAAATCTTTTAGTTATAGACTCCTAATCTAGAAAGCAAACTAGAAGATCAATTACCCACTATAGTTACAATAGATACTACATCTAATACATGTCTCTTTGTACTTCTCATTAGATCATTCAGACTTGAAACTTGGTAAGGATCTGTCTGCCTGCAGCAGAGGCACTGATCCTGTTGATCTACTCTGGGAGCTATGGAGGCGGTTGCTGAGGTGACGAGGCAGAGCCACTTACACCCCCCTTCCTCTTCCTCCTCCTCCTCCTCCTCCTCCTCCACTGCTGCTGCTTGTGTGCATGTGTGGATGGATGAGGAAGCTCAGTCACCACCTGGCCGCCTGGGGTTTCAGCAACAGCCAGTGAGTCAAGCACATGGAAGTACAGACAGTACGGGCCTAACTTGTTTCTGCGATAAAGTTTCCTGAGAAACAGCCACTAATTGGTCTGGGTATTGATGTGGCTCTTTTATGGGTCTGAACAGGAATGAGACGATGATAAATCCCTTTTTATGCTACAACATTATCCAAAGCACTAAACCACAGAAAGAAGAAAAGAAAGATTTGCTCTTTCAAAGAATACAATTTAATGTAATGAAAATCAGTTTGCTCAATAAAGACATGTGGGATATGCTGCTCCTCTGCAGCTGTAAGGATCTGTTCACGAGGTATCACTGTTTCTGGAAACGTGCAGGTTCATCTTTTGTTTAACAGTATTATATTATATACATTATTATATTATTATGTACTACAATAACCTAAAATCACATTGTAAAGATTTTATTTCAGCACATTCCTACGTTTACATTTATTTAAAGCCATCCTCTGTTGTTTGTATCGATGTATTTTTAGACACATTTTCAAGTGTCGCATTAAAAAGGTTGATGGAAATGTAAAATTTCGCAAAAACTTTTTTGGGCTCAGTTGAAGTGGTTTTGCCTTTTTCATAAAAGAGAAGATGGAAACAAATAAGCTCTGACATAGCAAATATTTAACTCCCATGACTGGTCAGCTGGTTCCACTTCTGAAGAAGAAGAAGAAGAACAAGAACAAGCTGTTTGATGTCTTTGGATATTCTCATAAAGAGTGAAAAGGTAGCTTGTAGCAGCAACAAGTAGGGCTGGGCAATAAAACAGTAATGCTAATTATCATGGTATAATTAATTTCTATCATATCGCAATATAGTGATAATTTTCCTTGGAGTTTAGTTTTGTTTCCGCTACGTCTTCTACTCTGTTTATAACAGCCATGTGCAGTGACGCCTACGCCACGACTTTGTGACAACACTACACAGACTAGATTATTTGCTCAGTAGATGGAAATGCACCTAATTCACACAAATACTAATATTCTGCAGAATTCATTAAAAAAAAAAAATAGCACAACAAACAAGATAACTTCATAATAGGCCAATTTAAATGTTTTGTTGTTTGTGGCCGCAAAATCAAAAAAAAAAATTAAGCTTAAATAACATGCACTGATGCTATAATAAGAGTAACACCCAATAAAGAAAGCCATTAATTTAATCTACAGTAAAGCTTTCACCAAGTCTTCACTTCATGAAATACAGTCTTTGATTCATTCATATGAGAACAGACTGATCTACAGATGGAAGCTGCCTATGACAGGTGTCACTGCTGCCATAAGAGCCCACTTCACACCTTTCATGGGTGAGATTCACGGCCTTTCCTCTGGCCCGGCGTGTCCCGTTACTCTTTATTAACAGGTGAGAGTGTTCAGACTTTAATTCGCTAACACAAACAGACAAAGGCACACCCAAAGTGGCAGACTGCAATTTCAGCTATTCGGTCTGCAGCCACAGCCTATTCATCAGCCTATGTCACGCATACTCAGACGCACACACGCGTCAAATATCATCCTGATTCATTTTGCGCCGAGACTATTTTGCCCACAAACACTCAAACGTCCTCATATGTGTGGTGTTTGCAGATGCACAAGGGACACACAGGATGACAAGAGCCCTATTAAAAGCCAGAGGGACATGCGAAAACAGGCGACTAAACTGGACGCGTACCCTCCTGGGGGGAGAGGGGTGCAGAACATGCTCGACGGATGAGGAAGAATTTCTCTCTGCAAACATCCCTGGGAATGTGTTGTGTTCCAGTGAAACCCACCTCATTTCTAAAACATCTGGTATGCATCGCTGTCGGTCGCGCTCTTCCTGAACACATAGGCGTGCATGTACGCACATACACAAACACACAGAGGCCTCCTGAGACACCTCTCTCTCTCTGTCTCTTCACTCCAACCCCAGTGATCTAATTAATTATTAACAGGCATAGAGGAGTAAGCGTGTATATATGTGTGTAAACCTGGATGTTTTAAGAGAGGTGAAAAAGGTGGAGTAAGGTAACAGGTGACCGTATGCTTTGTGTTTCTACAATGCTTCTTTCTACATGCATGTCAAAGGCAACATGTGAGAAAAAAATAGCTTGACAGTGATCCAAAATAGAAAAACATTATGTTTCCTAGTCTGAGAAGTAATAAATCAACATGAGGTAAAGAGACAGAATAGAGAACAACCATGGAATATTAGTCTAAAAAGGCAAAAGCTTAATTTAAAGTCCAGATAAGAATTTAAAAAAATGACAAAGTTAAAAAAAGACCAACTCCGGAGCAGGACAAGGCAGGACATGGCCCACACATATCCCAAACCACGCTAAGTCTAGGATAACCTGCAGACCCTCCTGTGAGTACATAAGCAGTCCTCAGCTAGCCACACGGCAGGAAGGCAACACTACAATTACAACTATATAGGCTCCTTATGAAAACATACAAGGGGCCGGATTACGGTGGAAAACAGAAAATAGAGAGAAAACCGCTGGAATGGCAGATGCAGGGAGACAATGGCAGTGGGGAAGGCAATTAGGAATGTGAGGCTGCAAAGCAGTGAGATGCAGAGGGGAAGGACAGCAATCAGGATGCACAGGAATCCAACAATCATCAAAATACTGTCTAATTACATACTGAAAAACATTCATCAAACTCATCAACTGGAGCTTTCATTTTATAGACGCATAGAAACGTGGCATTATTCTGTCTGATGTGACTTTTTTCAGGTTTTTCCCAGGGATAATCAGCGGTCCACAAATTTCTACTCACAGGAGGCGAAGATCCAAATCACACAATGCTCAAACTAGGGGTCATCGGTTTGGCCAAAAGAAGATATCATGATTTTTTTTTTTTTTTTTAAATCACAATCACAATCCAGGATTTGAATTGCGATCTTACTTCTCAGTCTTGAAATAAAATGTCAAGTATAGACAGACCTGAAACAGCTGATGGATTTCTCCATTTCTACAATTAAAACACAGCATTATATTACACCACTACAGATCATTATTTTGGTATCAAAATAATGAATAGCAACTGGGTTTATTGGCTAGCTCCAATGTGCAGCAAGTCTGATGCGTAGATGAGTGTAAAAATATTTTTGGCTCGTTATAAAACCGTTGGGACAAATTAGGCCATCACAGTTTAGATAATAAATGGGAAAGACTGCAGCTGTATGTACAGTTAGGGAAATGTGGACTACGTATTTACTTCATCAGCTACTGTCACAATATTGGTGAAATAATACTGAATGCTTTTCCAGTTATGCTCCGGAAACAAAATCAAGACAGACAGACGGACACACTGATGGCTATATCCTCCCGTATTATATGTATGCCGAGGGGATAACAACAAAAACCCATTACGCACAGCCCAGGCGCTTGGGAAACCGGGGAAAACTTGTTAGAATTTGGTTGTAACTACCATACATTGTACAAGAGGTGAGAAAATTGTGATTCAGATCATGGATTGTAATTCTACTTCAAAAGATCATAAAATCTTTTGGCCAGATCGCCCAGCTATAGTTGGGATGTTTGTGCCTCTTTTGATGGCAGTGATGCAATGAGAAGTAGATGGAGAAAAGACGTCAAAGTCAAGTCAAAATATTTTCCATTACAGGTGTACAATACTTTGAAAGGTCTGTAATCCACGGTAGCCACACCCAATAAAACGTCAGATCTGCAGGAGCCTGTCAATTGCGCTCCTTCTACCCCTCCCCTTTTCCATTTACAGGATAAACTATAGAACTACCCTAGTCCACATGATCAAAGGCAGAGACGGGCGAACTGCTTCCTTTAGTTTTAAGCTAGTCGCTTCACTCATGTTTTTCACTCTCTTTCTGAGGTGTAGTGATTGATGCTGTGAGTGCTTTAGACTCCTTCTCACATCTCTAACACAAAGGGTGGGTGGCTTTTTGGGACCTTTGGTCGGAGCTGTCGTGTCGCCCTCTGTGGCAGGGTTGGCCTCATTAATGTTTGATGGATCCTCTCTTGGGGGGGGGGGGGGGGTTCTTCTTAGTTCACTCCGACAAACCTCTTATAAATCATTAATCTGAATGTCTAACACACCTCTTAGCTTGTAACAGTCTGTCCTGATGATGTAGTTTGAATTTTAACTGCGACACTGCAAACACTTCTGGAAAGAAATCAAATGAGAAAGAAGGGGGCTTTTAATGTGGGGCAGAGAAGTAAGAGAAGAAATGTAGGCAGGAAACAATGAAAGAGCTCAGTGTTTTCAACCAGTGATGAGAAAATTAAATTTAGTAGCAAAAATGTATTTTCAGGCCACTATTTTAAATTCAAGACAAAATGCATACAGCACAGCTACAGATTTCAGTGGAGAGCCTCGGGCATGTTGGACGTCTTGCAGACATTTACTATCAGCAGGTAAATTACCCAATGTACAGTGAAGGCAAAAGCATTACAATTCCCCCAAATGTATGCCGCTATGGGAAATGGAGTGCTGATGACAGAACCCTTGCCCAAATAAAGGAAGTGGGCGAGCTTGCACCTAGAGGGCAGCGCTGTAAATCGGTTGTTTTATTGGTCACTGTGGACAGGCTTTCTCATGCTCACACACTGACAAATATAATTACGAGCTCTTTCTCTCTCCTCTCATAAAGATGGAAAAGAGAGAGAGACACACACAGTCAACCTCACGATGTGAAGAACACAAACTTGTGGCTCTTAAAAAAAGATGAAGGAAAAACTAGAAACATTAAAACCTCATTCCAGACGCCAACTAGAATCACATCATTTCTGTTCCATAGCTACACCGTACAGAACGCTGTTTTCAGGGAAGGGTAATTATTAGCACAATGGAGCCGGTTGCCAGCATTAATATAGGGTGAGGGGTTAGACAGGACAACTGCAGAGTCACAATCACAGCCACAGATACTGCCTTTATAAAAGTACACAGAATCAATCAATATCGTACACTAACTAACAATACAAAAAGCAATAAGTAAACTAACTGAGACGACTCTATCATCGGAACACCTCAACAGTTTCTACGTTTCTCCTCTTGTGTCACAGAGAACCACTCCGGAAAAGCATCGGCATAACCCTGTGCATCGCGGCCCATCTAAAATCCTCTGTCGTCATAGCGACAGCAAGTCTCGAGGCAGAGCTGAGAGAAGGGTTTCTCTGTGTCGCCTGTGTTTCTCATTCCGGTCGCACCGCCTCACACAGCCAGGGACTGCAGCTCTGACTGATGGGTCAGAGAAAACTGGGGGGGGGGGAGGCGAGACAGACGGGATGAGCACTGCTGAGATATTCCGTTAGAGATGGATACTGCCATTTGAAATGAAAATAATGAGTGCGGAATTGGCTTGACAAGTGAGAGTTTTTAATAGCAGCCAAACACATTGGTAATTAGAACTGAGGTAACTATATTCTGCAGCTCAGCAGTGATGGACTGCAAGCAGCGGGAACAAGGATCACATACAGTACAACTACCTCCATCTGATAAATGACCAAAACCTTTTAGGCTGCTGGCCCGCTTCACTTTTACTGAGCATTGTTACTTTAAACAGACCATAGAAAAAGAAGGGTAAGGAATTTGAGGAAGTGATGGCAGGCAGACAGGCTCGCCCACACGAAAAAGGTTGAACTGTATTAAAAAAATGCAGCATCATCTAACATCCACCTACAGCCTCACATATTAGCGCTAGGAGAAACAAAGAGTTGGCAAGCCATCAGTGACTAAGTGGAAATTTAACCTGGTGGCTCACATAAGCAGAGAGGGTGTCATGTGTATGGTCTTGGTGCCTGCTCGGCTGCAGTGGCTTATTAGTCACATAATGGCTTTCCACATTACAGCCCAAACAGGGCCGTTCCCCCCGAGGACGGCAGGGAAAGCAACTGACGATCAGCTTGGATTTGTTTCACGCCGTCTCTTAGTAAAAAAAATAAAAAAATCAGAGCGGGGACAGCAGCAGTGCCCGTTGCAGGCAGAGACTGGGGTGAAAGTTAAAGTTCCACCTGTGGGGAGAGGATGGGCCGAGTTTCTCACAGGCTGGCACACAAAGAGCCCTACTGTGCAGGCGAATCAATGACCTCCGCCAGACGCAGGCCAAACACCTGGGAAGGGAGCGGTCATGTGATGTCTAAGTGGGGAGGGAGGGTATCACCATGGCAGCGATCGTTAGTCAAGACCACACCGAAGGATGACATTTCAACTAGGGATCTATATTTGTATGTTGTGAAGTAGGGGTGGGTGATACAGACAAAATCTTCTATCACGGTATACGTAATTTTATATCACCGTAACAGTATATATCAGGGTAACTGTTCTACAAGATTTTTTTCTTCTCCTATTTCCATATGAACAAAAACACCTGGCATGAGACAACACAGGAGTTAAAAACAAAAGATTCCAAACCGTAAAACCAATATTCTTTCTAAATGGAAGTTTTAACCCTTACATATTGTTCATTTTCTACATCTTCACAATATGGCAAGTATTTATGCCAAACTTCGAACCACAGATCTATTTAAAAAGTATAAATAGCCTCTCTGATATAATAAATAGATTTATCCTTAATTAATGCTTCAGAGAGCAGGGAGAGTATATTTTTTAGGTTTTACCCGAGCCGTTTATGGAGAAAAACATCTGCTATTACACTATACTACTGTGATATTTGTGTCATTTCAGGAAAAGTAAAGTAATCAAACTTTTATTAATTATTTTTATTAATAGAAAGTCGGGTCAAATGGAGCTCAGACAGTACGCGAGGGTTAAGGTTCCGAATGAGAGCAAATAACAGTCAAAATTAACTATAGTGTGCAAATATCTGCACTAACCCTAACCCTCCACCTAACCCTTCTACACAAGACTTCAACACAATTGAGACCTATATTTTCAAATTTTACTGGTTTAAACATGCTAAGACGGTCTGCTGTCCAAATCACGTTCCCTTGCGAGGCAGCTGGATTTGTGAGATCACGAAATTGAGATCAAGCAGTAGCAGCAAAAATTATATTGACACATTTCTACTGTCAATTGGTATAAACCGTCAGATTGCCTAACCCTATTGTGACACATACAACTGAGGGAGGCTGAAGAATTACATTCACACACACGCACACATATATATACAAAAAAGCATGGGAAAGGAAAAGAGCACCGTGGGGAAAAGAGGGTTCACACTGACTCTAGTCTGTTCCTCTGCGGTTAACCGTTACATTGGAGCCTATGAGGTGAAGGAAATGGGGGTGTGGGAACAGAGAACAACTGCATGGTTAAGTTCTACTGTTCCCATCCTGGTCCAAGGTCTAAATTGTCTGGAAACACAGCCTAATAGGAGGAGGAGGAAGAGGAGGAGGAGGAGGAGGAATTTCAAAATATCAGCTGCTTGTGTGGATTCATAAGCGTGTGTGAACCTAAACACATCTCTTCAAGCCCACTAGCTCAGGTTGACCTCCTTCTGAACCTCCCTTCCTGTCCACCTGGCTCCTCCAGTCCAGTGCACTGACCCAACCCGCCAGACAGTCTGACACATCTTCGGGGAACAGTACTCTCCCTCCTCCTCCTCCTCCTCCTCCTCCTCACGCTCCCATACCCCCCGAAGCTTTCCTCTGCCTGTTCGTCTGTCTGCCCTGTTTTGACTCCAGGCCTGGGACAGCGCACTCTCATGCACAGCATTGTTCTTTTATAAACAAAAGGCTTCCTCTTCCCCTGTCTACTCCTCCCTAGCCTCTGTGGGATTTAAAACCTAAAAAGGAGCAAGACAAACAGAGATGAAGTTGGGTGAGTTGTCATGACAGGTGCTGATGGTTGCGCCAGTAAACCCGACTCTTATCTGTCACTTCTAATCTTTGAGCTGCCTCCTAATCAATCTTCTGTGACAGTTTGTTGGGTAATGTTTGGTCTTGAACGCTACTCCTGTCATGGCCTGTAGTAGAAGGAGGTCATATTAGCTGGGTGCTGGAGCCTCCATGCATGGCAACCTCAGACATGCAGCCATTCAGTCTGACACAGGAAGGAAATAAGGCACAGTTCATTAGAGACTAGTCCAAGTTCATTTTGAACAAAGCCAGTTCAGCAGCTGATAAAGTTACAGTCTGCTGTCATTACGACCTCACACAAAATGATTTATTTGCCAAACTAAAAACTATTTCATGTCCATGTCCATTCTGATCAGGGTTTTGGCTAGGATTTTCTTTTCTTCCCAAAACAATTTATTTTACCACACCACATATGAAGCTCACCCGTCGCGTTTCAATACCGGTCTACGTCATTAAAAAAATATATAACGTAGGTTGATCAAAGAATGACAACCACCTCAAGTTGGTATGACTTTGAGTGAACAAAGTTATGTATTGTTTTAAAACACAATAAAGCTGTTATCACTGACATATTTTTCTGCCTCTGTTGTCAGCTGAACAAGTATGAAATAGTGATTTAATCGCTCTCTATATAGACTACATGTTAACCAGTAGCAATAGCCATTCTCAAGCTGCTGCAGTGTAGTGATAAGAATCTATTTTCTAACAACATCATCTGACAAAATAAACATTAAACATACACATAAGTTAACGACAAATAATCACCTGCAAAGAAAGTCTGAAGTGACAAAAAATCCATAACTTTATCTGTCATGTAGCCCTGTCTGACACTGGGCGGCATTAAACTAAATGCTGAAAACACTAAAATGGCACGTGGAGTTAAACAATAAAATAAGAGGGCTTGTGATATTTCAACACACACAAAATATGACACATAGATAAGATAAATATGGCACAGCAGAGAATGGGAGAGTTTGCACTGAGGCAAGCTTTTATCCTCAGTTTTGCCACGTTTTCTGCCACTATGTATCTCTCAATCAAAACAACAGCAGATCTACCATTTCTAATATTAACGTTCGCAATAAAAGCACTAAACATATAACTGTGTGACTGAACTTGGTCACTCAGAGCATTTCACTACTCAATGAAACAGCTTACAGTGACAGTCACGTAATGTCTAGTGACATATATTCATGTTGTATAATTTCATTCTAGTGAAATAGCCACAAGTAACGTTAAATATTAATATTAGCTTAATATAAGGGATAGGACACTATTGACAGGCGACCAAATGAACAGCCGCTGGAAACATTAGGTAAATGCACAAACATAAAAAACATATAGAGATATTTTAATGAGAGCTGCTCCTTTTGTACTGCATTTACAAACATGTACTGTTTTTTTTTGTACTTTTTTCTAGGCAAAAAACACTAATTACCAGCTAACCTACACCCTGATTCTGATATACATATTATGTACTGTAAGTGTGTGGTAGGGCAGCATAACCTCTAAAAATGTCCGTGCATTATGTGGTTGCCCCGTGCATTTGACACAGATACAACTACACCACACTTCCACTGACTCCATCCCCCGAATCATGACAAAAGTGGGTTACTTTTTAAAGACCTGGCTACACCACTTAACTTTAGCCCTTTGCTGCTGTCAGGCAGAATAGTGGAGAAAGCCGTGTAGAATTTCAGAAACTCGGTCCAACTCTTCATGGGGTACAGGCTAACTGTGGAAATATGGTTAAGGCAAATTGACTTGTAGGCACTGGGAAATTGTCCAGCTTTGGCAGCTTTTTATGACTTTGCAAATCCACTAATGTAATATGCAAATCTGATAAGACATCTTCTGGTCACATAGAGATATTAGAGTCATTGGTAGCAGAGTGATCATGGAACGACTAACTGCCAGGAAAATCTTCTAATACCTCTAAACAGACCTGCAATTTCCAAGATTCAGAAAATTAGGGAGGAAAAAGAGTAACAAAATCTCCCTGTGCATCATTTTACTGAGAGGAAAACAGAAAGGAACACTTGAAAAAAAAAAAGAAGGGAAAAAGCCCTTGATCCCCTCTTTCCAAGTTTCATAAACTTATGAAGGCGTTCAAAGACACGCTCCATCTCCATCTCACACGTCTGACAGAAGGGGAAAGAACAATCTTGTCAACAATCGAGAAGTAGAGAGGAAACCAGCAGTAAAACGTATCAGAAGAAAGTCATAGTCCTTGTGACGTGCATTAAATACCGCAAAGCAAACTCAGAAAACTTAAGATTCCCAGGATTCCTGTTACACACTTGAGGAAAAGGACGTCTGGGGACATCTGTTGCATGAAATCACAGCGACCAGAAGCGTTAAGAGTGAGCTGGAATCAGAAGAAAGCAAAGACGGAGAACATAACACATCCCCTACAGCTTCTCTTTGTAAGACTGTGACTAAGAGAAGCCATATATCATTATACATCACACTCAGCACCTGCTGGAAAAGTGATGAGAAATCTACTACGTCACTCGGAGGAAGCAGAGACCTGTACTGCCAGATGGTATTATACAGAGATAATAAGTTGCTGTTAGAGAACGAAGCAGCATCAAAGCCCAGTGATTGTTAAACATTGTTATATTTGGGCAAGACGCCATGATAAACACGCGGCCAGCTTGTAAAGCCTTTTGTTTCGGATTAATTTTACGTGACATGATCAGTAAAGCTGGCAGTTTTCAAACAATTAAGACTGCTAGATAAAGGAAGACTCCCTTCTAAATAAACTGACATGGGAAACGTTCAAGCCTATTGTTGCTGTACAAGGAATGTTCTGACCAAACCAGTCTTTAAATGACAAAAGGTGGAGATACAAAGATGCACAAATGTTACAACTAAGGCAAGTGAAGTGCTTATCCTGTGGAAAAAAAAAACCTGCCTGACTACATAGGGAAATGCACCACGCACATACACATGTGAGAGGAAAGTGGCTGGCAACATTTTTAGTGTGAGAACATTTCATCCATCTCACGTCACCTTTTCCCTCTGTGATACAGTCCACTGTAATTGCATAATAGAGGAGTCCACCCCAACTATTTTCAGCTCCAAATAGTGGGGGAAACCATGCCACAATGGCAATTTTTAGTGGCATTCCTGTTTCCCCCTGCATAGCACATCACTCTCTCTTTCCACTCTGAGCGATACAACGGAGAGTCACCCAAGCGAGTAAAGTCTTCCACAGTGCCATCACTGCTGCCGCTGAGCGAGAAGTCAAAACAGTGAGCGAAGCAGGGCGCAGCGCAACTCGGGCTTCTGCAAGCTTGCAGCGCTGTTGGCCGGGACCTGTGAGTGGCTGCTCGGCTCTCCTAGCTTCTTGGCTCCCTTGTTCGCTCTGATGTAATGGAGGAGAGTAAAAGCAGCAGCCTGGACTGAGCTGCAGCAGAGAGAGGGGTGGATAGTACCAACCTGTTTAACAGAACTTTGAGGACCACCACTGACCGGTCTGGAGCTGTGCTGCCGTGTTAATTGCCAGAAATACGGCTTTCCTTCCCTGGGTCGTTTTTCCCCCGGTCCTGGGGAGTTTTAGTTTCTAGGAATGATTTCACAACTTCATCTGGGAGCAGTGTTACATCATTACCACCCTGCCATATTTTCCTTTTTATACTTCTACCTTGCCAATGAATGTGTTGGACTGTGCAGTCCCTCTGCTGCTCAAAATAATCCACTAATGTCTTGATAATTATATGGAGGAAACAGACAAATGCAATTCTAGCTTTCTTAGATGAGGTGTTCATAAATCGGTTAACTGTCGACATGAACTAGCCCTCATGTCTCACTGAAATGCAATGGTGGTCCCTAGATCAAAGCCAAAGACAAATGCCGCTGTGTGCAGGTGCATGCCATAAACAGCTTTTACTATGTGCTAGAAGTCATGTTTAAAGTGGATGACACGTGCCCACAGGCCATGTGTCATGTCCGCCACAAATTTAGCAAAGCTTCAATTAAATCATTCCTCAGAGCTTGTGTTGTCAAATAAAGACTTGTGCTGAGATTATTCTACATGCAAAGAATTTTCCTGGTTTTGGACTTTTCATTCCGATTAAGACAATACTCCTACTAGGCTGTTTACATGGCTACTGAAAATGAACTATTTATATCTACATAGGGAGTGAGTTGCCTTTCATAGAGTCTGTGTGTGCCACCATGTTTCTACAGTAGCTCAGAACAGACTTCCTCTTCTTTTTCCATTTTATACTGGATGGTATATTACCATCACCTGCTGTGTCTGAGTACGGACCAGTGTTAATGCCCCCTTCACTGAAAAGCCCAAAATGGACAAACCAAACACTGGCTCTAATGAAGCTTGCATTTTTAGTGACCACCATAGGGATCAGTGGCAGATATTACTTTTCACAAGCATAGTGATGCTGCAACTAAACAAAAAAAACCTGTTGAATGATGTCTCTTGTAACACGCTCCATTATCATGTGAAATATTCTGTTTACATGACCTGTAAGAAATTCTGAATATTGCCATATTTAACACAGTGGCTCAGTGGTTGGCACTAAGGCCTCACAGTAAGAAGGTCCAGGGTTTGATTCCCAGTTGGACCAGGACCTTGCTATGTGGAGTTTGCATTTTCTCCCCATGTTTGTGGGGGTTTCCTCCGGGTACTAAGGTTTCCCCCACCATAAAAAAAACATGTATGACAGGTTAAATCTCTCATCAGTTCCCTTGACAAAGGGACTGGCTTAGATCTGGAGTTGGTCCCCGGGAGCCACTCAGTTTACTTCAGTCAGATCAATAGTGGAATATTATTGTGCATGAACATTTTGTGAATGTAGAATGTACAAATGTCACCAAACCCAAAGAAGGCAAAAATATGGTTCTAATGTAACAATAAGGTTAGTAATAGTAAATACTAGGCTACATCTCTGATCGTTCATGATTACAGCTACTGTAGCATCTGCCTGAGGACCGAAGGAAATGAATCATCAAATAACTGTAGTAATTCCTCATTGGCACTCCCAGTTTTGGATTTGGAAATCAGTTTCATAATGAATTTCCTGCTAAACAAGCCACGACCCTTATCAGCCAGACGGTTACACATCAGCAGGCCAATCTCAAGAGTCATCATAAGCAGACAATGAATAGTGACTACCTTACGGGCCTCGGCACATGTTTAGGATTCTTCTACATCTAAGCCAGCAGTATTATGGAGCAGAAAGCCCAGTGTTGAAACATCACATTTGCTTTCCTGTGCATATGCAGTCAGGCTGCACAGGAATCCTGTGGTGTATTTGTTCAACTTCAGTAGAGATGCCATTTGAAATGTGATCTGGTGTGAATATAAACATCTCTCTTCTGATCCCGTCTCCTCAGAGGACTGAAGGGGCTCAAACGTCAGGCCCGAGGCACGGACAGACGTCTCCAGTCAGCTGTTGGTGTCTTGCGGCTTTTGCAAGACCCCCCACCTCCCCCAACCCCCACCCTCTGACCACTAACGCTGTAGGCTTAAGATACACCCATCTGCTTGAGGTTAGTCAGAGTTAATCGTATCAGCCCGTGTCCATCCAGGTTTAAAGCAGAGCCGGCACGTCGAAGAATTAATCTCAGGTTACCCTCCTCCATCAGACAGCTGGGCAGGAGCGGTCAGTCAGACCACCCTCCCTCTACCTCGGTTTCTAAGGGAAAGGAAACAACCCTGGTAGGTGGACATTTATCAGAGATAATGAGACTGTGTAAACTTGCTGAGTGATCTCATCTGGACACACTAAAGAGGTGATAATATTTACAGACATCCCTACAAACAATAAAGGAGGAAGCGAGCCACAGTTTCAATCACGAACCAAAGCTGAATGGGACAGGCGAGTCCTTGTTTTGCATAACGATGAGAGAAAAGGGCTCTCTTGTACCAGAACAAGAGTTTGAACTACAAACTGGCGTGATGGTGGACTACCAAGCATCTCTCTTCTCAAAAACACACAACCCAGAGATGCTGAGACAAAGTAAATGAATATGAGATGGTGAATTATTATTGGTAATTATTAGAGCTGAAGCAATGCAGAAGGTCTTTCTTGTGGTTGATGAGCTACCTATAAGGCAAGATTTATTTCCACTTGTCTGTGACAAATAAGCTTTAATCAGAACAGCAGAGAATTACAAAAGCAAAAGTTTTTGCTTTCCTTTTTGAGAGCTTTAACAGTTAATGTGGCGTAACTTTTCAGCTCAACTACACAAATTAAAAGTGACAGTCAATGCCATAAGTAGGCCTGGGTGATAAAATGACACTTCATCAAGAGCAATAAGAAAATTGTTCAATGTAATGTTTAATAGCTACATTTAAATTTTCACTTTCACTTCACCCTTAAACATAGTCCCAGGATTTGGATTCATGTTTCTATCATCGAAACATCGGCCTATATTGATGCAAGATACAGGCTGAGAGAGGTAGGGGGCTTAAAAATGTGAATTGTTGCTTTAATTACGAATGCTGATAAGACTCCCTCAGGCTGCTCTACTCTGTGTCTCGTCACAGAAGCAACATGGCAGCTCTCCTATCCGGGATATTTTGGCTTCACTTTTCCATAGTGGCATGAAACAATGCCATCCATCTTTATATTTAGTCTTTTGATTTGGACAGAAAGGAGAGAGCTTTAATAGGAAGGTGTGTATTCTAAAGTTCCTGGCACTTTTCCCCTTGATTTCCACCTTTTCCCCTTGAGTGCACACACTGTGCTGCATTCATAGTTCTGTGTGAAAGTGGAAATGTCTGTCTAAATAGTGGTACAATGACATAAGTTTTTTTTTTGGTGACATACTATGTAACTTACCTCTGTGCTTTGATAAAGTGCTTAAATTCAACCATTGTTCTTCTGGTCTTTATTAAAAATATGTTAAAAATGCTCAATAATTATTGACAGACTGAAATTAAACATTTTACGAGAATACATTTTTCAGTTATCACCCAGCCCTAGCCACAAGGCTACGCTGGTCAATGAAAAGGAAAGTAAAAATAATGCTGTGCTAAGTTAGACTTAAGCATAGCTTGATTAAAATTAAGGGCATCTACAGTCGAACATCGTTCAAGACTGACATTGGATATGCATGCAGCCGCTGTTAAAAAAAAAAAATACCCCCAAGTGGAGTTTCTAACTTCAAAGCGAGAACTAGTTTGGGAAAAAGGGAGATGGAAGTGACAGCATGGAGAACAGCCAGAAAGGAACGATAGAAGAGGAGAGGAGCCTGCGGACAAGAATCAATTTAGTTCTCACTGGAGCTCCCCCCTCGCTGTCTGCGCTAATCCAATTCTGACCCATTAACCATCACAGCCAGGTTAAGAGAGCAGGCCTTTGAAGACGGTCTTTCCCAAACCACCCAGGAGGATTAGCACTTCTCTGAGGCCGAGGAGACACTCTCACTCTCAGAAGGCATGCGACCGCTGCGAAGCTGTTGTATGGTACAATGCAGAGAGTCATGACTCATCCAGTCTGAATACACCACACTCATTTAAGCTCACTATAAACTGTAATTGAACCTGATGTCGGGCCTACTAGTGATAGAAATGACAAAGAAACTTTCAGGTGTGATTGGGGAGAATATTCCTTTTCTAACAACATAAAAGGAAATACTCACAAAGGGACTTAATTCTGCATGTGTCTGTGCACTAAAGCTGAGGATGAGTTGTGGCTCAGTGAGTACAGCTGATGTGTGTAGAATACCACACAGTGCTGCAGATGTACGGGTGAGTGCAGCTGTGTCCCCTTCTCAGTGGATAAATTCAATATAAAGTACAACAGCACAACCGGCTATCAAAGATGCATCCCACGAGGTTGCAATGGTATTGATCCTCAGTTACAGATGTGGAAATCTCAGTATTCCACGATGTAAAGCAATGCAGTCTTCTGCATCGATGCAGTGATAAAATATAAACAGAGGTTTGCAGCCTACATAAAATTAACGCCTATTGACATTGGTTGTTTATTTTCCGGCCTCAGCTGATTACATTGCATTGCAGACAGACACACACGTTTCACAAACCATCGATACTTGCAGAATTTGGCTCCAATAGTGGCCAATATTAGGCTTCAATGGGAATAAATAAATAAATCAGTTAGTTTAATGTTCAGTTTCATAATTTTGATTCATTACTTGAGTTTGATGTTCAGTGATCCAGATGTATTCATTGAGGCGTTAATAACTTTGATGTTCAATTTTAACAGTTATCTGGTTTCTAATAAAGTCAAAGATGGTTCATTCCTGAGAGTTTGAGGAGATGGGTGATATTGGCAAATTAATCAACTGTTTCCTGCTCCAAGCTGCCGTTATTATATCAGCCTTTGAAAATCCACTATTGCTCGCCCTGTAAGTGGATTGTGAGCGAATGATACCTTTACATGTTGACAGATACGCACGAGGGAGGCATAGGTCACCAGTTTCTTTCAAATACAACCAGTATTTTGAAAGCGGACATGTCAGATTTTATGTATTTTGTGGGAAACAGGCACACGGTTTGTAAAATCTGCCAAAAACGGAATACTTTGGTGATACAACAAATTTGAGGAACCAGTCACACCTCTATCTTCAATGTAACACAAATAGTATAAAACTATGTATAACAAAATTCAGCAGAGGCTGTAGGGCAGTCCAAATGGCTGTCGTGGTAGATAAGTCTCTCTGTTCACACAAGCTCCAAAGGAAACCGTGTGCATAAATACAAGAAAATATGGTTTGTTGTTAATGTTACAAAGCAGCCTTTCTAAAGTGCTGATGCTCTCCTCAGCAGGAAGAGCCAATTTCCCCAAACCACACATGCCGCCCACTAATCAAACCCACGGCCCGCTGTTATAATACAGTGACGGGATAGAGCTGTAAGCCACCCAGCGATATTAGCAACACACGGGACGCCTAATGTCCCGCTGAGTAATATGTCTGCTATTCTTCACTTTATTATTCCAGGGGAACCTCAAAAGGGGGATTTTGGACTGTTTTTCTCCCCACCTGTCAAGGGTGACGTTTGGACAAGTGTTCGGGTCTGGGGAGCACTTCCTCTCTAAAAGGCTGCCCGCTCTGTCCCCCTCCCTGCTACATGGGGTCTCCTCCGGGGCCGTTGCTGGCGGCTGAGGGTAGCACGACCGCAGAAGGCTTTGTCTTTGTTGAAGAGCAGCTGAACCAACAGGAAAACCCAACCCCAGCCAGTCAATTAATTGATGGAACAATTTAAAATTATGGGAGGCTCTCAGGAGGGGGAAGGAAAATGTTTACAAATTATGTGCAATAATTGCTCGTTACGTTCTCCTTTTTAGCACCCCCGCCCCTCTCTTTTTCTGGTCTTTTTGCTTTTATTTTGTGTGTTTTTTTTCACATCTTGTTAAAGCAAAATGTGGAAATATTTGCTCAAAACGCATGTCCATGACGGGCCAGTCGAGTCAACAGTTCACCACATGCAGCTAATCACTGTGTATTTACAGTGTATCCTGTCTGAACACCCAGATGAACCCAAATCACTTCCATACAGCCACTCTGTAAAAACTGCTCCGACTGAGACCACATGAATGCACCAAGCGCCAGCTCAGACCACATTAAAACTCTCTTGATCATCAGGTCCTGCCTCCAAAGCCCCATCTGTGCCCAGCTGTGGGGGTTTCTTCTTCAATTATACAACAATCCACATACCCCCATCTGTAGACTACAGTCAGACCGGGTGGGCTGCATTGAAAAAGTGGGGACTGGCACTAAAAAGGAGAGCCCTGAGCCTTTCACTGAAAGCCACACAGCACAGTGGGTCAGTGTGAAACCCCAGGGCCTTTGCTGCATCTTTAAAATAAGTCTGTTTTATTCTCAAGCAGCATCTGTGTCCATTCAACTGCCAGTCGACTTACAAGAGAAAACAGCAGCAATATTCTGCAAGTATTTCATCAAAAACAACAGTACTGGGGCGTCTGATCATAGAATCAGCTGCAGCACACGCAAATGCTGTTCATGTGCAATGGCATGTGATTAAATGGAGAGAAGGACACTAAATAACCTACAAGGAGTGCATCAGACAGAAAAGGAATCAGAGAGCGCTGAGGCAGCCCAGTTAGTATGGGTGGGAGTGAAATATGCTTTGGACTTAGTCTGAAGGGGAAGAAGCTTACAGTCGGAAAGAACAGGAGTGACTCAGAGAGGAAGAGGTGGGAATGCGAATGGAGAATTCTAGGGAATCCCACTGAGATAGCTCTCTTCACTAGTCAGCACAGCGCCAAAGAATTCAGATGAGCAAACCATATGCTTTAACAAGTCACATGTAAACTCTGAAAAACAGTAATAAGCATTAAGAGAAAGCCACAATCACAATCACAGTCACATCATTTCATATTCTATTGCAGATTTCTGTGCAGGAAAAGTAAATAAAATGCAAAGACAGACAGACAAAACACAGACCTTCAGTGAAGCTTGCCGAATTTAAGTGCCTGATTCCACTTTTATGTGATTGCAGTCTGCAACTATATTAGAGGGAATTCTGTGATTTAAATGTTTGCCATTAAATTTATTGTTGCAGACTATGATGTGAGCGGTACCTAAATATAACTTTATGCATGTCATGCCATTAGCTACGTTTGTGTGTCACATAATTTAAAAGTGATCTGCTGCAGAGTATAATGGAAACCTGTCCTGTGTAGTCAATGGGCAATTCTCACCCCAAGTGTTAGTTTTAGCAGCTTGCTTGCCATATTTTTCCAGTTTAATAGCAGGCAAACATCTGCAACATCTGGTTCAAATGGATGGTGGGGGGGTTGTCAGCAAGGAGAGACGCCTACAGCACAAACAGCTACAGTAAATGCGGCAACTCATCACTCACGACCTGTCTGGAAACAAATTCATCGGCACCTACGTGTCAAAAATCAACTCGGATGCAGATGACAACATGCGGCTACAATGTCGCAATGGCACTCTCTGGGCTCATTACTCTCAATGCAGCAGTCTAATATACACAGCTGTGCGGCCCTAAACAAAGAAACACATAATGACAGTGTGCAGTGAAGCCTCTCTGCTAAAAAGCACTTGGGCTTCACCAGCAGACGGCTGCCTTCCTCTAGAGCCTCCTCTCTTGCCCGGAGTGTGCTTTGCTCTCTGGGCTGGAGAACAGCAGCGAGGGAAGGCAGTGAGCTCAGCCATGGAACAGGGCAGATCATGTGGATGAAATGGCACAATATTACATAATTCTGAAAAAAAAGTTCGCCTGGTGACTGACTGCTAGCGGTACAGAAGGAAATTCAGGTAAATACACAGTGACAGATGTTTAAAAAAATTGGGAAAAAACTATCATCTCAACGGAGTGAAATTTTTCTTCTGGGCTTAAAAAGAGAGGATATTTAGTTTGGAGGAGTGTATAGTGTCACTCAGCAACAGGAGGAAAGGTGGTCTGTGAGGTCCTACTTTTGCTATTTTTCACAGTGGACTCACATTCTTAGCATTCCACCAGGAGACCACTGCAGTCCATCTCAAAGGGCAGTGACAAACTCATTCACAGTAAAACAGACTCGCTGAGATTTCAGCATTAAACTTGTGCCCAAAACGCTTTTCTGGCAACATGTCTCTGAGGGACGTCATTAAAAACACTTTAAAATGTAACCAAATACGGCCAAAAGGTTGAAATTCATGCAGTACTGTCAGAACAATTAACATTTGTTATTGCCAAATGTGCAATTTTTAAAGAAATATTCCCACATGACACTCGTGTGTGTGTTTTTTTTTGTTTGTTTGTTTTTTTACAAGCGGTTAATTAAGAACATGACTATTTTACAAGCAAAAGAACTTTAAAGTGGCTAAAACGCAATCTCCGTACAAAACCCCTCTCACTGAACCCTGAATGACTTATGACAACTGTAAAAATGCTCCTGAAAGCTTGCTGTCCTTGGCCATCTTGCATCTCCAGCTCATTAAATCCATCTATTAAGCCCCGTCCTTGTTGTCTCCACCTATTCCTATCAGCAAAAGCACCAGCTTAAATATTTAATTTGGCCCTTCCTGATAGGATAGACGGCCCTGGAATTTGATTCAGGTCAGATCCTGGACCTACATCAAAAAAGGGCAGCTGTCGGCCCCTTCTCCCAGTCAAAACAGTGCGCTCTCATGTAAACCTCTATGCTGTTTGTGTTGAAAAGACACAAACCAAACAGCTGAGGGAGAGTGGGAGGGAAATGTCCAAACAGACCAGCACGGCTGCATGTTACTCCACCACATATTACTCAGTCTAACATATTTGAATCACTGGTTAACACCATATGCGCAGCTCTGAACTCTGTTACACTACATGGATACAACTTAATGGTGACCTGTTTAACAACAATAACAAACAAAGGAGGCAGCTGTCTTGTCAGTGTGCAGTTATGGGACACTGCACACTGTTTGGTGGCAGTTGCGCACTCTTGTGACCTGTGGAGCTGCCTGTCATCTCGACTCAGACACATCCTGGCGTAAAGGCTTGATTATAGCTAAAGGGCAGGCTGTCTGGCTAAGCTAACGTCGGCTAGCCAACTTCTGTTGTCTCCTGTCAGCAGAACAGTGTGATAGTTGGCCAGCCCACTTACACTGTACACACTTAAAATGCAGCTAAATCCACATATATAATACCTCGCCATAATATGGTTTCATTAAGCGACGACCGACTCAGCAGCAAGGTAACATAATATACAGCTACGTTACTCCCGGTCCGTATGTGGCTCGTAGTAGTTACTGGCGACATTCACAGGGTTGGGACTATTTCCAAGAACAATATATCCCAGTTTAGCATTATCTACGGGTCCACGGGGTCATTTTCCCAATATAGGATAACGCCGTAAAAACATAAATATTTAAAACACATTTTTAGCCGTTATCAAAATTGTACGAAATACAGAAGAAATAGCCGGCGGTAAGCCAACTCCATGGCCCATGGGAACTGTTAATATCCAGCAAATACACGGAGCCTTCCTAGCTAGTGTGTGTGGGGGGATAGCGTTATACTTGGGGATTTAAAAGCATTGCTAGCTACCTGTTAATCGCAGCTTCACCGGGCCATTCCGCCGAATTCCTTGGTTAGACATCTCCCCTCGGTTCCAGCCTTCACCGCGCGTAATAAAAATGTGTCGTTAACTGTAAAAAAAATAAAAAAATAACAAGGTTTATTAACCTCTCCGCCAGTTTTAGACAATAATGGAGTCAAAGCATTGTGGCCCGGATGTGGATTGAACTGCCACAGCGATCGCTCGCAAATGCAACAAAAATTAAAAAGGGAAAAGAAAAAGCAAAATCGCGAGCGAAGCGCCGCCGCAGCGTGCATTTACTGGAAATCGCTTCTCCCGCGTGAAAACGTACAACCGGGCGAATGTGGAGTCGCTGTAGCGCGATGTTTGTCTTCACATCTTCGGAAGGGAAGCCTGACTGTGCCTCGGACCGGGTCCTCCTCTCCTCTCCGCTCCTCTCCGCTCCTGTCCTCTCCTCTCCGCTCGTCGGGAGTTGAACTGTTAAGCCCTCCGCCGCGGATCCGCTTCGGGAGGCTGCTGGTAGGAGCTGACCAGTGACGACAGCACACTTTGGGGGAGTGAAACATTTCTCTCCAACATGTGGCACCGAACTGCGATTCACACACGCGGGGGTCCGCAGCGTGTCTTTTGAGCTGGTGATGAGCAGCCCCGATTACCGGGTTACTTTGTGTTTATGACAATTTAGGACTTTTTTTTTTTTTTTTTTTTTTACAGGGGCGTAGCGACGATCTGTAGATGGGACGCTTTCAACAAGGGGACCTAGAGTGCTACAGATAACACGCAGTGCTGTATAAAATATAAGGACTACAAATTATACCACTTAATGTAGGACGTCTGTACTATTACTATAGTTTTACAATAGCAACTGTCTTTTTTTTTTATCCCAACAAACCAAATGTGTTTCTGTGGGACAATGTGGAACAATTTTAACAATGTGAAGAGGCGCTTTTACATTTTGATAGAACGCCTTTCCATCTAATAAT